>JASPKZ010000014.1:0-600000 GCA_030220185.1 Diploptera punctata
TCTTCTTCACTAATTCCTTACGTATTAATGAATATTCTCAAAAATGGTTCCATTGAATCCTTGATTTGTATCTCTGGCTTAAGGTTTTCATTTCATTTCCGATCGAAGAGATTCGTCTTCATTGATTCTTGCATCATAATTTCGTACCAACTTAAAGGGATATCTTCAATCATTTCTTTACAATTGGTTTCCAATTTAATCTCTAGATTTTTACCTCGGGCTTAAGATTTTCATTTTTCATTACAGATACAAGAGATTCGTCTCCATATGTTTCTTGCCTTTTAATGATTTCTTCTTCACTAATTCCTACGTCATTAATGGAATCTCTTCAAAAATGGTTTCCATTGAATCCGTTGATTTTGTATCTCTGGCTTAAGGTTTTCATTTTTCATTTCCGATCGAAGAGATTCGTCTTCATTTGATTCTTGGCATCATAATTTCGTACCAACTTAAAGGGATATCTTCAATCATTTCTTTACAATTGGTTTCCAATTTAATCTCTAGATTTTCTACCTCGGGCTTAAGATTTTCATTTTCATTACAGATACAAGAGATTCGTCTCCATATGTTTCTTGCCTTTTAAGTGATTTCTTCTTCACTAATTCCATACGTCATTAATGGAATATCTTCAAAAATGGTTTTCCAATGAATCCGTGTGATTTTGTATCTCTGGCTTAAGTTTTTCATTTTTTCATTTTCGATCGAAGAGATTCGTCTTCATTTTGATTCTTGCATCATAATTTCGTACCAACTTAAAGGGATATCTTCAATCATTTCTTTACAATTGGTTTCCAATTTAATCTCTAGATTGTTCTACCTCGGGCTTAAGATTTTCATTTTTCATTACAGATACAAGAGATTCGTCTCCATATGTTTTCTTGCCTTTTAATTGATTATCTTCGTCACTAATTCCATACGTCATTAATGGAATATCTTCAAAAATGGTTTCCATTGAATCCGTTGATTTTGTATCTCTGGCTTAAGGTTTTATTTTTCATTTCCGATCGAAGAGATTCGTCTTCATTTGATTCTTGCATCATAATTTCGTACCAACTTAAAGGGATATCTCAATCATTTCTTTACAATTGTTTTCCAATTTAATCTCTAGATTTTCTACCTCGGGCTTTAAGTTTCATTTTTCATTACAGATACAAGAGATTCGTCTCCATATGTTTCCTTTGCCTTTTAATGATTTTTCTTCACTAATTCCATACGTCATTAATGGAATATCTTCAAAAATGGTTTCCATTGAATCCGTTGATTTTGTAATCTCTGGCTTAAGGTTTTCATTTTTCATTTCCGATCGAAGAGATTGGTCTCGTCTTCATTTGATTCTTGCATCATAATTTCGTACCAACTTAAAGGGATATCTTCAATCATTTCTTTACATTGGTTTCAATTTAATCTCTAGATTTTCTACCTCGGGCTTAAGATTTTCATTTTCATTACAGATACAAGAGATTCGTCTTTCATATGTTTTCTGCCTTTTAATGATTTCTTCTTCACTAATTCACATACGTCATTAATGGAATATCTTCAAAAAATGGTTTCCAATTGAATCCCGTGATTTTGTATCTCTGGCTTTAAGGTTTTCATTTTCATTTCCGATCGAAGAGATTCGTCTTCATTTGATTCTTGCATCATAATTTCGTACCCACTTAAAGGGATATCTTCAATCATTTCTTTCAATTGGTTTCCAATTTAATCTCTAGATTTTCTACCTCGCGGCTTAAGATTTTTCATTTTTCATTACAGATACAAGAGATTCGTCTTCCATATGTTTCTTGCCTTTTAATGATTTCTTCTTCACTAATTCCCATACGTCATTATGGAATATCTTCAAAAATGGTTTCCAATTGAATCCGTTGATTTTGTATCTCTGGCTTAAGGTTTTCATTTTTCATTTCCGATCGAAGAGATTCGTCTTCATTTGATTCTTGCATCATAATTTCGTACCAACTTAAGGGATATCTTCAATCATTCTTTACAATTGGTTTCCAATTTAATCTCTAGATTTTCTACCTCGGGCTTTAAGATTTCATTTTTCATTACAGATACAAGAGATTCGTCTTCATATGTTTCTTGCCTTTAATGATTTCTTCTTCACTATTCCATACGTCATTAATGGAATATCTTCAAAAATGGTTTCAATTGAATCCGTTGATTTGTATCTTCTGGCTTAAGGTTTTCATTTTTCATTTCCGATCGAAGAGATTCGTCTTCATTTGATTCTTGCATCATAATTTCGTACCAACTTAAAGGGATATCTTCAATCATTTCTTTACAATTGGTTTCCAATTAATCTCTAGATTTCTACCTCGGGCTTAAGATTTTCATTTTTCATTACAGATACAAGAGATTCGTCTTCATATGTTTCTGTGCCTTTTAATGATTTCTTCTTCACTAATTCCATACGTCATTAATGGAATATCTTCAAAAATGTTTCCAATTGAAATCCGTTGATTTTGTATCTCTGGCTTAAGGTTTTCATTTTTCATTTCGATCGAAGAGATTCGTCTTCATTTGATTCTGGCATCATAATTCGTACCAACTTAAAGGGATATCTTCAATCATTTCTTTACAATTGGTTTCCAATTTAATCTCTAGATTTTCTACCTCGGGCTTAAGATTTTCATTTTTCATTACAGATACAAGAGATTCGTCTCCATATGTTTCTTGCCTTTTAATGATTTCTTCTTCACTAATTCCATACGTCATTAATGGAATATCTTCAAAAATGGTTCCAATTGAATCCGTTGATTTTGTATCTCTGGCTTAAGGTTTTCATTTTTCATTTCCGATCGAAGAGATTCGTCTTCATTTGATTCTTGCATCATAATTTCGTACCAACTTAAAGGGATATCTTCAATCATTTCTTTACAATTGGTTTCCAATTTAATCTCTAGATTTTCTACCTCGGGCTTAAGATTTTCATTTTTCATTACAGATACAAGAGATTCGTCTCCATATGTTTCTTGCCTTTTAATGATTTCTTCTTCACTAATTCCATACGTCATTAATGGAATATCTTCAAAAATGGTTTCCAATTGAATCCGTTGATTTTGTATCTCTGGCTAAGGTTTTCATTTTTCATTTCCGATCGAAGAGATCGTCTTCATTTGATTCTTGCATCATATTTCGTACCAACTTAAAGGGATATCTTCATCATTTTTTTACAATTGGTTTCCAATTTAATCTCTAGATTTTCTACCTCGGGCTTAAGATTTTCATTTTTCATTACAGATACAAGAGATTCGTCTTCATATGTTTCTTGCCTTTTAATGATTTCTTCTTCACTAATTCCATACGTCATTAATGGAATATCTTCAAAAATGGTTTCCAATTGAATCCGTTGATTTTGTATCTCTGGCTTAAGGTTTTCATTTTTCATTTCCGATCGAAGAGATTCGTCTTCATTTGATTCTTGCATCATAATTTCGTACCAACTTAAAGGGATATCTTCAATCATTTCTTTACAATTGGTTTCCAATTTAATCTCTAGATTTTCTACCTCGGGCTTAAGATTTTCATTTTTCATTACAGATACAAGAGATTCGTCTCCATATGTTTCTTGCCTTTAATGATTTCTTCTTCACTAATTCCATACGTCATTAATGGAATATCTTCAAAAATGGTTTCCAATTGAATCCGTTGATTTTGTATCTCTGGCTTAAGGTTTTCATTTTTCATTTCCGATCGAAGAGATTCGTCTTCATTTGATTCTTGCATCATAATTTCGTACCAACTTAAAGGGATATCTTCAATCATTTCTTTACAATTGGTTTCCAATTTAATCTCTAGATTTTCTACCTCGGGCTTAAGATTTTCATTTTTCATTACAGATACAAGAGATTCGTCTTCATATGTTTCTTGCCTTTTAATGATTTCTTCTTCACTAATTCCATACGTCATTAATGGAATATCTTCAAAATGGTTTCCAATTGAATCCGTTGATTTTGTATCTCTGGCTTAAGGTTTTCATTTTTCATTTCCGATCGAAGAGATACGTCTTCATTTGATTCTTGCATCATAATTTCGTACCAACTTAAAGGGATATCTTCAATCATTTCTTTACAATTGGTTTCCAATTTAATCTCTAGATTTTCTACCTCGGGCTTAAGATTTTCATTTTTCATTACAGATACAAGAGATTCGTCTTCATATGTTTCTTGCCTTTTAATGATTTCTTCTTCACTAATTCCATACGTCATTAATGGAATATCTTCAAAAATGGTTTCCAATTGAATCCGTTGATTTTGTATCTCTGGCTTAAGGTTTTCATTTTTCATTACAGATACAAGAGATTCGTCTTCATTTGATTCTTGCATCATAATTTCGTACCAACTTAAAGGGATATCTTCAATCATTTCTTTACAATTGGTTTCCAATTTAATCTCTAGATTTTCTATCTCGGGCTTAAGATTTTCAATTTTCATTACAGATCCAAGAGATTCGTCTTCATTTGGATCGTAGATTTTGATGTTATCTTCTTTACTAATTTCGTACCAACTTAAATGGATATATTCAATGATTTCTTTAAAATTGGTTTCCAACTGAATCTCTTGATTTTCTACCTCGGGCTTAAGATTTTCATTTTTCATTACAGATCCAAGAGATTCGTCTTCATTTGTTTCTTCGCTTTTGATGATATTTTCTTTACTAATTTCATACCCGTTAATGGGATATCTTCAATCATTTCTTTAAATTGGTTTCCAATTGAATCTCTAGATTTTCTACCTCGGGCTTAAGATTTTCATTTTTCATTACAGATACAAGAGATTCGTCTTCATATGTTTCTTCATTCTTTATTAATTCATCTAGTGTCGTAGCTGTATTTTTACTTCATAAGGTAACTTCATATCTTCTTCAAGAATATTATATTCCTTGAAATCAGTTTCTTTATTCAGTAACTTCCCTTCCATTTCTCGAGTACTAAGACCTTGTCCAGTTGCAACATCTGAAATCGCGGCTGAAGTATCAAGTTGCATTGAATTTAATATAATTGGTTCGTTTTCTACAGTCAAAGTATTTTTGAGCGGAATTGCTTTTATATCCATTATATTTCAAATTCACATCATCAGGGCTACTAGTGTATCCTGACAAAGGATTTATATCTTCACAATCGAATATAAACATAGGCTGAGAATCAGAACTACGACATATATTTATGGCCAATATCTTGATTATGGGGACTAAATGAAGGTGGATGTAGTTTATTGTCCTTTCCTTCATCCGAAATAACGCCATATGTTTTCACATTTACCTGTTCTTTTGATCCTGAAGCGATTAGGGGTGGATCTGATTTTAAAATTTCGTTTGAAATTTTGCTCTGCGCATCTAGAGTTTTTTCGGTTTTTGTAGCGAATCCATTTGGTTCTTTAAATGTATCTCCCATGTGTTTGTCTGGCATTTTTTCAGGGAATTTAAAAGACTTCTCTCCGTAAAAAAGGATATTTTTAAGAATTTGTTCTTCATTCTTAATTAATTCTTCTAGTGTCAAAAATGTATTATTTACTTCATAAGGTAACCTTAAATCTTCAGCATTATGTTCCTTGGAATCAGTTTCGTTATTCACTAACTTCTCCTGCATTTCTCGATTACTAAGAACTCTCCCAGTTTCGATAATATCTGAAATCGCGGCTGAAGTATCAAGTTGCATTGGATTTAATGTAATTGGTTTGTTTTCTACAGCCAAGGGAGCAATCACAATATTTTCGTGCGGAATTGTTTTTATATCCACATTATTTTCAAATTTCACATCATCAGCTCTCCTAATTAATTCTGACGTAGGAGCTACATCGTCACAATCGAATATAAACATAGGCTGGGAATCAGAACCACGACATATATATTTATGATCAGTTTCTTGATTTTGGGGATTAAATGAAGGTGGGTTTAAGTTATTGTCCTCCACTTCATCCGAAATAGCACCACATGTTGTCACACTTACCTGTTCTTTTGATGTTGAAGCTCTTAAGGATGCATCTGATTTTAAAATTTCGTTTGAAATGTTCTTCTGCGCATCAAGAGTTGTTTTTGTGTTTGTAGCGAATCCTGCAAGTGTGTCACCGCGGATTTTAACGGTAGTATCCAGTTCTCTGCCTGGGTGAACAAAGTCGCAAATTTCTTCTTTTTTGTTCATCTTTATAAGTTTTGATGACTTTTAAATATTGATATAACTGGAACGGAATTTAGACATCATTTTCATAGTATTTTTAGTTATAAATGTGCGCTTT
Source organism: Diploptera punctata (assembly GCA_030220185.1). Classification (NCBI taxonomy): domain Eukaryota; kingdom Metazoa; phylum Arthropoda; class Insecta; order Blattodea; family Blaberidae; genus Diploptera; species Diploptera punctata. The sequence goes on from JASPKZ010000014.1 coordinate 6,237, forward strand.
CTTTTTTCGTTTGTAAAATATATCTTTTATAACTACGGATGGTATCCTAGCAAAAATCTGTTAAATTATTAAATTAAATATTTAATTTCCATTGTTTGCATTATTTTAGATTTCACTAGCGACCAACATTTCAATTGTATAGACACTTGATATAAATATATGTATATTTACATCTGCTTAAGAGGGGAATACCTGTGGGCATTTGATAAGCTTAGTGAAGTATTAAGTAAAAATCCTGGCTGCAATAGAATTTGTCAAATTAGCAAAATGCTCTCTGGTGATAATGAAGAATTGTAACCGAAGAGGAATTCACTGAAGAAGAACTGTGGTGTTTTTCACATGCACCTGTGACATCACGTGATGTAGAAAGGTAATTTTCATTGTATAAAACCTTCTTCACTGACAGATGAAGGAGCTTCACACAAGAAACATTAGGGAATTCTGGAACGACAGAATTAGAGGGTGTGTCAGGAAGGGCCAGGGCCACTTTAGACGGAATACATTCTCCGCCTTCATGTCGTGCCCGGTTTTGTCGCTGGCTCATCCGGCTTTATATACAAGAAACATTAGGGAATTCTGGAACGACAGAATTAGAGGGTGTGTCGTGAAGGGCCAGGGCCACTTTAGACGGAATACATTCTCCGCCTTCATGTCGTGCCCGGTTCTGTCGCTGGCTCATCCGGCTTTATATACAAGGAATAAGGAATACACAAAGCACGAAAAGAGATAGCAGGGGTCTATCCAGAGTCGAAAATGATGCCAGGAAAACCGCGAAGAAAAAGTCGTACGCACACATGGATATGGTCATAACGAAGGGACAACGAATAGTAGTCAGGGACATCAGAAACGTTGAGACATAAAGAAGAAGATACTAAAGGAAAACACATACATACGATTGTGCGATCGACGAGTAGAGCCAAGAGAGACAGATTGACCTAAGTAGGGATATTACATGCAAAAGAGGTTAAACCCATGAGGTAGTACTGTACATAAAGGGAGATCACAGAGAATAGAAGTTAAACACTTAGGGAAGTGCACAGAATTAGAGGTTAAACACATACGGTACTACAGAAAATTAGAAGTTAAACACATTAGGTAGAGAGATCTCGGGAAATTAGAGGTTAAACACATACGGTACTACAGAAAATTAGAAGTTAGACACATTAGGTAGAGGGATCTCGGAAAATGAGAGGTTAAACACATAAGAAATACAAGAAACTAGAAATTAAACACATAAGGATAGTATAGGAAATTAGAGGTTAAGCTCATAAGGAGCACACGAAATTAGAGGTTAAACACAGAAAGTAGGCCTAATACAAGAAAGTAGAAGTTAAACACATTAGGTAGTACATACAAATAGAGGTTAAGCTCATAAGGAGCACACGAAATTAGAGGTTAAACTCATAAGGTACTACAGGGAATTAGGGGTTAAACACATAGGGTTGTACACGGAATTAAAGGTTAAACCCATAAGTAAGATAGGGAATAAGTCTACACACATGAGACCATGAATTAACTCAAAAACGTAAATGGAAATTAAGGGGACACAAAAAGGGTAAGAGATGACAAAAGGGAGAGGATAAACCCATAGGTGAGATGGGGACCCAAGACACGGAATAAAGTCCACGCATAATCAGGAGTCATGAAAAGAAAATTAAATACAGAAATTCAAGAAACCAGATGAGATATTGCCGAACGAATCAGGAAGGGCTTAAGGAAATATGGCCGAACGAATTAGGAAGGACTTAAGGAAACAACACCATTTAGGTTTTTTTTTATTATTAAACTCTGTAGGCTGTACACGAGAATTCGACAGACAGATTAGGAACGAGAGAATTTAAGACGCAAAAATGCATGTTTAATAAGTTAACTCTGTAGGCTGTAAAAAGGGAAATCAACAGGCAGAGTAGAAGCGGGAGAATTAAGATGCACAGGACGCATCCCGGATAGAAGAAAGGAAATGCACTCACAATCAGGACCTCACGAGGGAATGATATACGGAATTCGGAATGATATACGGAATAACTTGTTTTATATGTTATTAATATATCCTTGTGTTTGACTTTACTTTAATAAATTATGTTATTTTTCGTTTACTGTGATTTAACATGTTTAATTGTAGAACTCTTCCTCCAAACCAAGGCCAACCGCTCGGGCCTAAGACCACTTAAACAATAGGGAACTTAACGCTATCATTACGCAGGGGCTTAACAGACGCCGCGCGTAATAACACTTCTGCCAGGCAGGCTAAAATAAAAGTTAAGCATTAGTGAATTCCTAAATAATGTCCGTTCTCCTGAAAATATTTTGTGTAATGTTTACAACTCTTTATCGATCCTACTTAAGTAGACACCGAAAATAACCATGACAAAAAATATATATAACATGATAAGTCACATATTGTTATTTCTGAGATATAGAGATTTAATGTTTCAAAAAATATATAATACTAATTGGGCAGTATTGTTGTTAATACACTGTGTGTCAGTGTGATATAGACGCAAACGTCTCGTCAACGCGTATGAACGGTCAAGCATTTTTATTTTGACTTAAGCGCCAACATTATTTTTTTTCTCTTCGGTATTTAATTTTTCCCCCCCTTTACTCGACATTATAAACTGGGAACAAAGCACAAGAGACACGTGTTATTCAATCACAATTATTGCAACGAACAAGTTGAAACAATAATATACCGATCGTGGCGATGGAGGCATGTATCGGCATGTGAAATACTACAACAGCTTTTAACAATTAACTTTAGGGTCAGTGACAATTAGATTTGTTTTGTTTTGATATTTATTTGTCCATTTGATTGGAATCACTATTTGTAAAAGCCGTATTGGCACCTGTCTTCACTAAAAAAAAAACCTGCTGATGGTTAATAAATATATATAACGTTCCGCTTTATACTTTTTTCATGAATTATGTAGAAATATCCTTCCGTTTCCGCGTTGGACAGATTCCGTTTTATGCGAAATTACTATTATTTCGCCGGGACCAATAATTTGTTCGCATTGGACAGATTTCCGCATTATTCACGTTCCCATTTAAACAAGTTTTACTGTAAATATTACAGTAATTTTTGATACCATTACGCATGCTGCATTGATAGCAAATGAGAAAAACGGTTACGTCTTTACTCCGTCCATGATCATAGAGAAATTTCGAATAGAGGGGAAACTGAGTACAGTGACCCTAAAAATTTCGGTCGTTTACGATGAACTACAATGAGCAAGCTACAATGGTAGCGCTGTTTCTTAGTAACAGAATATGTAACTAAATAAAACAAATGCAAGGCACACGGCGTCGTGCACAGCGTGTTCACTCAGGATTATGGAAATTGCCATTTTGTAAATTTAAATTTTTTAACTGCTATCCTTTCGCTCTCTGTAGACGGTACTGTAAAAATTATATATTATCGATAGTTAAAATCATTACTTAGATTTATTTTACTCTAATTTGTAAGTAAATTCAAGTTGTTTACGTTTTTAATGTGAATCTATTTTCAAAGAAAACCTACTAGAAGTGATAAAATTCTAAGATTTGTTAGGTTAGGAAGAGTGATGTTAGTGTACAGCCATTTCTAATAAACGTTTTAAAAATGTGACTTTATAATGGACTTCAGATGTACGACATGGCTAAGGTTCTTTAATAAATATTGTATAAAATATGTATGTGAGAATAAGGGGGTAGGTCAATTGTACATATTTATTAAAAGAGCTCATAATGCACGTTTTCAAATTTTAATAAACGAAAATAAATTAACATGTTTTATTTATTTCCATTCTTCCCTTCTGTTAAAATGAAAGAAAATCATTAGATCTGAGAGGCTGGGTACAAATAATTCCATAATTTAAGATTAATTAATATGTTATTTATTCCTATAAAAGTTCCATTTCATGATTATTCACAATCACCACATGGCGTTATATAATTATAATTCATAATTTTACCACCAGGCAGTGCTGAATTTCATATTAGTACCAAAAAAAGAACCGAAAAAATTTAGGTGTCGTTAGTTGTATTACACTAGCGCCGCCTGTGGCATGTACGCGCAACTCGTCCACTTTCTTCTCTGGTACTCTGTGCGTTAATATGACCCACCACACACTGACCAACTCATTGGCACTATCGAACTCGTAGGTTCATGGCCGCGCGGACATAGCTCTTCGCACATCCCTATCCTGAGCGAATGTTTTCCTGTATAATCTACTTCCTTCTACTCATGGTTAATGTTATTATCCCACCTCTTTCTTGGTCTACCAACAGAACCTTTTTCATTCTGACACTACACGCTACATTTTTACGTTGGCGAAAGTTTTTTTTTTATGGTCAATATTTGAGAACTTGTTCATTGTAATAACGTATACATGTCAAATTCGATATAGGCCCTAGTATAAAATAATTATAAAATACTAGCTAATACCCGGTGTGCGTTAGTACGCCTAAATAAATTAAATGTGTTTTTATGCTTAGTTGATTAAGTAAAAAAAATGTAAATATAGCCTATATCGTAATTATTTTTAGATACCCCGTGTTGATTACCAGGCGTTGCCCGAGAATCTACTTATCCCTATCATCTTGGCATCAATGAGCTGAAATACAAAAATTGTTATTGTGAGTTATACGTAAAAGATAAACAGATGCTGTAGCGGGTTTTCTTTTCTGGGTTTTTTTTATAGATATTCAATTGTGTGTACATTAATTTGGTGTATTTGTTATGGTTTAGCCAGCGTAAGCCATTTAGGCGTCCAAAAAGCTACTGTTTTAGTGCATCGATGCACTTGTTTTTTAGCTCCGGCCCTATAGTACGTACAGTAATATGTTATATACGTTAATTGTCCCAAAAAAATTCTCTAAATGATAGTGAAACCCCTATTCAAAGTAGTTTTTGAGTCGGTAAAGGACAGCAGACTCACAAACATTCATTTTATACATAAATATTGGTAAATGGCTTAGCTTGAACGTAGCTAGTAACGTTATTATTATATACATTACAATACCTTTTGAATAAATATATCACACAGTTGTTAATGGGAATCCAATCCTCGATCGTGCATGGAGAAAGCTCCATTTGTTATTCTAGTCTATCTGTTAATAAATCAGGTTTCAACATGAAAAGAAAATGTTTATTTTTTATTTTCACAGGCTGATTTTAATGTAATATGAAAGTTAATCACAAAATCATTTTCAGTTTTATTAATGTGATATTTATGCTGGAATTGATTTATTAAATTGAATGTAAATATCAAGCAAGTCTATTAAGACTGTAAGATAGCCTATTAAAGTATGTAGTTAAGAATGAGTAGGAAAACAATGAGAAAAATGTTCATTCAGTTTAGCGTAAGGCAGTATTTACAAATTAATACATTCCACTATATATCTAGATGTATTTAATTAAATTGGAATTAGGTAATCAATTGATTTGGTGTTTATTTGATGAAAATCCACGATGTTTAATTACCAAATAAAACTATCAAAGCTTTATATGATTTTCATAAATATTTATTTTATTCAACATTCGTAAAAACTGTTCCTATACAACAAGATAAACAGGCGAATAAACCTTTGCCTAATTCCTTAAAGTAATTCATGAAACTGGGGGCACGCCGTAGCGTAGTGGTTAAGGCACTGAGCTACAAGCCAGAAGGTCGAGGGTTCAAGTCCCGGTGGGGTCAGGATTTTTAAACTGGCCCAAACCTTCTGGTGGCACCATGGCCCTGGGGTCGACTCAGCCTCTAACGGAAATGAGTACCAGATGCTTGTTCTGGGGGTAAAGGCGGCCGTCACGCAGGGCTGACAACCCGGCTGACATCAAGTGCCGATTGTCTAGAAAAAGTGGGAGCCTTAACCTCCTACTACCCCAAGGGCCTACTGAGGCCTGTCGTGGGACTACTTTACTTTTAATTCATGAAACTAAATATAATATAATAAGAATGTAGTTCATCTAAAGAAGATACAGTGTACTGAAACAGTTATTACGGATGTTGAATAAAGTAAATATTTATGAAAATCGTGTAAAACTTTGTTTTTTTAGTAAAGAAATTGGAATTAACTTTTTATCTTTGTTTTATTTCGGAATGTATCCACAACACAGTGGTTTTCCGTCACCCTTATGAAATTGGCTTTCTCCACTTGCAGCAGTCCTGAAAAACCCCAGCTATAAGTTCCAGTTCACTCATACTTCTTCTTACACAGATAAACAGAAACAAGAAAATTAGACCAATGAATTTACTTAATATTATTTTTATCTACATCTATATATACCCCGTACTTCCCCATGTGGGGATTAGGGCGCTCCATTGCGGTAATGTTTTAACCAAGCTAATTTAGTTACGCTTATTTACCGTCAGATGTCAACGAGTGATATGGGATCGGCATATAGCCTCAGTGAGACACCTAGTAGTGGATAACTAGGGTATTACTTGAATGGATTAAGGTCGGAACATTTAGCACAGAAGCTTTTATTCAGGTATGTGGTTCTTTAACGAACCTGAAAATCTTCAGACCCGAGACACACGGCTTGAAGTTCCTCCCGGAGGACTTGTCCCTTGGATTTTTTCCATTCTAAAAATAGATCGACCCCGGCCACGTTTGAACCTGCGTCCCTAGCAACTAAAGTCCAGCCGCTGAGTCTCCAACTTTGACGTTTAGGTTGTACGAGGGGTAAAGGGAGAAAGTCGCCCTCTACTGCCATTAAGGAAATAGTTAAAGTGGGAGTGGAGCTGCCACAACCAATCACCGCTCTTGACGCCGATAGTGAGGTTTGAAACTGCTGCAATGTTGTCGGTTGTATTTCTACTAACCGCGTGATACATAAAGCGGCTCCTCCACTGAATATCCATATCAGCAACACTGTCGTCAAAACGTCAAGGCCGGAGACTGAGCGACTGGTCTGTAGAGGCAAGGATCTTAACCACTTGCCCACCGCGACGCATCCAGGGTATTGCCTTATAACTCCCCTAAGAAAGGAAGAAGGGTAAAAAGTTTTAAACAAATAAGAAGGGGATGATGCTGATTAAATAGTAATTAGGGACATCGAGGTAACCCGGGGTACTCTAAATAAAAATAAAATAAATGGTTACAATCATGGAAATATTCGAGAAAGACAAATTTATTTATTTAATTGTAGCTTTATGAAACATGTACACCTGTTCCAGATACATCCAATTGGTGTAATGAGTGTATCATAAAAATTGTATGGCACATCATTTTCTTTCTTTTAAAACTAAAGTTCTATGCCCTTATAAACTGATGACACACTTCCTATTTAAAAATGGTTCGTAAATATTTAGGCAAAATTATATAATTATTATGTAACAACCCGATTCCTTGTTACAGGGCAGTGTACCGATATTTCTTAATTATTCTTCTTACATATTCCAAGCAGTTTTTGTTGTATAATTTTTGCCTTTAAGAGTCCTGCTTCCACTTCTAAATGCCCCCTATTTCTCAGACTTCTCTTTCTTACATCATCTTTACTATTACCCCGTATGTAGAAGGGAGTAAAAAGTAAATTATACTAAATTTGTATATATATCTGATTTAATAAAATTAATAACTATTATAACAAATCTGTGGAAATGGACAGCTAATGACAAATGAGGGAAATTTTGAGGAAGTGGCTGAATTCAAATACCTAGGAACAATAATCACAAATAGGAATGAGATTCGCAAAGAAATTAAACATAGGCTCAATTCTGGAAATGCGTGCTATTATGCATTGCAGAGACTCTTGATATCCCAACTCCTTTCAAAAAACGTTAAACTGAAAATATATAAAACTATTATTCTACCAGTTATGTTATATGGGTGCGAAACATGGACTCTTACTTTAAGGGAGGAAAGGAGATTACAAGTATTTGAGAATAAAGTACTTAGGAAAATGTTTGGACCAAAGAGAGATGAAGAGACAGGTGAATGGAGAAGACTACATAGCAATGAACTACATGGTCTTTATAGGAAGCCAGATATAATAAGAACAGTTAAGTCTTGTAGACTGCGATGGGCAGGACATGTTGCACGTATGGGGAATGAAAGACTTGCATGGAAGCTTCTTGTAGGAAAGCCAGAGGGAAAACGCCCAGTTGGTAGACCAAGAATGAGGTGGGAGAATAACATTAACTATGATTTGAGGGAAGTAGATTATACAGGGAATGATTGGAAAGTATTAGCTCAGGATAGGGATGTATGGAGAGCGTATGTCCGCGCGGCCATGAACCTACGGGTTCGATAGTGCCAGTGAGTAAGTAAGTAAGTATAACAAATCTGAATTCTAAATTTAACTGTCCATGACAGTATAAGCCCAGAGAAAAATATCGAAAACTCTGAAGATTGCCAATATATGCCGATAAACGTTTCGTTATGTTTATTACTATGTTCATGTAACTGAGAGGGAAATAACATGTTTTATTTTGAAAATTATAGGCCTACACGTAATGAAATTATATAGGATGATAAGACTTGTGTGTCTTTTTTTTCATACAAAAAAGTCATTAAGGGATGCATATCGTATTCGTCATCTTCTTTCACGGATAGGTATTTGTCGGTTCCGAACTCACATCTGTTCAGTCCAGCGCTTTCTTGGTCTTCTTACCGATCTTCGTCCTACAGGATTATACATCAGTGCCATCTTTGGTATCCTAGCCTCTCTCATTATTTGCAGATGCTCTGTCTAATTGTCCCAGTATTCCTTTATTTGAGGAAGAAGTAGTTGTACTTTTAGTTCCTCTCTAATATTCTCATTTCTGATATGTTCTTCTCTTGTACAACTTTTCACAGCTCGTACGAAGCTCATTTCCGCTGCCTGAATTTTTCTTTTTTCCTTTTCCTTTAGGATCCAAGCCTCCCTTCCATACATCGCCATTGGAAGTGTCATCGTTGAGTAAAATCTTAGTTGCTTAGTAACTTTGTTCCCCAGTGTTCGTCTGTACATATCATAGGCCTATTATATTACTGTATGTAAATACATTTTGCTCATTTACTTCAAAATAAATAATTAATAAATGGTGATATTAAAGATATCCTGGTATTTTTTGAATGTGTTTCTTTCTCGTTTTTTCTTTCGTTTACACCGTTCTTCCTTTTTGTTTTTACCTTTGTTAACCTTTTTATCTTATTCACACATACAAACCCAACACAGGACACACACCCAGACCCAAGGTGGAGATTTAAAATCCCCTACCCCGCGGGAATCGAACCCGGGTCACCGGAGTGGAAGGTAGGTACTCTACCGACTACGCCACGGGGACGGACATTTTTTAAATAAATATCGATTTGAAGGTACATTAACCTCAAATCGAATCCAAAAATTGTTAAAACATCCAATATCCAAACGGAAAGCCTTAGTTAAATCCCAATCAAGTATTTCCCTTGACGACTGCAAAACCTGGAAAATCTCAGTCAGATTTGTCGTCACCGGGCTTTGAATCAGGGACCTCCCGGATACGAGTCTCAAACGCCTTCGCTTTAGTCAATTCGACAAATCTAATATATAAAAATGTTTGTTTGTTTGTACTTTATGCTATGCCATACCGTTCATCCGATTGTGATGGGACTTTTTTCATGTTCAGGACTTCCCTGGGAAGTTTATAGGCTATAAGAGAGTTATAAAACTCAACCCCTTCACCCTTTGTGTAAAAACGTGAAAAAGTAGCTTTTTGGACGCTTAAATGGCTTACGCTGCCTAAACCATAACAAATACACAAAATTAATGTACACAGAATTGAATATCACAAAAAACTGTACAAAAAAGTCCCCTACACCATATGTTTATCTTTTACGGATAACTCACAATAACCATTTTTGTCTTTCATTGATACCAAGAAGATCGAGATAAGTAGATTCCCGAGCAAGCGTAGCAGCGCACGGCGGGTATTCTTTTACGGATAACTTACAGTAACGAATTTTATCTTTCAGCTCATTTATACCAAGAAGATCGAGATAAATATATTCCCGGGCAGACAGCATGGGGTATCTTAAAATAGTTACGATGTAAATTTATAATCAATTTTCCTCCTACTTATTCAACTAAACATAGAAACACATTAATTTTCGTCTTTCAGCTCATTTATGCCAAGAAGGTCAGGATAAGTAGATTCCGGGGCAATGCTGGATAATCAGCACGGGGCATCTAAAAATAATTACGATAAAAATGTATAAATATCATTACCTTTGTTCAACTAAACATAAAAACACAACAATTTGCATTTATTTGGGCGTAGCAGCGCCCCCAGATATTAGGCATTACTCGTGATGTGTATTTTGCTGTGATTAATGTAAACCCTTGTTAAAAGGTTCGAATATCCTTTTGGTAAAAATTAATGTTCTTAATAACAATAGACTACAAATGGAATTAATTTGCTTAATGGAAAAATATTCTTCTGAATTACGTCAGTGTTCATTGATTTTGAGGGGTATGTTCTTTACATAGTAGATGATTGATTCAAACAACTAGAATATTAAAATATTCTTCTAAACTGTTTAGTCACGAATTCGTAGTATCATACAAGGGACAGAAAAAAATTGTCACTGGTGGCCTTGGTAAACGATACTGTCATGTAAATTTTGAATTAGATTTAAACCCACGCAGGAAGGACAAGCAGCTACATTATAGCAGCACACCCTATCATTATGCCTCTTATTATTTATCTAAATCACTGAGCTTGCATAGCTGAATCATTAAAATTATCATGTTTTGTTAATATATTTTATTCTGCTCTGTATTCCCTTTGAAAAAAAAAAACTACGTTAAGTACGAGTTTTAGAAATAATATAGTGACAGTTTAATTATTTTTCATTAGATTAATAATAATAATAATAATAATAATAATAATAATAATAATAATAATAATAATAATAATAGACCCGCTGTGGTCTGGAGGTAGCGTGCTGCTTTTATCGCGCAGCGGGCCCGGGTTCGATTCCCGGTCGGGACAGGCTCCTGGGGGAGGTTTTTTTCGGGAATTTTCCTCACCTGTAAGACAAATGTCAGGAAACTTAGTATGGCCCAACAGTCCCCGAAAATCATCCAGCCATCATCATCATCATCCTTCACCGAAGTGGAAAGCAACGGGAAGCTACCACACCTATAATTCCCTATTAAAGCTGCAAAGCATAGTATGTAAATGCTATGATTGCAGTGAAAGACCTGCCTTCGGGCAGAATTACTATGGAATGGAATAATAATAATAATAATAATAATAATAATAATAATGATAAAACAATACGTTAAGTACGAGTTTTAGAAATAATATAGTGACAGTTTAATTATTTTTCATTAGATTAATAATAATAATAATAATAATCCACCGCTGTGGTCTCGAGGTAGCGTGCTGCCTTGTCACGCAGCGGGCCCGGGTTCGATTCCCGGTCGGGACAGGCTCCTGGGGGAGGTTTCTTCGGGAATTTTCCTCACCTGTAAGACAAATGTCAGGAAGCTTAGTAGGACCCAACAGTCCCCGAAAATCATCCAGCCATCATCATCATCATCATCCTTCACCGAAGTGGAAAGCAACGGGAAGCTACTACACCTATAATTCCCTACCAAAGCTGCAAAGAATAGCATGGAAATGCTATGATTGCAGTGAAAGACCTGCCCTCGGGCAGAATTATATATATATATATATATATATATATATCAGAATAAGGGTGAGAGTTACTTTGCTGTTTCATTTATTCATTTTGCTCCTTCTCAAAAAACATGTAAAATCATTTGAATTGTATAAAATAATATTTTCTATTTTACATTTGTTAGTATAACAGTGAATAGGAAGATTACTGAGATAGTACTTATTTTAATTTTCTGTCAACAAATAGGAGTATCGTTTTAGGGGAGAGGGGGGGGGATGGAAGAGGGAAAGAAAGAGATCTTGTTAAAAGTAAAAGCACTGATTTTAAAATTATATTTCACCAATGTATGTAAATATATATATATATATATATATATATATATATAATATTTGCTATTATGCATGTAAAGACCTACAACTTTCAGTGACTTCTAAAGTTGAAGTTTATGTTACAAATAACCTTGAACTACAATAAGAGGTAAAACTGGTGTGTCATAGTATAATTTGTTATTCAGTAGCTTTGTATATCAAATGACATTTAACAGATGACTGTCTTTACTTTGAGAAATTGCTACTGCCTAGGTTCATATACAAATACTTTATAACTCTATCGATAGATGGGAATAGTACAACTAAAATTACACTCATAAATATAAACCCTAAGCATGGACATCTACATGGTGATTCATAAAAACATGCAAAAATGCAATACTGGTCATGCTATATTGAGCATTCCGAGGAATGGAATTTAAAGTTTACATTAACCTATTCGCTTCAGGTTTAAATGCACATTGTATTTCCCCAGAAACCAGATTTAAATCACCGTAAGTTATATTGTCTAATTTCAAACATTCAAAACGAACAAAATATAACGGTACTTGAGATCACAAAAGGATGAAGGCCAAAACACATTCCTCTACTATTCGTAAATTTTAACAAAAGATTACCCTGCCAAGGAATATATTTCCCCAGAAACTGGATTTAAATCACTGTAAATTATATTGTCTAATTTCAGACATTCAAAACGAACAAAAGATAACGGTACTTAAAATCAATAAGGATGAAGGCCAAAACACATTCCTCTACTATACGTAAATTTTAACAAAAGATTACCCTGCCAAGGGATGTACAAAATATTCCAAATATATAACAGGCAGACTTAAGTAAGTGTACCTCGTCTTCTGAGTTGAAGCCATTTAACAACCGGCGAATGTACCTCGTCTTCAGAGGTGAATGGGTGAAGAAGAATTAAGAAGCTATGGATAAACATGGAATGTTGTTATCAAGATTATATATATATATATATATATATATATATATATATATAGTATATATATGCTGTAGTTAGTATTTTATTTAATGACACTTCTTATCTTTAACACCTCAGGCCATAAGTGTCACAATTCAAATTTCAACATTAAAGGTCAACAAATTTTGCTTAAAACCCTCTTATTTCAGGCTTGATATTCTCTTATGTGCTGTAAACCTATGACATGGGATACACAGCTTTACTTTTTTTTCTGAATAAAGTCATACTCAAGATTTTTGCATCCTAAAATATCCTTTGGTCCTGCACCATAGCCGAGTGGTTAAAGCAAGATGCCTTGGTGCAGAGCTATGGGACTTGCGCTGGTTCAGATCTCCATGAGAGAAGAAATTTTCTCATGGAATTTTGGCCACTATGGGACTGGTGTCCACCAAGCATTGTGAGGCATTTGGGTAACTATAACAAGGACTGGAAGTAAATATCAGTAAAACTAAATATATGGTCACACGTAGAAATACATTATATAATGGAAATGGACAGCTAATGACAAATGAGGGAAATTTTGAGGAATTGGCTGAATTCAAATACCTAGGAACAATAATCACAAATAGTAATGAGATGCACAAAGAAATTAAACATAGGCTCAATTCTGGAAATGCATGCTATTATGCATTGCAGAGACTTTTGATGTCCCAACTCCTTTCAAAAAATGTTTAGCTGAAAATATATAAAACTATTATTCTACCAGTTATATTATATGGGTGCGAAACATGGACTCTTACTTTAAGGGAGGAAAGGAGATTACGAGTATTTGAGAATAAAGTTCTTAGGAAAATTTTTGGACCAAAGAGAGATGAACAGACAGGTGAATGGAGAAGACTACATAACAATGAACTACATGGTCTTTATAGGAAGCCAGATATAATAAGAACAGTTAAGTCCCGTAGACTGCGATGGGCAGGACATGTTGCGCGTATGGGGAATGAAAGACGTGCATGGAATCTTCTTGTAGGAAAGCCAGAAGGAAAACGCCCAGTTGGTAGACCAAGAATGAGGTGGGAGAACAACATTAACTATGATTTGAGGGAAGTAGATTATACAGGGAATGATTGGAAAGCATTAGCTCAGGATAGGGATGTATGGAGAGCTTATGTCCGTGCGGCCATGAACCTACGGGTTCGATAGTGCCAGTGAGTAAGTAAGTAAGTATAACAAGTAGCGGTTCCAGGTTGAGAAAACCAGCTATAACAGCTGGGTATCTACCTCACCTCATATTCAGACTTTTATTTAGACTGGAACACAATTTGTTTTAAAACGGGTCTAAATAGAAGACCGAATATGTGGTGAGGTGATAAATAGTTTATTTTAAATTTAAATGTACCTCACAGTATTACTTCCTACAAAATTCAAGAAATTAAATTCCTGTGATATAAAATTTGCATCTCATTGCTCATTCTTTTCTATATTTGATACATATATTTTTAGCAGGAACATTACTTTTAAGAATACTAAATTTTTATGGAAAAAAGTAAGGTTCGTAAATTTAGATTCATTGATATAACCCTTTCATGTAATAACCCATACGTCTCTCTTGAAGACATTGCTGCTCCCCTAGCACGAGTTTCTTGACTTAACTTAATTTAGTTATGTCTATTTCCCTATATATGTCAGTGAGTGACATGTGGTCAGCACATCGCCTCAATAAGACATCTAATAGGCAACTAAGGTATTATTTGGATGGGGAAGATTGATTAATTTTTTTTCTCAAAGGCACTAATTTAGGCTTGATTTTTTTTATGAGGTTCAAAATCTTCAAACTTGCTACCCAAGGCTTAAAGTCCCCCCAGGAAGACTTGTCCTTTTGATTTTTCCATCCTAAAAATCCATCAACCCCAACTGGGTTTGAAACCAAGACCTTCGGGACTAGAGACAAAGATCATAATCACTAAACCACCATAGTCTTTCATAGTACTAATTGATTTTTTGTTAGTTAAAAATGTATCTTTGAGAAATTAAAAATTCACTTTTCTCCCAACAAAGATATAATTCTATAGGCCTCTAGCTGCCAGTTTCTATGTGGAGCAAAAATCAAAAATATTTTTATGAAAACAAAAATAACATTTAACTAATTTTTTTATTAATAACAGTAATTTACCTATGTTTTATATGGGATACCTATAGTGGGATCAATTTATCTTCTCTTTTCACAGGCATCATTTTTCTTCTATAATCAGCACTTATGTAGGACTAATCTAAATGCATAAGTACTAATTCCACGTACACTATTACCTAAAATTAAAGTAACAGATAGGAATGTGTCCCTCCTGTCTCTTTTACCCCAAAAAGTAGGCCTATTGGGTTGAAATAATAAACAAATTAAAATAGTCTCTAATCTGAAAGTGCTATTCCTGTTCTCGTGCAATCATGATTATAATTAACTCAGTACTTGTATAAAAACATGTGTGTAGTGTTTATTGATTTAATAATCCACATCTATATGCTCTTTGTAAACTTCTCCATCAGATAACATACCTGAAAGACCCCTATGGTGGAAAGAAATATGAAGAAAGGAAGTTGGACTGTCTCAAGCTGATTTAGCCAGATAGCTTAATATGTTTTTCTTCATTTTAAAGGAAGTGACACTGTGAGGTTTATTTTAATAAATAAGTAGTTTGTGAAGAAATCTACAATTATGAGGTGAGTCGTAAAAAAACTAACTACTCATTTATTAACTTTAATATGCATTGTTCTCCTATTTCATGGTTATAGTAGCAGTTTTTAAAATCAGATAATACATTCCCACAATCAAAGACAACTGCCAGTCAAATTAGAAAAGCACCAACATGGACAGTGACAACACAACAATCTGCCAGAATACAAGCTGCTGAAATGAGATTCTTCAGACCAATAGCAAGATATCAAAGAATAGACAAAAAAAACATAACACAAAAATAAGACAACAACTAAAAGTAGAGGAATTAAACATAACAAAAGAGAAATACAGAACAAACTGGAAAGAACACTTGGCAAGGATGACTGAGAATAGAATACCAAAAGCAGCATACAGCTATTCACCACGAGGAAGAAGAAGTTTGGGAAGACCAAAGAAAAGATGGAAAGAGCAGCAATTTGGAGCTGGAACAGGCTAGTAAATAAGCCTAAACCGTGAAGAAGAAGACCAATATTCCCAATATTTTCTTAATATTTAAAGGAAGAGACACTATGAGGTTTATTTTAAGTAATAGAGAGGTGCCGTAGCCAAGTGGTTAAGGCAAGATGCCTTGGTGCAGAGCTACGGTACTTGAGCTGGTTCGAGTCCCCATGGGTGAGGAAATTTTCTCTTGGAATTTTGGCCAATATGGGACCGGTGCCCACCCAGCATAATGAGGCATTTGGATAGCTACAATAAGTAGCGACTCCAGGTCAAGAAGACCAGTTATAACGGCTAGGAAACCCGACTTGCTGACCACATGTCACTCCTACACTGGCTTATGATTGTCTAAATCTGTGATTAACACATGTGGATGTGAGGCCAGCAGCCAACTGGTAGGGCAAGGGCCTTCTAGGCCTGTCGCGCTTGGAGACAATAGAGAGAATTTTAACGACCCACCTCATATTTGTAGATTTGTTGAAGACTAGTTTTGATACACTACGTATCATTGTCAATTCTTTCCAACTGTTGAATTGACATTTGTTAATAATAGAATTTTAGAATTTTAAGAATTTTAGGGTTAATAAATTCTATCTTCAAGCCACAGTTAGTCCAAAAGCACTCAAGACTGAAAGTGTATAAAACACTGGCTCTTCCAACTCTTTTGTATGGTAGCGAAGTATGGACGTTGAAACAGAAGGATATACAGAGACTTAGATCTGCTGAAATGAGATATCTTCGGAGGACTGCAGAATACACACTACTAGATCACAAAAAAAATGAAGACATCTTAGAAGAATTACACATGGAATCTTTAGAAAACAAAATTTCTGATTATAAGTCAAGATGGATGCAACATGTTCATCGAATGGAAGATCACAGAATACCCAAACAAATGTTAAGATATCAACCTGCAGGAAGAAGAAGACCAGGACGTCCACTCAAAAGACTTCTGGATGGTGTTTCTCTTGAGGCTGAAACAGGTCAACAAATGGCCTAAATTCGTGAATGTACTATGATGATGATGATGATGATGATAATAATACTTTGAGTATCAAAACTACTTCAAGAAATCTATAAATTATTTTCAATATTTATTTATAAAAACAAAAAATAACGTATAGTTCTGTACAGAACTGGTATTTGATCTCACAGTATCTGTTGGAATAGTTGTATAGAAGAACAGCAGGTTTGGGCAGAGGCCTTTATTCTCAAAGACCTTCTGCATGCGTACTCTGATATATATAGAGTTGAGCAATCAACATGTCATCTAATATTCCCTTTATGGATATTGGCTGTCTGGATGTAGTTTCCAGTGTGATTCTATACAAATTCACATCTGAAACATGTTTTTCACCCTGAAATGTGATGGGAAGAGATAATGTGGAAATAGATCAATAATGGTGTAGTCATCGATCGTGCAGGTAAACTGGCAAAGTTTAACTGCAATCAGAAATTGTAACAAAATCTTAAATTTGTATGTACATATTAAGCTTTACTGCTTAAAAATAGTAGTGAAAATTCTCATTAAAAATACTTCTTTAATAGAAGCAGGCCATTGGCTATTGGTAGCGCCTTCTATCTGCCTTCAGACAACTAGAGAATTGTATATGAGGAAAAGAATGTTTACGTTTGTATCATGTCTTGAATGGTGTAATGGATTGCATACTGGTGCATAGAACCAGAAGTCCAGGGTTCAAGTCCCAGTTCAAATGTTATTTTTTCTTCTTTAAAAAAATATATCTTAGAACTTCATATACAGTTGTTTCAAGATGCTGTGGACTCTGTCTTCCTACGGATGAATGATAATGATATTTCTCATAGAGCGTAGATGGTTGCTGCTTTCGTGGAAACTGAAATTATTGTTCACATGAGTTGGTTTGCTTTCTCTCCTGACTTAAATCCAATAGACTCTTCGTGGGATGCTCTGGCTTCACATGGGAATTCATTAATCAGTCTCAAGGATCTACAAGTTACTCCACACAAAGAATAAATATTAATATCCTTACATGAGATTGAAGACTTTATTCACAGCTTACCACATTATTTTCAAGCCTGTTTTGCAGCTAGAATTATATGCCACATTTAGCATAAGTAACTAGTTTTCACTAGTTACTTAGGGTAAAGGAGGATAAGAGTACGCACTTAGTGGATTTTCAGTTATATTTGATAAAATAAATAAACTACAGAGTTCAACATTTTTTAAAATATTCTTTATTCAATTACAAATAATTTAAAAAAATCATCAGTCAACTACATTTTAAAATACAGGCATGAATAATAAATTAGCAAAAAATGTAATTTGCGTACTCTTGGCCTACCGGGAGGTTAAGAGTACGCGGGTAGGGTGGTTAAGAGTACTCACTAGGGCTTGCCTAACAATAGTCACAAACAAATGGACCATTGCCTTCTTAAGCACTACAGTCTTCTTGCCACCACTCTTTGCAAATTCCACACTGAATCCAGCTATCAGGGTACGAACCCCGACATCCTGGACAGACAGTTGAATCGTCATATTTTTCTTCTTCTTCAATGAAGGCTTTCGACTCAGCTGAACTTGAAGATGGTTTAGAGTCATTATTAAACATTAATTCTCTTCTCGCATTTGATTTCCTGTTTGCTAGGCCCATTTATATTACTTGTCTTTCCTATTTTTTAAAAACTTTTTTCTGATTTAGCCTGCTCTAATTCTTTTCTCTCTTTTTTTTTCTTCCAAATGGTTTTTGAAAGGTGATGATGTCATGATTTCTGATTTGTGTGCTGATCTCTGCTTTCTTCGGTTCATAGGGTCTTGTTCTGTATGTTCTGGAAGCGGCAGAATTAGATGAATACTAACATTAATTTTACATTCTTGTTCTGATAAACCTACTGTTTCATTTTCTCCAGCTCTTTGCTCTGCAAATAAAAATGTTATTTGTATTTCTTTACGATTAAATACAAAACTATGATAAGTTATAACAACTTTGTATCAATATAATATACATCTATATATTAAGAGTAAAACACAGTTTTCCACTTAATAGCCATAAATGAAAAAAAAAACAATGTAACAATGGTAACCGCCAATGGAGGCTAAGATACGCAGTGATCAGCTGCTGCGTACTCTTTGCCTCACTTGGCGTATTTCACAAAATCACCAATAGATTCCAGCACGTAACAGAGAGGTAAATGGTATCTTCACCATGTTGTAGGATATTAAATGCACATTAATATGATATCTCTTTACAAAATATTTTTTTACTCCTTAAGGTAAAAAAACAGTTATGCTATATCACACAGAAATTACATAGAAAAGTAAGGAAAGTTAATTTTACCTGGTAGAACGAAGATAAATGAAGCAGGTCAATGATACTACGGCGTGATCTTCCATTGTAACAGCTAAACTGAAACGTAATAATCAGCATGTTCTGCAGTGCTGCCAATACCATAAAATTTCCCTGCGTACTCTTAACCGTCTGCGTACTCTTATCCTCCATTACTCTACTAGTTTTCATATGGATTGAAGATATCTACAGAGAAAATGAAAATGATGACATTTTAAGGTGTAGATCCTGTCTGAAGTAAAATTGTACTGGACAATAAAATTTTGGAGCAGGTGAATAATTTTACATATCTAGGATGCACTATCTCATATGAAGAAGAAAAGTTGTAAATGCGAAAATATCTAAATTTTAAAGAATTTTATGGTTAATAAATTCTATCTTCAAGCCACAGTTAGTCCAAAAAATTCAAGACTAAAAGTGTATAAAACACTGGCTCTTTCAACTCTTTTGTATGGTAGCGAAGTATGGACGTTGAAACAGAAGGATATACAGATACTTAGATCTGCTGAAATGAGATACCTTCGGAGGACTGCAGGATACGCATTAATAGATCACAAAAAAAAAATGAAGACATCTTGGAAGAATTACACATGGAACCTTTAGAAAACAAAATTTCTGATTATAAGTCAAGATGGATGCAATATGTTCATCAAATGAAAGATCACAGGATACCCAAACAAATGTTAAGATATCAACCTGCAGGAAGAAGAAGACCAGGACGTCTACTCAAAAAACTTCTGGATGGTGTTTCTCTTGAGGCCGAAACAGGTCAACAAATGGCCTAAATTCGTGAATGTACTATGATGATGAACTAGTTTTCATGTTTTATGAAACATTTAATACATTCTCAAAATTAGAGAAGTTGGATTTTTTTCTTTCTGATCACAAATTATTTCAGAATAAAAGTATTTATTTTAATCAATGATACAGAGAACAATTTTGTCTGAACTGGGAATCGAACCCCGAACCTTCAGCTTTCCGTGCTGATGCCCAGGCAAATTTTTTCTCTTTACCATTGATTACAAAAATTTAGTTGTGTTCATGAATTTACTTATTTATATCATAGTAATAGCTTTAACTTCTCAATATTAATTCAATGAGTATTTATTTTGTTTACGATTTATTTTTGGTTATCATCTGATACTCTCTTGTGATAAAACAGACACAGGAGGGTCAAATTCAAGAAATTATATACAACATTCTTTGAAGAAGATCACATTTATTTACTGAAGTATTAGAATATTTCATGCATCACATTTTAGCTATAGTCTATTTAGAAAAAGAGGAAAGTAACAACAATTGAATGTATTCATTAAATAAAAATTAAACTTACAGTTTATTTGATTTTCATATTTATTAAGATATAATTCAGTTACAGCTGTTTCGGTACACTGTACCTTCTTCAGACATGTAAACAAATTATGAATTGTGTTATTATAGTTCCAGAAAATTTTCAATAAGTTTAACATACGATTGGCCCCAGAGAATGAATACAGCCTAAACAAGATAAATAAAACCAACAAAAATGAAAAAATTGGAGAAGAATATAAATCAGGAATATATCAGATCAAATGTAAGGATTGCGACAAAATCTGTATAGGAAAAACAAAAAGAAATCTAAAAACCAGATTGAAAGAACACCTTAGAAATGAAAAAAAAAAAAAAAGGTGAAGTGGACAAGTCAGCTATAGCAGCCCATGCTTGGTCTGAAAAAGCATTTAATCGATACAGAAGCTAGCCTAATCAAACACACAGATAAATAAAAAGAACTCACAGTTTGGGAAAAAAATCCACATCCAAAAAAACAGGAAAGATAAACTCATGAATTTCGAAACTCCCACAAATTTTGAACTGATCCAGAGGTTCATCGGTCCACCAATAGAAATAAGAAGAAAACCACCAAGAAACGACATAACACTGGTTGACCATAGGCTACTGATGATGGAGATAAGCTCCGAAACTGCAGTATAGAAGAAAAAGGATATGAGGTGAGGTAATAAAAACATTAATTTAATTCTTATAATAACACAATTCATAATTTGTTAACATGTCTGAAGAAGGGTACAGTGTACCGAAACAGCTGTAACTGAAGTATATCTTAATAAATATGAAAATCAAATAAAACTGTAAGTTTTATTTTTATTTAATTAATTGATATGGATTTTCATCAAGTAAACACCAACTCAATTGATTAACGATTGAATGGATAAAAACCGTATCATTATAAGTTACATTTAGATTTGCTGTATGTTTCAAACTACTCATAATAAAAACAGCTGTATCATCTGTCACCAGATAGCAGTAGTTGAGAGTGTACATTTGAATCTCTCTGACATTCGAAAGCAGGACCCAATAACATGTAATAACTACACTTGATTCAATTTTCACAAAACTGTCACTTATACCATTATGGTTTTCACCCATTCAGTTGTTTTTGCCTTCTTCAGAATTTTTAAACCTATTTGATACCACAGGTGGATGGTGTTATGCACCAACCAGCTATGTGCCATTATGTAAGTTTTGAGAAAAAATGTTTTAAGTTTAAGTCAATCTTCACTATTTATTGTTGTGCCAAACTAACAACACCGGATATTGCAAGTTATTTTCCTTGTTTGATAGTTATCTATCAACGATCTAAGAGCAAAAACATTTGACACTTAGGTGCATGATGCAAAATTTACATTAGCATTTATGAACTGATTTCATAGCCATTTGTTGCAAAACATACAGTAGAATCTCTGATAGGACTGACGGCATTTACATTTTCCTTTAATAATAATAGGGCTATATTTAAAGATTTGGTGCTAAAAGTATGCGTACACTTACTTTAAGAGCCAGAGTAATAGATGCCATCAAAATCTCATTTAAAATAAATAATAGTTTAAAAAAACTAAAACAACATGCTTTATTAGAAAACTGAACTAAAAAATGAAAAATAATTTTAATTTCCAACACGCTTGGGATAAAATTGAAGTGGTCAACAAAAAAATCATCACCAACACATCTAGAATAAAATTAGAGTTATCTACAAAAAAAATAATTTTACCATCAAAAGCGTGGGGTGCTCTATATCAATTAATATATTTGATAATAAACATATATTGGTAAAAGTAAAGTCTCTAAGAAGAAAACGTAAAAACCATAAAAAGCACCCCATGCTTTTGATGGTAAAATTGTTTTTTTTTTTGTAGGTAACTCTAGTTTTATTCTAGATGTGTTGGAGATGATTTTTTTGTTGACCATTCAATTTTATCCAAGTGCGTTGGAAATTAAAATTATTTTTCATTTTTTAGTTCAGTTTTCTAATAAAGTATGTGGTTTTAGTTTTTTTAAACTGTTATTTATTTTTTATTTTTTAGTTTGGTTTTCTAATAAAGCGTGTTGTTTTAGTATTTTTAAACTATTATTTATTTTTTTTATTTTTAGTTTAATTGATTGTCATAAACCGGAATCCCATGAAAATTTATGGACTAAAAAGTTGATTCTGCAACCTATTATACCAGTTTTTATTTTTTTGGTGTCCTGATGATCCTGGCCAGGATCTTAGAAAAAATGTATGAAATCATTTATATAAAGTTTCAAGTCGATCCAATGTTTTTAAGTGGTGAAAATCGTGTTCAAAGATTCCATTACATAGACAGATACAGGTCAAGCTAATATAAAGCATGTAAAAAAATGGTGCTTAGCCGTTTGATGCATAACATGTCCAATTATCCTAACATGAATCAAGTTGTCAAAGAAGCCAATGATGATTGTTATTTGGTTTATGCCACTTTTCTCTTTCTCTAAATAGATTACAGTATACAAGTATATATAATTACAATATGAATATCAGTAATAATAATAATAATAATAATAATATTAATTTCCGTCTTCTTTTCACAATTTAGGCTTTTCACAATAATAATAGATAATATTGATAATAAAAGTGTGCAAAATTCTTACATTCCTTATTTTAATATTTTGGTCAGAAAATTTCTACAAACATGTGAATACAGAAGCATATTATTTATAATATTATTTTTTGTACTATTAGAATGGAGGCACTTGAGGTATGCAATGACTAGACAGATATAAAGCATTATCCTATGTCACAGAACAAATAGGCCTAACTGACAAGAAATATATCAAGCTGCTATGTAATTATATAACAATAAAGGAAATATACTTTACATGACAGTATAATAAGAAGATAAAATTTTAAGAGTAATAATTTAAAAGGAACACTGTTATGCGTATTGGTGATTTTTCAATATGATAATTATAATATTCAAGAACAAAAATACAATTTCCTGATATCCATCTTATGACTAAGAAACTGTAAAAAATCAAGAAATGTATATATTTGATGCTCTTTGTAGATTACATAAAAATAACATTCTCGGTATGTCAAAAACAAGGATTATTTTGTTGAAGAATACCAAATCATGCTGAAATGAGAATCAATTCCCAAACCATGCTTGCATTAACTTTGTTATTTGACAAGATTTAATAACACTGGACAACATGATTTTTGTCTCATGAGTACCAATAGTTGTATTTAATGCAGTTTTTTATCATGTTTTCAAATATGTATTCGGAATTTCTCCATCACCAACAGTTTTTTTTATATTTCAATTTCAATTAATGGATTTAAATAATTATTTTTTTTAATAAACCTAGATTTCTTCCTGGAAAATCTTGGTGCAGTGAGCGATGAGCACAGGGAACACTTTCATCAGGAGATTTCAGCAAAGCAAATGGAATCCTAATATGCTGGCTGATTATTGTTGGACCATCAAGAGGGATGCTCCACAGGCGAAATATAGCAGAAAATCATCATTTCTTACTTTCTAGGTGAGTCCGAATGTTTGAATATTGTATAGTTATGAATATAGAAAATATTTAAATGTTTGAAATTATAATAAATGCCTGTCTCTCGGAAACCTTGCATGATAGAGAAAAACCAATATCATATTTGAATTCAGGAGAAAAAATACTATCAGAATCACATATTTTTCTTTCTGAAATAAAAAAAAAAGTTTTTTTTTGCTGCTCATTGTAATTGAACAATGGTAAAGTAAGTTCAGTTCTAACTAGAGCAGGATGAGAATTCATTTTTACTCTTTGTCCATATAGAGTCCGTGAACATAATTCAACCTTGTACAAAATAAATATTAGTAGATACTATGCCAGAACATATGAAGGGTGAATGGAAAGAATCAGGTAAGTCACATTTTTTGTCAAAATGATGTTCTCCATACAAGTTCTATCATTTAATAGTGTGAAACAGTAAAATATGCAGTTTAATCAAGGGGTTTATTTACCTCCAATATTTAGCATATACATAAGAAAGGCCTATAACTAAAAATATATTTTCTAGATTTCAAGGCAAAAATGATTTATCTGTTTTTCCCCTGCACCCTTCATCTGTTTAACCAGTTCTTTTCTTTTTTTGCATTGTTGGTGGCTCTTCATAACCTTTTAATGAAACATCTTTTATTTACGATTTTACATATCATAAATGTAAATACTCTTCTATTTTCCTGCAAAAGTAATTTTATTATCCAAAAATAAATACGGTATTTTTTAAACTTTCATATGTGTTCACTTAGGATAGAAATTATTCTTATTTTACATTAGGTCAAATAAAAAATTTTTTATCCCATAACAACTAAAATATGATAACCAAATGGAAATCTCATCCCAATAAAATATTGAATTACTGAAAAAATATTAATCACATATTTATAGAGTCTGTAGAAATATGTATGTATACAAAATTTTTAGGCTGATATTCAAGAACCAAGCTTTCTAGGCCATGTCATCTCCATCTTCCATAAACTAAGATTCTCGTCTTTCAATTGTTCCCGGAATTTAAAAAAATATATATCTTGTTGACACATGATGTTGAATAAAGTGAACCAGTTAGAGTAGGTTCTGCATGATCCACATAGTTAACCATGGAGAGATGGGCTGAGAGTCGCTCTTTGCGGAAAGTTTGGTTCTTGAATACCGGCCTTAATGTCTGACCATGGGAAGGAAAGCCAATGTGAGTTGAAAGGAACTCGTGACACATTAAGCACCAAGGCCTATTAAAGTTACACAAGACTAAAAGAGAAGAAATAATAATGATTTGTTGGAATTACATGTGTCTTAATTTAGTTACAAATAACATGTTATAGTGTAGCAGCTGGTAGATTTTATTTGGAAAGAGCTTGCTCATACTTAGACATTATTATAACATGATGTGAGAAAATGGCAGATGGCAAATTGCTAATGTGATTCCTTGTGAGCATACAATCTTTCCTCTGGCACTTGTATAATCTCACGTCATGTTATGATTATGTCTCTGTATAAATACAAATATGGAAAATTAAATATTAAATGTTTGTGTAAACAGACCTTGACTCTTACATGTAGATTCTTTTTTGTTGAATGTCTATTTAGGTATTAGAAGCAATATCAAAACAAACAAATGTTTTAGTACAATGTGAAAACAAAGTAATTGGCTTCTTCTTCTTAATTTAGGACAACATCCTGTATAAATCATATTTGAAGAGAAAGACTATACGCATGAAATGAATAATAAAAACATTGAACGTCCTGTATGTTTCAACTGCCTTTTTCTATTGGAGATAAACTCTGTTTCCATGCTGCTATGGTCTTCCCTCTGGTTGTGGTGTGTATGATTTGAAGTTCATCGTAAATTTCACGAGTTGATCTTCATCCATTCTATTAACATGGTCTTTACATTCTTTTTTCCTTCATTTAATCCATCTTGTAATGTCTCTAATGTCTCATATATACTTCTTATTCCTTTACCATTCTTTTTATCGTATAATGTGAACCCTTTTATTTCATTTCTTCTAACAAGTTGTTCTGTTTTCTCTTTGTCAGCTCTTGTTTCCGCTGCATATGTCATCGCTGGTCTGACACATGATTTATATATTCAGATTTTGATTTTTTCTCATATATTTATTTATCCAAATAATATCCCTTAATAATAAGGTTGGTCTGTTTAATTCTTATCTCATATCATTGTTCCTGTTAGACATATGTTTCAAGGCATGTTTGCCTCATCTTCAGTGGTAACAGACTGATTTTTCCCAAGTTGTCGGCCTTGGATCTCGACTTCTGTTCCCTCTTTCTGTGGTTCAAAGAACTTGCTAATTAGGTTCATCTCCCCGGGAATTTCAAAATTCATAATTCTCTCCTTCTTCTTCTGTATGTAGATGTTTTTTCCATATGGTGAGTGCGTTTGTGTTTTCTAACTGTTTAAATCTATTTTATTATTAATATAAAAGTATAGAATATTCACCTGAAAGGTCCGTCTCCTCAACTTAATTATCATTTAACTGTAGCGCTTTCGGGACTTGTCCCATCATCGGCAGGATTCAAATGATGGGACAAGTCCCGAAAGCGCTACAGTTAAATGATAATTAAGTTGAGGAGACGGACCTTTCAGGTGAATATTCTATAATTTTATATTAATTTTGAATAAACCTCAACGGAACACATCATGAATCTTATAAAAGTTAAATCTATTTTGTTTTTTTCTGACCAAATGTGAGCAGCTACTGATATCATTGATTGTTTTCTTACATGTGATATGACTTCTGTAATTCTTATTGGTGGTAATAATAACACCTGAAAAATTGAAACTCATTACTTGTTCTATACTCTTATTAGTTACTGCTACAACTTGATAACGAACAAAATGCAATACTCTTATATCCTTGCCTAGACTGTACATCTGTCACTGCTCAGAGAGGTGGTCCCCTCTCTACCTATTTTTCAACTAATCAGTGTCAATACCTGTATCATTTGAAACGAAGCTATCACAGCAAAATAATGCTACATAACAGCCAATAACAATGATGCTGATGTAACTAAACATCTCCCAATGTTACAACTAGATAATGTGATAGCAAAATACAGCACAAATTGACTGGAAAAATAGCATTATGTCATAGATTTCTAACGCATTTGCAGTATGGCTGCATTTTGTTTGCTGTTAACCTATAGTTTACATCTAATAGGTTCTTGCCCAATTCTAACAACCAACAATTTCGTGAACAGATACTGGGAAGCCAGGAGAAAAATGATGAACCTTTTATAATCTTTCTTATTATTGTTATTGTTTGTTTTCCCCAGTCATTGTTAGCTAATGACAAGTGTCAAATGCCACTGCATTTAAATAAATAAATAGGTTCTTTATATATTGTAAGCAATTTAGCTTTTTCCATTGATATCTGCATATTTTTGGCAGTTAGTTCAAACTTATACAGCAGGTAATAATTAAATGAATTGTGATTTCTTCTTACCTCATACTTTTATATGTTTTTTTAAACACTGCACTGCAGTATCGGCGACACGTTGTCGTCATCATCAGCTGTTTTCACCACAGTCGTTTAATTATTATTAATTGAACCTCATAATGTTAAAAATTCCCAAATTTAATATATAAATTATACAGCAGGTTTTGTAAATAATCTCATTTTCAGATAATAACAGCACATTATCTGCATAACATAGTATTTTATTTCCCTGTTTCTCATTTTAAAAACCACTACTAACTTGTTTCTCTTATGATTTAATCCATTACATTAAATAGAATAGGAGTTAAACTCTCTTCTTTTCTTAATAAGTTTTTTCTGTCATTTTATTTAACATGACAGTTGTTGATTTTTCAGATATACAATTTGGCAAAATTGTTGAGTTAATAAGGTAACCCTTCAGAAAAACTACCTGTAATGTATGGGTTATCTGTATGTAATGTTTAAATTTTAATTTGACAGCTTAGACATGATCATTAATTCTGACTGCTTTGTTTTACTGAGTTATTGATTATATGATATGACGGTTGCATCATGTAATGAAATTTGTGTCACTTTAACATAAAGTCTCCAATAAGTATAAAATGAATATAAGTATTGCTTCTTTGAACATGTGAAAGCAACTATCAGATGGCCCGGAAAGCCAAAGGTCCCGGGTTCAAGTCTCAGTCTAGGCGAAAATTTTTCTCTTCAAATATAATTTATCCTTCAGTGAGAAGTGTCAAATTAATAATAAAAACATCAATAGAAGCACTACTGACTTTATAAAGTAGTGTTAAATTCCCAATAAATTCTTCTTAACTAAGAAGCCGCCATTTGCAAAGATAGAAGCAACGGTTTCAAAGCATTTGGCACGAGGGAATTACAATGTATATAAGAGAAAAATTTGCATCTGGACCGCAACTCAGCTCGGTAGCTCAGTTGGTAGAGCATTTAGCCCAGAAAGCCAAAGGTCCCGGGTTCGGGTCTTAGTCTAGGCAAAAATTGTTCTTGTTAATTGTTAAATACATTGGTGTTTAAATCAATCTACAGTATTTACAATTTTTTACTTGGAAAGTAAAATTATTTTCGATCTTAGATATTAAATTTAACACTTTTCACCTAATGTCAAATTTTATTTGAAGAGAAAAATATACTTAATTTTGGGTTGTTTTTTACTCACCTCATATTTCTTGACTCCCATGCAGACCCAGGTTTCGTCACTGCATTTGTGACATTATCGATGCAACACCATGATCGTGGATCAAGGAATGAGGTGAGTCAAAAACAACTCAAAATTAATTAAAATAAACCTCATAGTGTTATTTCTTATCTACATAACTTAAGAAAATGTACACCTGAATCGGGATTTGAACCAGAGACATCAGGTTCAAATCCCGATTCTGGCATATATTTTTCTTAACTCTTTAGGAATTTACATAAATATATATTTTTCTCTTCAAATAAAATTTGACATTCGGTTACAAGTGTTAAATTTAATATCCATCTGTAGTAATTCTGCCCAGAGGCAGGTCTTTCACCGCAATCATAGCATTTTCATGCTATGCTTGCAGCTTTACTAGGGAATTGTAGGTGTGATAGCTTCCCGTTGCTTTCCACACCGGTGAAGGATGGTGATGATGATGATGATGATAATGATAAGGATGATGATGATGATGGCCATATGATTTCGGGGGCCGTTTGGGCCTTAAAGTTTTCCTGACATTTGTCTTACAGGTGAGGGAAAACCCCGATAAAAACCTCACCCAGAAAAACTGCCCCGACCGGGGATCGAACCCGGGCCCGCTGTGTGACAAGGCAGCACGCTACCTCGAGACCACAGCGGTGGACAAAATTTAATATCTAAGATCGAAAATAAGCTTCACTGGTTGTAAATGTGATATAACTCCCATTATAGTCTTCTTGATAAAGAAGCCGCTAGAAGCACGTATGGAACGAAAAGGTCATAGCCTCAGTGTGCGGGAATTCATGTAATAAAGGAGAGAAGTAATGTGTGTTTGAATCAGAATGCCTTGGTAGCTCAGCGGTCAAGAGCACTGGTGTACATAACCAGAGATATCGGGTTCAAATCCTGATTCAGGCATATATTTTTCTCTTCAAATAAAGGTTCAATTATGTTTATGTGCCCATAATCTATTTGTTGATTCAAATGAAAATATAATAAAAACATAAAGTCAGTAGAATATTAAGAACTGGATACTTAAAAAAAAATATTCAGTCAAACTGCAATAAGATGTAAGAAATTAAGTTACATTAGAGAAATGCCAACCATGAATCAAAATTTATGATTTTTCTTTCAGAACATTCTCTCAAATTGATTCTGAAAATGTATGTTAACAACATTTTTGTACTCTGTTCATTGCTTATATAAACATATAGGCTTAGATGATTCACAAAATTTATAAAATGTTAATGTACTGTATAACATGAGAACAGGAGCTGCCACTTTCAGATGACAGTTGCAATAAATGTTTCTTCATAATATGTGTCATGTAAATGGTCAATATAAAAAAATGTTCTTGTCTGTTTAAATTTTAATCAGCTAGTTAATATATCGCAAAGTTAGGACCAGAGGGTTTTATCTTCATTTTTTATTTTACTTATTTTTCATATTAAATAATTCTTAATAATTATTTGTATAACTAACATTTACGTTCTGTCCATAATGTTTACAATCTCTGAGTAGTGTGCAGATCAATCATTACTATAATTATAAACATCACCGGCCATCAGAATCATCCATATCATATTTTTATAATAGCATAACAGCCCAAAAGTTGGGTCTTAGCCTCTCCTTTGTTAGGAGTTACTAGACCAAGTTAATTTAGTTACACTTATTATTTCCCTAGAGATGTTATGAATGATATGCGGTTAACTACCGAACCAATGAGACGTCTAGTAGGCAATTAAGATATTACTAGAATGAAGAAGATTGGTAAATATTGCACAGACATATTTTTGTTCAGACTTGTGGTTTTTTTACAAGTCTGAAAATCTTCAGACTCGGGACCCACAGCTTAAATTCTCTCCTGGAGGACTTGCTCCTCGGATTTTTTCATCCTAAAAATGTCTGACTCCGGGTTTGAACCTGATTAAATACTTCACTATGTTATCCATAGACTTGGACATTACGATGGAGTGAGGAAAAGCAACTGGAAGCTTTTGAGGTGAGGATATGGAGGAAGATGGAGCATATAAAAAGGACAGACAAAATAAAAAATAAAGATGTGCTGGACAAAGTGGATGAAGGAAGAACAATGCTGGAACGAATAAAGAGGAGGAAAATAAATTGGATTGACCACTGGATATGAAGAAACTGCCTGCTGATGGATGCTCTAGAAGGAATGGTCAACGGAAAGAAGGTTAGAGGCAGAAAAAGACATCAGATGATAGACAATATTAAAATAATTGGTTTGAATGTGGATAAAAAAGGAAGACTGAGTTAAGGAAAAGAGTGGAGAATGCTGAGTTTGCAGTGAAATACCTGCTCTTGGGCAGAACATTTTGTATTTATGTATGTATAGTATGTAATCCATAAAAAATCAGAAATTCCTATGTTTAACGAACTAGGGGATATTCTTCTTCTTATTCCTTTGGCTCTATGGTCCTCTAAGAACCTTGGCTTCCTTCATAACATTTGCTCATTCTTCCCTATTCCTGGCTTTCTATCTCCATCTTTTAACCTTCAGTTGTCTTAAGTCTTCCCCAACCTTATCTAACCATCTTAGTTTCTGTCTTCCAACCTTTCTTCTTCCTTCCGGTTTCTCTTCTAAAATCTTTCTTGCTCCATCCATAACACATGTCCTACCCATTCTAGTCTCTTTCTTCTAATCTCCTACCAGGGAATATTAGTGTATTAAATAATTTTTGAGAAAATTAAGTTTATAGTTTAATCTGTGTCAATTACCATTGATATTTTTTTCTTATAGTTAATATCCTCTTGTTATACACTGTGCACCTATACATTTTATAGTATCTCTCCTTTGTCCTTCAAACAACTGAAACCCTGAGCCATTCACTTTGACATCAGGTGCATTAACCAAAAAGCATGTTTAATTTCTTTGGCTTCTAGATGCCTTAATTATAATACATTTATGGGCTATTCTGTCTGTGAAATTTGCAACAAACCACTAGTTACAAATTATAAAAAAAAAGTTATCTAATACTATTAGATAACGTTCATTGCCAACCTGTTAATTCAGATTAGGTCAGATGAGGTTGTTGCATTAAGTAGGTTAGGTTTGATTAAATTAGGTAGGTACTTGGTGATCTTCATTTTTTGTTATTGTGTTTTTCATAAGTTCAATATTCTGTTTTAGAATGCTAATACACATATCCTAATGATAATATGGCATATTTAAGTTAGTTTTATGTCACCTTTTCATTCAATTTTCAAGCATTTTCTTGATTTTCTGAAGAAAAAAACATGTATACATTACTGAGTTACATATTCACTTATTACTAAGGGGTCCTCATCTAGGGGATATGTGGATGGCGACCACAAGGTGCCCAAGCTGAGCAAAACATTTCTTCCACTTACTTGTGTTTTGCACTCTTTTAACTTTACTATCTAACCTCTCTTGGTTAACTCTTGTTTTTTTCGACTCTGACACTATTGGGGCATCCGAAGGCTAGGGAGTCTTTCCTTTCTTCCATTTCTTCTTTCCTTTATTTTCTTTTCTTCTCCAGAAAAGCCTGACTAGGCTATAAGATGGCAGCCCCATCACTGGTCTTGCCTTCCTTTGGCCAGCAACCAATCGAAGGGACTATTATTATGCTTTCAAGTCTTATACGAGAATTTCCCGGAAGGATCAAAACGCTGGAGGGAAAATTTTCTATAGGATCGTAACAGGCCTTGGCCTAATACTTGGAAGGAAGAAGAAGAAGACTAAATATTCTTTTGGTACTTTTTGTATTTATTTGAATGCATGTAGACTGATAGGTGGCATATGATCTTGAATTTTTTAGTAGTGCAAGTTAGTAAATCTAGGTTACTCACAGTCCCCCCCCCCCACATTCAGAATCCACCAGCTGCCATTGATTTTTATTTTATTTACCATAATAAATTTGTAATTAAAATAAAAATGGTTGGCTGGTTGGTATCTAACGTCGAGCACTTGATAATGAAATCATTCGCTCTCTTGCACTCCAATATTTAGCAGAAAGGCTGGTCTCTTCTACAAAAGCTGGACAAAGGAGGAGATGGTTTCTTTCCATATCTTCATTTAAATTGTAAAAAGGGCATTTAGGTGAATCTGTTATGCCAATTCTGTGTAAGTGTTTATTCAAGCAGTCATGTCCCATTAGCAGTCTGAATGTTGCTACTGCAGATTTTCTTTGTAATGTCATAAGCTTGTAGATTTTCCCATTCCTTTCCAGATGTTTTGGTGGTGTATTCTTCTCTAGGTTTATTGATGTATTTATTTGAGATAATTCTTTTGATAGAGTGAAAGGAAACTGGAGTAGAAATTGGGTTTGAAACAATTTTGCTACCCTTCTTGGCCAGAAAATCGGCTATTTCATTGCTGTCACTCCACAATGGGCCGGAATCCATTGAAGTACAACTTTTTTATGTAGACGGGATAACTGTTTTATCATTTTGTGACATTCGATAATTTTGATGCTTTTGGGTGTTGTGTCTCATGTTATAAGCGAGAATGGCTGCTTTGGAGTCACATAGAATTACAACTTTTGTAAATTTTTGGATGTTATATAAAAGATTTTGTAAACTTAAGAAAATTGCTAGAATTTCGCCATCAAAGTTTGTTGAATTTGTGTTTAGTTTACGATAAAAGGAAAAAAGTGGACATATTGCACCAGCACCAGTGCCACCATCATTTGGTAAGCTGGAGTCATCTGTAAAAATATGTATCCATTCAGGAGCTGGGTATCTTAGATTTATTATTTCCAGTGACATTTGTTTTAAAATATATGGAGGAGTTTCAGATTTCTTGATGTCTTCTGTTAAATGAAGGTTATATTCAATTTCCAAAAATTCTAGAGGGTTGTTTCTCATCTGCATATTTTCTTTTGAATGTGGAAGTTGCAATTTCTGTTTGATATCTTGTACTATGCTTAAGAAGCTTTGCTGAGATTTTAAACATACTTGTGGTTTTCTTTGGGTCCAGTTATTATGGGGTAGCCTTAAAAATTTTTCATACTGTGTGATTGGTGTTTTCTCAATTTCAAATGTTATGTTTGGGTTATTTGTTAAGATTTGCATGGCAGTGATTGGTGTTGTTTTAACGGCTCCTGTTATCAGGCGGAGGATTTGGTTCTGCAATTTATTTTTTCCACTTTAGTAGTTACTAAATAAAAATTGCACACTTTGAGACTTATAACTTACAATTATCACTGATTTATAAAATTTATGCCCAATCTACTAATTGAAGTGATGTGGGTATATTACTAGAGAAGTTCCATATGTATAAAATTATAACCAGTATATTTTAAATAGTTATTGTATGAGTGGCTTACAAAGTCTAACAAAATTGGCTTTCTATTATAAATAACAGGTAAAGAGGCTACCCTATTTCTGATTTTATGATGATAATAATTTCATAGTAAACTCCAGAAGTGATCAGTACAGAATGATAAATCCTTACACTGTCACTTTTTTAAATCTAATAAGGATTTGCAGTACTATATGTATATTCTTTTTTCTGAAGTCTAAGTTATTTGGTCTTGAAAACTTCCTAATCAGAAGCACACTGTTTATTGGATATTTATTATATTGGTGGCCAGTGGTGCCAACTTATGTGGGCTCATATTGCTTGAGCCCATTCAGTTGTTTTTAATTTTTTGTAAAAATCTTATCATAACCAGTGGAGTAAATAAAATTTTGAAGTTATTTTGACTCTAATTTAATTAAATTTACAGTGGGAGGAAACACTATGAGGTATTTATATTAATAAATGAGTTGGAGAAAATGTTTTAACATCTCACCTCACAAAGTTGTGTGTCTTCACGATACTGGTTTCAAAAGTAATACTATACTTCTGAAACCGGTATCGTGACGACACGCAACTTTGTGAGGTGAGATGTTAAAACATTTTCTCCAACTCATTTATTAATTAATAATTATTTTGACTCACCTCATATTTCTTGATTTTTATGCAGACCTGGTTTCATTGCTTTTGCGCAACCAGAGAGAGCAGAAATCAACTTACAGGATGGACAACCGCAAAACAACAGTTGGAATGCATCGACAATGTCATGCAAAAGCATAAAAATCAACAAATATGAGGTGAGTCAAAATAACCAAATCACATATAATTAAAAGAAACCTCATACTGTTCTGTTATTTGGGGGCACGCCTTAGCGTAGTGGTTAAGGCACTGAGCTACAAGTCGAAGGGTCGAGGGTTCAAGTCCCGTTGGGGTCAGGATTTTTAAACTGACCCAAACCCTCTGGCGGCACCATGGCCCTGGGGTGGACTCAGCCTCTAACGGAAATGAGTACCAGACGCTTGTTCTGGGGGTAAAGGCGGCCGTCACGCAGCTGACATAAAGTGCCGATTGTCTAGAAAAAAGTGGGAGCCTTAACCTCCTACTACCCCAAGGGCCTCCGGGTCTGTTGTGGGATCACTTTTTACTGTTATTTCCTACATATATTAAAATTTTGAAGGCTATCTTTCATTTTAAGGAATGACATAAATAAAAGTCTTATTTTTGAACAAGTTTACAAGATAACAAGGAAACATAAACATCATTTATCACTGTCAATGTTTATCTAACTTTTCATAAATGTTATTCATGAATAAGTATTTAATAATGTAATATACTGAAATTAAATTACTCACGCAAGCTATTCACATGCAATAGTTTTTTATTCAATGCCACCACATTGTCATTTCGACATTCTGGTATTCTCTCCTGGCATGGCATTATTGTAACCCACTTCTGAGGTTGGGGCTCCTGGGAGGTGGAGTTATGCTGCCCCGATGATATATGATAGGTGATGATGATGGTAATGATGCACCAGGAGGGGCTTTAATCCTAAACATAATAAATATGTTAATGATGATAATGACTGCCAGATGATGTTCAGGCCCATTTGGGCCTTAAAGCTTCCTGACATTTGTCATATAGGTGAGGAAAAACCCGAAGAAGAAAAACATGCAATAGTTAAAGTAACTAAAGAGAAAAATTTCTGCTTGAACAGGAATTTAAACCCAAGATCTCCAGGTTTATGCATTGGTGCAGTAACTAACTGTGCTAATCACGCAATCCAGAAGTAGACACAAATTTATCTCTATTTGAAATCCCCATATAGCCCATATAACAAACTTTCATTCAATTTAAATGTGAATTCTTCATTTCTCGACAGAAAAACTGAAACATGACACATTGTGTAACCCTAAAAAGTGTATCTACCTTCATTGCATATCAAACTAGGATTAATGAAGAATTTTGTCTAAGCCATGGACAATACTCCTGGTTTCATGTAATAAAAACGGAAGTTTCCTAAAATTAGTGAGGGGAAAATTAAAGAAGGAATATTTCTGGATACATAAATGCGATCACTAATACATGATAAAAAGTTTGAGAAACTATTGAATCCACTGGAGAAACAGCTCACAACACACTATCCTACATAATTTATAATTGCATTTCTTTACATGTTATTTTATTCTACCCAGGTATCAATGTTATTAGAATTCTGCGCTTCTTAAGATCATCATCATCACCATTTGATTCTCATTAATTTATTCATAAAATACTTGTATTATTCTTTACTCACAACACACTATTCTATGTCATTTATAATTCCATTTCATTACAATATGTTATTTGATTATATTCAGGTATCAATGTTATTAGAATTCTGATTTTATTAAGATGATCATTAGAACCTGGATTTGTATGTGAAACACATGTTTTGTTTTATGCATTAAAAAAGTATGCGGAATGATTTACATGTTAAGCGGTCCCTTCACAGACAATTTGAGCAGTATTTGATAATGCATAGAAATGCATATTCCGGAGGAAAATGCTTACTTTAGATTTTCAATGCATATTTTACTTCTAAATGTGGTATTAAATTATAATTTTCCCTTCAGCTAATTCCATCCATCCAATGGCTGATTGGCTCAAATTTGAGCTTTGGTCTCCCTTAACTTCTGCCTCCAATCATTTCTATTTTTTGCAGCAAGCCTCTAGTTACGACACTTAAGTAGGTTTGCAGAGTCTTCCTTAATACCATCCTCCCGTGTTTTTTCGGTCTTCCAACCCGTCTATTCCCCATTAAACTTGCTGTAAGCACCTTTTTTGGTGCTCGGTCTGTTGAGAGCCTTTGTACATGGCCAGCCCATTATAATTTCTTTAACCTAATAAAATTGACAAGGTCATGTTAATTGTATTTGTCATACAGTTCTTTGTTGTATTGTATTCTCCACTGACCATTAATATGTATAGATCCAAATATTTTCCTGAGTTCTTTTTTTCCAATTATTTAGGGCTACCTCTGATCTTTTAGTGAGGCTCAATGGCTCACTACATAGGTCAAAACTGATCTTATTAAAATTTTATATAGCCTTATTTTAGTTGCTGAGTGTATGTTACTACTCTTAATTATTTTATGAAGTGAGTAATAAGCTTTGTTGGGCAGTTTCAGTCTTCTTTGTATTTCAATGCATTGGTCATTATTATCTGTAATACATGAGCCAAGATAGTTAAAATTTTTCACAAAGTTAAAACCTAATTCTTTTATGCTATTAGATTGCTGTTCTGTCGTCGGATTAACAACTGTCTGTATCATAACTTGTGTTTTCTGCATGTTAATTTCTAGGCGTTTTTCGGTCTTCCAACCCGTCTATTCTGCATAAAACTTGCAGTAAGCACCTTTTTTTTGGTGCTTGGTCTGTTGAGAGCCTTTGTATATGGCCAGCCCATTCTAATTTCTTTAACTTAATAAAACTGACAAGGTCAGGTTCATTGTATTTGTCATATAGTTCTTTGTTGTATCATATTCCTTCAGCTAATTACTAATAATTAATTAATATTTTTTAAAATTAATAAAGTCTGCAATCCATTAGATATAAGCGCTTAGTGAAGTATTAAATAAAAACCCTGGTTACAATAGAATTTGTC
This sequence comes from Diploptera punctata, assembly GCA_030220185.1. Classification (NCBI taxonomy): domain Eukaryota; kingdom Metazoa; phylum Arthropoda; class Insecta; order Blattodea; family Blaberidae; genus Diploptera; species Diploptera punctata. The sequence continues at coordinate 43,957 of JASPKZ010000014.1, forward strand.
AAATTAGCAAAATGCTCTCTGGTGATAGTGAAAAAACTGTAACCGAAGATGAATTCACTGAGGAAGAACTGTGGGGTTTTTCACATGCACCTGTGACATCATGTGATGTAGAAAGGACATTTTCATTGTATAAAGCCTTCACTGACAAATGAAGGAGCTTCACACAAGTAAACCTTTCTTATCTGCTGTAACAGCTAGGAATAAGCTAAGATCACCCTCAAAGTAAATAATTTTATTTTATTACAATCTGTTTTTGCATATTTAGTGTGCATATTTTTTACATTTTTCATGCATATTTAGTACTTTATTTTGCATACAAATCTGGGCTCTAATGATCATCATTTGATTCTCATTCATTTACTCATGAAATATTTTACTATGACTTAATCATAACATTATTCTGTATCATTTATAATTCCATTTCATTACATATGTCACTTTTTATACCCAGTATCAATGTTATTAGCAGAATTATTCTGCTTTTAAGACCACCATAATCCGATTATCATTGATCGATTCATGAAATATTTATATTATGGCTTATTCACCATAGTCTGTTCTATAAAATTTATAATTCCTCAAGTTTTTTTTTATATCCAAGTACCAAAATCCTATTAGAATTATTAATACATTTCAATTTGATGTAATAACTAAAATGATTATCAAACAGTAAAAATTGTAACTTTTCTTAAATAAAAATAGCATTACATTATATATTTTAAATCTTATGATTGCACTTAAATTTCAAGTTAATAAGTATGAAGAAAAAAATAATCTGTGAGAAGCATAGCAAATCGAGAGTACAGTATATATTCTGAAAATATCACATTGGTTCTAGTCACTACTCTAGCAATTAAATGTGTGACTACATGGAACCAATGGGAGTGAGATTAGTAATAGTGTTAGTACTGTGCCTAGCGACAAAGAGTAGATGTTTTCTGTATCATTAAATACAGATAAACTGGCTGGAGTATGTAATTTTGTAAGATACATATCAGATATAATTAGGCTTAGAAAATCAAATATAGTTTCATTAAAATTTTGAATAAAAAATGTAGGCTTATACGTGCAAAAATACAATCAATATTTACATATCATACTTTCATGGTTACACAGTGTTCATTTGGCTCTATTTAATACCATTATATACTTGTTTAATTTAATTTTCAATTAGTCCAAGTAGGTTATTTTGAATGTTGTCTTTATTTCATTGCTATTTTCATTGAATTTCATTGGATAAATGAATAGTGTTTGAAATATAAACACAAAATTGATAAGAAGTCATATTATGAGGTATTTCATCAAATAAATTGAATCAATTCTTTACTTCTCATCTCTCTCTTACCTGGACAAGTTTTGAAGGCTGATGATGAATATTGACCTTCAAAACTAGTCCAAGTGAGAGAGTAAAATATAAAGTGAGGTGTAAAGAACCAATTCAGTTTCTTTGAGTGATTGAATTAGTTTAAAGAAATCATTACGAAGCAAAAAAAATTAATTGGAGTATATTTCACAAACAAAATAACCTTTAATAAAATTAAAATGAGTTGTACATCTCACCTCATACACTCCATGACTGCGATTTCAGGAACAGTAATTACTTTTTCTCTTCAAATATGATTTATCCATCATTAAGATGTATGAAATGAACAATAAAAACATTGAAAGTAGCCGTACTGGCTTTATAATGTAATGTAAAATTCCCAAATAGATGTCTTCTTAATAAAGAAGCTGCCATTTGCAGGATAGAAGCAAACGTTTCATAGCATTTGGTGTGCAGAAATTAACAGCGCATATAAAAGAAAAATTTGCATTTAGATTGGAACTAGCTCAGTCTGTGGAGTATTGGCCTAGAAAGCCAAATGTCTTGGGTTTAAGCCCCAGTCTGAGCATATAATTTTTCTCTTCAAATAGTAATTCCTATTAAATATTAAATTAATATTGAGAAGCTAAAGCTATTGCTATGATAGAAATATCTTCAGTCATCTTCTCAACTGTTGAATTTTTGCAGAATTTGATGGCTGAAGATAGGAATGATTGTTCCTGAAACCAAGGTCCTGTGCTGTGAAGAACATGGAGTGTATGAGGTGAGATGTACGCCTCATTTTAATTTTATTACTTTGAAAGACTCATGTTTCCCATCACAAGTTTTATGAAAAAAAAACTTTTTATGTTTCATGACAATTCTAAGGGGATCTACAATCAGAAATCACCATCCACAGACAATAATGTTGGTTTGGATGCTAAAAGCAAATTAAATGACATCTAAGGACAAGTGAGACCAAAATTACTCTATACTTGTCTTTGAATAGTGAAGCTTCACTAAATATACATTTATTTACAGTTTATTTAACTTTCACAGGAATAAAATACTATGAGGTTTAATTTATTACCTCACCATAAATTTTTCTTGTAGGCTGCAGTTCCGGAACTATATCTCCATCATCAGTAGCCTCTTGTTCGACTGGTGTTCTGTCGTTTCTTGGTGGTGTTTTCTTCTTCCTTCTATCAGTGGACCAATGAACCTCTGGATCAAATCAAAATTTGCAGGAGTTTCGAAATTCATGAGTTGTTTTTTTGAATGTGGATTTTTTTCTCAAACAGTGAGTTCTTTCTGTTTATCTGTGTGTTTGATTAGGCTAGCTTTTGTATCAATTAAATGTTTTCCAGCCCAAGCATGGGCTGTTACAGCTGACTTGGTTATCTGTGTGTTTGATTAGGCTGTAGCAGCCCATGCTTGGGCTGAAAAACATTTAATTGATACAAAAGCTAGCCTAATCAAACACACAGATACATAGAAAGAACTCACTGTTTGGGAAAAATTCCACATCCAAAAAAAACAAGAAAGATAAACTCATGAATTTTGAAACTCCTGCAAATTTTGATTTGATCCAGAGGTTCATCGGTCCACTGATAGAAGGAAGAAGAAAACCGCCAAGAAACGACATAACACCGGTCGACGAGAGGCTACTGATGATAAAGATATAGTTCCGAAACTGCAGTCTACAAGAAAAAGGATATGAGGTGAGGTAATAAAATATTAATTTAATTCTTAATTTAATTAACAGTAACTACTGGAAGAAAGGTAAAATTCTAATTCAGATAATATTAAATTAAAATTTACCATTTGAATACAAAAAGAAAACTTGATACTTAACTAATAATATTTATTATAAAAATATAAAAGTATAACAATTAATTAACAGACTATAACATTAAACATTATTAAAAAAGTATTAATTGAATACATAATTGAGAGGCTTATTGTTTTTACTAGAGGCAGACTTCCATATCTTAAAAAAAAGGGATAATAAGTATAGAATTATGACAAATTCCTGCCTATTTATTATAAATTAATGTACATTAACTTTTATTGATTAAATTTTAGCAGAATTACAAGACAAACATAAATTGAATTTTGTTTTTAATTGCTTTACACTTTTCTTATGTTGTATAGTAAACAAATTCTATAATATAAGTTATAAAATTACAGTATGAAGTAACATTATGAGGTTGTTAATAAAAAAATGGTGAGTCTGTTGTACCTTACCTGATAAAAGATTAGTTTTTTAGGACATGTTTAAAAATAACAGTCTGGACAAGCTGAAGATGAAACACAAGTGTTTTGAAACATGTCCTAAAAGAACTCGACTTTTATGAGGTACGATGCAACAGACCCACCATATTTATTCAATAATATACAACTTACAATATTTAAGGAGTTTAGAGTACTGATCTGGGAATGTAAAATAAACAAGCCATTATTAATATCTGAAGAGACTATTTAATTCATGTCGCAAATGGTAGTCAATGACCAATCACGTTTCAATGAATTCTGTTTTACACCAATGACAGTCGTGTTTCACCTCGCTCTTTATCAGCTCCTGCTTTTGTGATAAAGAAAGCTCCTTCTTTTTTAATATTCTGAACAGGTTAGACCATTATTTTTCTCCAACAAATACATTGAATATAGCAAATAATGAATAGATTCAGTGATTTTACCGAGTTGTTTATTCAAAATATAAATGATTAACCTATAATGTTGATTATAATAGTTTGATGTGTTTCATTATTTCTTCACTAGAGTGCATTCTTACAATATTGCGATCCTATTTGGCAATAAATAATATGATCGAGTTGCAGTGAATATACATAACCTCCCATTTCTAATTTGTTTTCAAACATCGCCGTTTACATTAACTATATAAATATTTTAAAACATCGGTAACTATATTCAAATAATTATTTTTTAGTAAAGAGCTTAATTTTATTCGTTAAATAGTCCTAACAAATGCCACTCTTGATTTCCAAATTATTGATAAATTTGAAATCACTTGTGGCATTACTTATGAAAAATTTTCGCCCAAGGTCTCTGATTTTATGTACCAGCAAATTAGACCATTAAGCTACCTAACCCTCACAATTTAAATGGAAAATGTTCACTCTTTATTAATTTCCATTCAGTGTGAGTGATAAAATTAAATAAAAACATTGCAAACCCAATTATTGCTCGTGACTATGTTAAGAATATGACCCTAAAATTGAAAGTGCAGTTTATTACACATCGACTGTTATGTATCAAATTTTTATGAAGATATACTATAGGCCACCTAATTATCGTCTGACAGAGCTGTGCAGGAATTATGCTATCACTTCAGGCTGGCTGAGTTGATTGACTTGACCTGATGCTAATGTAATAAAGTTACCGGTACCCGTTATTCAAACAGTACAAGAAACTATAGTATATAGTGTGCTATGAATAGTGGCAAATAACAGGCCTAATTGAATCACTGAGTTGAAAAGGGAAGAAACTCCAAGTACCCTACTTTTGAGAAAACCTTAAAAAACTACATAATTTCTTACAGATTGCTCTGATAAATTTTTGATCAATTACAATATTAATCCTCTTACACGGAATGCAAATTAGCAAGAATTCATCATTTTTATGTTGTATACGTGTTTTATTGCTCTTCAAAGGCAGTGTAGATTCTTTTCTTTTCAACTCAGAAATTCAATTATTCTACACCCAGTGGAGGCTTATTTATGATTTTTACATCTAGATAATCCACTTTTACTGTGAGATTACTATTTCAAGAAAAATCCCAGGATAGTGATACTATTCTAAAAGAAAACTAAAAATGATAATGGGTTTTTTCTAGGAATATGCCAAAAGTATGTGGAAATTAAAACCAGAAGTTCTAGCATATATTTGTGTGACAAGGAGAGTTCATAACTTTTAAAGTGTATTAATATTTATTAAGCCATCACTCTAACACCACTGAATCACAGACTCATGTATTGTCCAACCAGAGAGTTAGATCAAGCAATTAACTCTGTCTCCACTCATCAGTGAATTAAAGACAGATTAAAGACTAAAGAATGATCTTCAGAGCGGAAAGAGAAAATTACAGATTTTTAAAAAATCACTATTGGTCTTCTCTTGTGTTAACCGTTACAAGAAAAAAAGAAAGAGAGACAACTTACTATTTCAAAAGCCACTTTTAGCAGTCCTGCAAATATTTACAAGGATTAAAAAAAAACTGTACTAATAAATTTCACTCAGCTCATATTTTAAGTAAATGCATTTCATATTATATATATGTGGAAAAATTAAAAATACTGTAGGCCTACTTGCTGATATATAAGTTAATTCCTAAAAAATTAGGAAATTTACTGAAAAAGCTAACTAAAAAAAAACTCACTGGCACTATTGAACCCATAGGTTCATGGCCACATGGACATAAGCTCTCCATACATCCCTATCCTGAGCTAATGTTTTCTAATCATTCTCTGTATGATCTACCTCCCTCAAATCATGGTTAATGCTATCCTCCCACTTCATTTTTAGTCAACCAATTTGGCATTTTCCCTCTGATTTTCCTACAAGAAGCTTCCATGCACCTCTATCATTCTCCATTTGTGTCACAGTCTATGAGACTTAATTGTTCTAATTATATTTGGTTTCCTATAAAAGTCATGTAGTCTTCTCCGTTTGCCTGTCTGTTCATCTCTCTTTGGTCCAAAGATTTTCCTAAGAACTTTATTCTCAAATACTCGTAATCTTTTCTACTCCCTTAAAGTAAGAGTTTCGCATCCATATAACTGGAAGGAAAACCTACTGCAATTAATTAATTAAATAGTTTCCCCTCTCCCTTTTAAAATTGCCAGTGATATATTCGATGGATTAACTTTATTGCAAGTGTGTGTATCATTTTTGTTGAAATTGCAATTCCATTTCCTGAATTTCATTAAACTCATTTCAGCATATAAGTTTCTAATTCTGGCCATTTTGCCCTTTTCCATGTTAAACATGCTTCTTTGGTTAGTGAACACAAAACATCCTCATAATACCACCAAAACTAAATAGTTTTTTTTTGGGGGGAAGGGGTATTAATATTGCAATACCTGAATATATTTCCCAAGATTTTGGAAGGAAAAAACTAGTTTGTGAGCAGCTATAAAAAATATAATTATACATATCGTTGGTAGGCAATGAAAACCCCATAACTCCATCAGTCATTGAAAACCACATAATTCCAGTAGGGCAGCACAGAAATATGTGATCCATAACCTGTTGAGAATAAGGACTTCAAATGTATTAACTTGTATCCAGTAGTAAAATATGTGGGAACTATTGCTGTACCAATTTTCATAATTATTTAAAACAGTTAATTTTTTATATAAAATTGTAGACTTTCATGGCAGGTGTTTTGATTCATATATTTTATGTCTCTTGGGCTACCGTGGTTTGGTTTTATTAACACTCAACGTTTCGTCTACTACTGCGGTAGACATCCTCAGGAGATTCTGCGTGCTCTTTGGCCTCCTAACTCTTCAGATATCGGCTGCAGACTGGCTGAGCATTGGAAATCGTGTCCTTATTTATAGTTGAGTATTGTGTGATGTTTTCTATACGGTCCGTTACTTTGAAGCTATTTTTTGATTGGTTATCACTGGCGTAAGTCATAGGTTTTATTCTCGTGTTATATAATGTAAAATTTACCAAAATGGAGTTACGAGGTTTTCATTGCCCACTATTGATATAAAGGTGTAGGTCATTGCTTACTTAAGTTGCAGTCAAATTTGAAGAGAAAACAAAATGTCATCTACATTGAAAAATTCTTGTCACTTACTGACATTTATAGGGAAATAAGCATAACTAAAATAGTTTGGTTAAATAACTCCTGCAAGGGAGTACCCTTGCACCATGTGGAAATGTATGGGTATAGATAGACGTTGACAAATACTGTATTTCTTCAATAGCATATAAAATTGTATTAAACTGTAATTCTTATGCGTACTTATGAACATTTCTAAATATCACAGTGTTAGCAGTTTCACAAAAAGTATGCTACTAAAGTTAAAACTGTTTAAAAATACATTTATTTGTCCACTAAAAACATTTAATTTAATTTTCATTAATAGTATATTACAATGCGAGATTGGGAAGTGGTTTCTACAGAATCCAGGAAAATGTTTAAAAACTGAGCGATAACAAGGTTCTTAATTTCCGAGATTCTGTAAAACACTTCACAAACGTGCTTTGTACATTATTTATTGTGCGATGGTGTTTTCAAAATATTAAATAATAGTAAAATAATATCTTTGTTGGAAATATTTGCATTCATTATAAACAATCGACTAATGCTAACAGTGTGGGCAATGTTTATTAGTTGAAACAATAGGAGGTCATGAGACCAATTAGTGATAAAATAACAGGAAGCTGTGAGACCAATTAGTGGTAAAATGGCAGCATGTACGTATGTATTGTTTTATATTGTTTCAAATAAAGTTCAGTTCATTTAAAATGCATTCATGAGTCGAGCATGGTTCACAAGCCTTTGGCACTCTTGGGAATTGAAATGTATAAGGAAGAAATTTGCATTTAGATTGGAGGGCCTTAGATAGTTCAGTGGCATAGCATTAGCATATAAAGCACATAGACCCAGGCTAAGCATATATTTTTCTCTTCAAATATAATTTCATTATAATGTTGAATCCCCAAATGAACATCAAGGAAAAATAAGTAATAGAAATCTGCCTCTATACCTTATCTGCTCTTAGAGTGATCCTAACATAAACAAATGCCAATTGTATCCTCCTGCCATTTGCACCACAATTACTATCACATTGACGGGGAGCACGTGTGAAGTATATAAGACATGTAATCGTTGAATGGTAGAATACAAAAAAAAGCTGGTGAAATTTTTCACTGAACTTGTGAAATACATTTAAAATAACTGTTTTTTTTTACCACTAGTCAATAGTTTGCCAGATCTGTGTTGTAAAAATTTAGATTGTGGCACAGCAACAGAAGATTGGACACTTTCAGCCATATTGTTGCATCAGAATCGACTGAAGCATGACTCAAATGTATCATCCATATGTAATAAACTGTTTTAAGTTGTGATTATTGATTAGGTATATTTTAGAGTATTTTCTATGTTCTGAATATCATTATTTTATTTTAATGAAGGGAACTACTTTTTCGTGTACTTATTGCTTCTACATTGTTTGTTGGTGTCCATAACCAATGAAAAGCGAGCAGGTCACATGGTTTTGTTTTGATGAGGATCACTTTAAAAGAAGATAGCCTTTAATTGAACCAGTCATTTCGAAAAGGGATCATGTACGATTTTTTGTGAAATTAACTTTTTTCGTTATTCCATGTTTACATACGTCCTTACATCGATTCCGCGTGAAAAATGATCAAATACACAATTCTTTTACCACTTTCTGACTTCAGCTTTCATTTCGAAAAAGGATCAACTCGCCGAGTTGTTCCCTTTTCGAACGGACTGACGCACGAATGTGATCTTGACTTCAGCTGCATATCTATCCTCTTACAGTCTTTCTGTGTTATCAGAGTAAACAATATTAAAACCATGCTACAATCGTTATTTATGTATTATTTATTTAATGCAAGGCACTCCGTATACAGAGTATGGGTAAAGGTGTTCCAAAAGAACAAAAACATTATTTTGCAATAAATACATTTTACGAATTTGAGTGTAATAGTGACAAGCCTAGAACCGAAATCGGCCGGAAATTCATTGACACCATTTTCGGGGAACAAGAGTTCAACTTGCTCAAACCATAGCCCCCAGAAATACTGCAAATACCAGATGTGAAAACACACCCTGCCTACATCAGCAAAGTACCAATCAATCACAAAAAAATGGATGATGTAAAGAAACTTCATCAGTACATTCCTGATATCCATCAAAATTTTTATGATGATTTATTCAAATGGCCTTATACAGCTGAAGTAGTAGAGAACACCGAAGATGTTCAATGATGAAATTTCTCGGATGTACTTTTTTTTATAGTCACTTCCAAATGATGAAATGTAATAAAATGTATACAGTATTATTCCATGTATATAGTTATTTCGCAATAATAATTTTTTTCAAATAAATGTGTTTAATTTTGTAAAAGTTTCTTCGTTCATTTCGAAAAGGGATCATCTCCGGAAAATTGTAATTAGTTTTTTGGGAAAACCATAATCAAGAAAGTCATGTAAATCAGTAAGTCAACGTGAATGGGCATGAAAATTATTCAGTAGAAATTTCAGATTCATAGCTTTATCCTGGAAAACTGAATCAGTTTTTTCCCTCTCCTGTAAAATTTGATCAGCTGTAGATGATCCCTTTTCGAAATGACTGATTCAATTATAGTAGAGAGATGTAAGATATCCAGCTGAAATTCAAATGTAGTAGTAGTAGTAGTCTAATGCCCATTAGCTTGGATATGTTCCATTTGCTTTCTTGCTTCCCAATAGAGTCCTGCCAGAGTTCTTGTTAAAAAAAAATGGATGAGAGTTTTGAAATTCATTAATTTAAAAGTAGAGAACTCCATAAATCTGATAATACAACATTCAAAACTTGACAAATATTTATTGTAATTCAATATTTGAAGAAGTAACACTATGAGGTTTATTTTAATTAAAATGAGTTGGAATATTTGTGATGCACCTCATGTTTGTAGATTTCTTGCAGACCATGGTTTCGACACACTACATGACATTATCAATTCTTTATAATGGTTGAATTGGCAGTTGGACAGAGGCAGTAGAAGTCAACCTACAAGACCACCAATCGCTGATTCAATAGTTAGAAAGAATTGTTAATGACATGTAGAGTGCCAAACCAAGACCAGCAAGAATTCTACAAATATGAGGTGATCCATGCATATTCTAACTCATTTTACTTATATTGAACTTTTATAGGAATAAATCACTATGAGGTTTAATTTAAGATAAAATCAAATGTTTCCTACCTCTCCTCATAATAATCTACTAAGTAGATTGCAATTTTGGGTTCATGGCGAATCCTGAGGTATTGAGGTTGGGTTCACCATGAACCCGAAATCGCGATCTACTTAGAAGATTAATATGAGGAGAGGTATGCAACATTTGATTTTATCTCATTTTACTTATAAGAATTAAATGAATCGTGAATTTTTCTTACCTCATACTTCTATGTTTCTTTAAACACAACACAGCAGTATCAGCGACCATCAATTTTTTTCTTTTGCCGGTAATTATCCAAACTGCCATCTGGCGATTCCTTCAAAAGAACACCAGATGGCAGTTTGGATAATTACCGGCAAAAGAAAAAATTGACAGTCGTGAAAACAGCTGATGATGGTGACGATGGTCGCCGATACTGCAGTGCTGTGTTTAAAAAAACATAGAAGTATGAGGTAAGAAGAATTCACGATTCATTTTATTCTTATTAATAAAACCTCATAATGCTAAAAATTCCCAAATTTATTATATAATTTTACTTATTCTAATATTGAATAATTTTAATAGTATTCTGAAAATTCATAACTTCTTAGAGTCAGTGGAAATTTATTCTCAGCAATAAATAGAATTTTCGTATTAATTACTGTAGAATACTCAATAAAATGTAAATTGAACTCTTACAGGAAATATCATTATGAGGTTTAATTTAAGATTCTTTACACCTCACCTCATATTGAGTCTTCTATTTAAACCAGTTTCAATTCTTCGGCGGTTTCATCATTTAATTAGAAGACTGGATATAAGGTGAGGTTTAAGAATTTTATTTTAAATCTTAAAATGTGAATTACTGGTACTCTTATAGGCCGATAATACAAAACTATGGAAAAAGAACAACTTTTGTTACACCGTATACACACATATAAACATATACTCACATACTTTGATCACTGTTCGATATCCATATTACTTAAATGAAACAATCATTACAAAATTATACACATCTTCACAATATACACATATTCTTGCAATTTGAATTCTCTTAAAGTTCTATTTTTTATTTTAACATTTCACAATTTCATTCCTTTATAACCATAAAAAAGAGAGAGCTTAAAATCCATTGGTCATGATATTAACAGGTAAATGAGATTTAAAACAGCAATTACTATTTTATAAAATATAACATTAAAACGTAACACATTTAAATTGTAAATTGCAGAGGAAATTTGATTCTTATGGCACTTACTATCACATATTTTAGCTGAGAATTGATTGAAAACATGAAGAATTCCTTGTTTTAATGAAAATGTTTTGTAAAATTACACATTGATAAAAAAGCTGCAGTGCTTAGGGATGATTTCAAACAAAACATTAAAACATGGAATGCATTAGAACATTATAATGTTTAAATCTTTAATAATTATGATGTAATTAATCTCATTGTATAAATAGTTTTAACTGCAACCTTTATACTCAGCACAGCTGTACATAACCATAGAAAAAGTTTGAATTTGTTGAACCTATTTTGTATAAAAGAGACTAGACAAATACATTCATTTCAAAATCTTGCATGGATTCATTGGTAACTCTTCTAGTGTCTATTTGTTCATTATGGCCATTATTGTTTACTTCAGTCCTTTGAGGTTGATTATTTGGCCGATGTAAGCGTTGTGAATCTGATAATCGAACCATCTGATTCATCCTCTGCCATCTTCTTAACATTCTCCAGTGAAACCTGTAATAATGAACAATAAATAATGCCTGATTACCAATTTGATTTAGATATTAGGTTATCCAAGTTTTGCTTTCTCCAACTTAATTTTACCAAAATGTTAACTATAATTTCTTCTTTTATATTTAATTGATTGATTGATTTGGAGGTTCATTGATTAATGGGAATTTTCTAGGTAGTTGTGTGTTCCTATTGAATGGTAATTTAAACAATTTTATGTTATTGGAATTTTGTCCATTTATTGAAGACTAACTTTCTAAATCTTTGTATGATAAAACTATCACCTTTATTGGAAGTTGGTTGTTCTTAGAACTTAATAAGCTCTGAAGAAACTATACCAAGGAGATGGAAATAGTAAAAAAATAATATATTGGTATCTCCTTGGACAGTATATTATTTACCATGGACTATCCTTTTTATTGGTTTAACCACAGCTCAGAACCTAATTTTGGTAAAAGAGCCAATGGTTTCTACTTTTCTACCAGTTTAATTTATTTTCTTTCATGCAAAATAGTAAACATTAATTATATTTATAAGAATCAAATGAATCGTGAATTCTTCTTACTTCATACGTCTATGTTTTTTAATGCATTATATTAAATAATTATATTTATTGATTAAACCAATATTTTGTTCCTGAAGTTTATACATCATAAATGTCATGTAGGTTTTATGGAGCTCTCTGTTTATTCTGGTTAAGATTAAAACAAAGCATCTTCTGTGAATAACCAATTTTCAGGTCTGAAATTCTGTAATGAATTAAGATGTAGATATAAATTATGACAATATGTTCTGTGATGAAAATCTGATTCTAAAAGTTTGATTAACTGTACATTTTAAAGTTTTAACTGAAGCTATATTTTCCAAGATGATGATATTGTTACCTCTATTGATCTACTTTTGATAGAATAATACATTTCCTAAAGAAGTAATGATCTCACTTAATTTCCTATCAGTAAAACTATTTATTTTGAGTTTATTGTTCCATCTAAAAATGGGTATGTTCCACTAACTTTTACAAATGGTTTTGAGAACTGTTTTCTAAATTTATAAACACTTTTAATATTATTCATTTTTAAACATCTTAATGATGGACAAATTATATTTGAAAAGAAAAATATATGCCCAGACTGGGGTTTGAACCCAGGACCTTTGACTCTCTATGTCAATGCTCTTCCATCTGAGCTACCTAGGCCTCCAATCTAAATGCATATTTTTCTCTTATACATAGTTAATTCCCTAACCCCAAATGCTACGAGCCGTTGCTACGATTTTTGCAAATGGCGGCTTCTTTATTAAGAAGACTTTTTATTGGGAATTTAAACATTACTTATAAAGCCAGTAGTGCTTCTTTCAATGTTAACATTATTCATTTTTAAACATCTTAATGATGGACAAATTATATTTGAAAAGAAAAATATACGCCTAGACTGGGGTTTGAACCCAGGATCTTTGACTCTCTATGTCAATGCTCTTCCATCTGAGCTACCTATGCCTCCAATCTAAATGCGTATTTTTCTCTTATACATAGTTAATTCCCTAACCCCAAATGCTACGAGCCGTTGCTAAGACTTTTGCTTTATTAAGAAGACTTTTTATTGGGAATTTAAACATTACTTATAAAGCCAGTAGTGCTTCTTTCAATGTTAATATTATTCGTTTTTAAACATCTTAATGATGGACAAATTATATTTTGAAAAGAAAATATACGCCTAGGTAGCTCAGATGGAAGAGCATTTACATAGAGAGTCAAAGGTCCTGGGTTCAAACCCCAGTCTAGGCATATATTTTTCTTTTCAAATATAATTATAAACAATTCTTAAACAATTTTTTAAACCTTACTATTTTTTTGGAAACTTATCTCAATCCATATGACGTGAAGTTTCCAAGACTCCATTGTATTAAATAAATGCACTGACCTAATTGTAACTCCAACCCAAAGTAGAAATGTTGCTAGAAGAAAACAACATAACATGGCAAGACCCATAGCTTCCCAAAGTCCATGTCTCATGTACATAGCAGCTCCCATGCCGCAGAGATATATAGAGGCAAGACAAAGAGGTGTCAATATAAGTAGACATATCACATCGCCATAGAAACCTTGATGGAAGTCCAGACCACGATGACTTTGAAACCAATGCCACATTGGTCTTGGATAATGGCATGTGTTGAACTGATATTTGCATATTTCACATTCTGTTGTATTAGAAGCTGACAGCCATTTCTCTAAGCAGCTTCTATGAACTAATCCTAGTGTTCCTATACACTCACATGGTGATATCAAGTTTTCATTGCTGTCATCTGTTAATGAAGATTACAAAATTATGAGAATTTTACATATTACTTTTTTAGGAATTCACACTATGAGGTATTATTAACTTAAGTAAAATTTTATCATAGTTAAATATGGGAAATTACATTATGAGGTTCTTAATTCATAAATTAATGAGTCATATTTTTACAAACTCCGCCATGGCCGGTCCCAAGCCCGGATGAGAAAGGAGGAGGGGGAGGAGTAACAACCTCATTAAAAAACCAGGGTTCAGTTGGCTCCAACTGATAGTACTCTGTAAGGGCCCCTAGCCAGGGTTACGGTGAAGACCTCAACGGCAGAGTCAGCGCAGAAGGAGTTCTTCATCACGGCAGATCTGGCAGAAGAGGCAACCCTACCTCTAAGGGAAATAGAGAAATGCTGCCTTGCGGTGAAGAGGGATCTTCAAAGGCTATGGGAGGAAAACCCAGACAGAAATTTTCCTGGTCTTCCAGGTTAGGGGTTTATGCTGTGGGCCAGCTCCCCACACATTAAAAAATCATAAAATGCTAAAAGACCAAATCAGTCAAAGACAGACAGAAAAAAGTATGAAAGACAAAAGCAACGAAAACGGACATTGAATACAAGAAAGCATAATTGAAAGAATTGAGGAGAAGGAATTAAAGTGGTTAGGACATGTTTTAAGAATGGAAGATGAGTGATGGTCGAAGCAACTATATGAATGGCATCCGAACAGAAAGAAGAAAAGAGGGAGACCAAAGTTAACATGAAGACAGCAATGCAAGCTAGAGGGCTAAGCATCGAAGATGCCCAAGATCGTAGGCTTTGGAGGTTTGGCACGGGAAGACGGCAGCAGCTGTAAAAACCCAAAGATAGATATTTTTACATCTTACCTCATATTTTATGTTTCTTTAAGTAGTTCCCATGTTTAAAGAAACATAAAATATGAGGTAAGATGTAAAAATATGACTCATTAATTAAAAATTTTATCACCTCACTTCATATTCTTCTTAGACCGGTTTCAGAACTTTCTTCTTCAGTTCCATCCTCATTATTTTCACGGCCATTGTTTTGTCGTCTTGAAGAGCTGCCTCCTGCTCCCTCTGTTGGTAGACTGAAGAACATCAAAATCAAATCATTTTCCCCAGAAATTTCAAAGTTCATTAATTTTTCCTTTTGAGAAACTTTGAAATTCCCGGGAAAAATTATTTGATTTCAAGGTTCTTCAGTCTACTAACAGAGGGAGTAGGAAGTGGGTCTTCAAGATGACAAAACAACAGTCAAGAAAATACTGAGGATAGAACTGAACAAGAAAGTTCTGAAACCGGTCTAAGAGAAAGAAGAATATGGCTGTGATGAGGTGATAAAATTTTGCTTAAATAAGTATACATGTTTCTCTTTCAGTTTTCTCCATGCCTATAAATAATTTAATAAGCTTATTGAATTTTAATGACTATAAATTAGTTATTTATTAACTTGAAAGCCTCATAATTTTATTTCCCATAATTAATTTATAAAAAAAAAGCTTATTGAATACTTCTTGGACAATATATAGTATTTTACAGGCTTATTTTATATTAACCATTATTTTTTTTTTTTTACTTCACTTTTATGTTCAGATCATCTCATATTTAGTTTTCTCACATGGAGAATGTCTTAATGGACATCTCTCTCTGTTAGTCTCATCCCAGAATTGACATCTGTGATGACTACTGGAAATATTATGTATAGTCTTGTGTAAACCTAAACAGAAAAAATATGGATGGTTGGTTGTTATCTAATGTCGAGCACTTGATAATGAAATCATTCGCTCTCTTGCACTCCAATATTTAGCAGAAAGGCTGGTCTCTTCTACAAAAGCTGGACAACGGAGGAGATGGTTTCTTTCCATATCTTCATTTAAATTGCAAAAAGGGCATTTAGGTGAATCTGTTATGCGGAAAGGCTACTGTCTTTAACAGAGAGGAGACCCTTTAATTCCTTCCATCGAAGGCTTAAAGGAACTGACCTGGACAGTAACCTAGTGTCCAATCCCTCACCTTCTCGTGGTGCAGCTGTTAGTAATCATGCTTATGCATGATGAATGAAAGGGAAGGGCTACTCACCAATAAGCACTGGTCAGCTTGGTGAGTTTTTCTTTTTTGACCGAATTGGTATTACTTCTCCTTCCCATACCAATTCCCTCTTTCAACTTTTCTATCCAGTCTCCCTTGACTGACCTCTTGTTTCTTTCGACTCTGATGGTATTAGAGTATTCGAGGCCTAGGGGGTTCATTTCTCCTTCCTTCCTATACCTACTTTTTCTCTATGGGTGACATAACCACCACATGTGGTGCCTACTACTAAACGGTTACAACTAGTTTATTGTACTCCAATACAGAAAAAATATATGAAGCTATAAAATCAGGCATTTATGTGAAAAAATTTACTTAGGAAAAACTAAAAGTAATCTGAATATCATAATGAGAGAGTGCCTTAGAAATGTAAAATATGTTGTTTACTAATGCTGAGCACTTGGGGCAATACAACCATTAGCTCTCTTGCTTCCCAATATTTCACAGATATTATAGACTGGGATGAGGACATTGCTGAAGGTGGCCTGATTCAACTCTTCTTGTAGACTGCACAAGGAGCAAAGTGAGGAAGAGAAAATTAAAATTTTTAAAAATATTTCGACAATCATTATCCACAATCAATCTAAAAGATGTTTCCACGTGAGTGTGGTATAGGGGGAAAAGCTGATGGATTTTTTTTTTTTGATTTGATGTAAAAGTGTCTTTTAACAGGCATTGGAGTTATGATATGTAAGAATGCAAGGATCTACATCAGGACTGTTACTAAGTGCTGATTAGGTGTGAAAAGGCGGTCCTCCTCCTATCTGTATACAGGTGCACTTCCCAATGAAACGACACAACTGACAAGTGAGTAGTAGCAGTGTCTTACCTTGTCAGTCTACCCAGCTATATGGTTGAATAGTGAGCACTTAACAATAGGCCTGATCTACATATTCTTAGACAATTGGAGAATAAAGTTGTAAGGGGCTGACTTCACTCCCATAAAATTTCATAGCATCATTTTAAAGAAGGCTGGCTATATGAGCTTCATCACCACTCCGGTTACAAATTTATGAAGAAATATGTTCACTTCTTGACTTCCCAGCCAGTCTAATCTTTAGCCAGATGCCTAACTTCCTGAGAGTCTCTGCATACTATCATCAGCTCTTTCTGAGCCAGATAGAGCTCATGATAGTATCTAGAGATATTGAAACATGTTCTCAAGAATTCTAACAAAATATGAGTAAGAGATATATATATAGTCCACCGCTGTGGTCTTGAGGTAGCTAGCTGCCTTGTCATGCAGCGGGCCCGGGTTCAATCCCCGGTTGGGACAAGCTTCCTGGGTGAGGTTTTTTTGGGATTTTCCTCACCTGTAAGACAAATGTCAGAAAGCTTAGGGCCCAACGGACCCCGAAAATCATTCGGCCATTATCATCATCCTTCACCAGTGTGGAAAGCAACGGGAAACTACCACACCTATAATTCCCTAGTAAAGCTGCAGAGCATAGCATGAAAATGCTATGATTGCAGAGAAAGACATGCCCCCGGACAGAATTACTATGGATGGATGGATATGTATATATATATATGTGTGTGTGTGTGTGTGTATAGCTGACTTAAATAATTTTGGAAAATTATTTAGTCAAAATTATGAAATATTAAGATATTATATTATTATATTAATTGATTAATATGAGGAGAGGTATTAAACATTTGATTTTATCTCAAATTAAACCTCATAGTGATTCATTCCTATAAAAGTTCAATTTATGAAATATTACAAAATTCATCAATTAAGTGTATCTAAAAGTTTACAAATGAAATTAATAGAATTGGCTAAAATGTATAACACAAACTATGGCATGAAAATTAATAAATGAAAATAATTTGATACCTTCATGACATATCCTGCAGACAGATCCACAACTAGATAATCTTGAATGTGTAGATTTACAAGGCACTGATGTGCCAGCAGACTCACTAGGCTGAACCATCACAAGTACTGGATTTGCAAGCACTTCTTCAAAATTCTAAAAAAAATATATACATATATTGATTGGATGGAACAATTATGTAATAGTGTGATGATAACACATAACACAGCTAGTGGACTATTATCTATGTCAATGGAGTTGATAGAAGGGACGTCATTTTACTACCCTCACTACTGTAGGGGTGCATACAATAACTAGGCGAAAGTTAGGAATGTGGCTGTTACCAGTTATAAACCAACTCCCCCAAAGCTGTGAAAACCAGAAAATAAAATATTGTAATTTATACTTTTCTCAGAGGATTTTTGTAAAAAATATGATATATAGTTTTTAACTCCTGACTTATTTTGTTATACTTTGAATTTATATTAAGATTTCTATAACTAATATAATATAAAACACAAGTTTTAGTATGATAATTTGTAGGGTGGCAGACCGGCGGAGGGCCATCTATTGTTAATAGTGTAGTTCAGTACTGACATTGTATTGACAGCACAAAAAACATTTGTCTTTTTCAGTAGACTGTTCTTAATTCTAGCAGTGTGGTGGATTTTAGAATTGTCTTGAAAATTCGGTTAATACATAATTTATTTAGTAGAATTAAGTGTTTAGTTAGCGTTCAATATATTGTTTTTATACATTTTTTAAAAATATTTAGATAATTATTTTTTTAGTAATACTTAGTGCTTAGTTATTGTGTGATAGATATAAGGAAAACACAGTTAAATGTTTATATATATATTTATATATATACATATAGTCCACCGCTGTGGTCTCGAGGTAGCGTACTGCCTTGTCACGCAGCGGGCCCGGGTTCGATCCCCGCTCGGGACAGTTTTTCTGGGTGAGGTTTTTATCGGGGTTTTTCCTCACCTGTAAGATAAATGTCAGGAAAACTTTAAGGCCCAAACGGCCCCCGAAATCATATGGCCATCGCAATCATCATCATTCATATTCATCTTATCATCATCATCCTTCATCAGTGTGGAAAGCAACGGGAAGCTACCACACCTAAAATTCCCTAGTAAAGCTGCAAAGCATAGCATGAAAATGCTATGATTGCAGTGAAAGACCTGCCTTTGGGCAGAATTACTATGGATGGATATACATATATATATATAAATATATATATAAATTTTAGTTTCGGTATACATTTGAACATAATTTAGACAGAGTAGAAGCTGGGATTTAAATATGCATACAAAGGAGATGTTAAACAAGTACAAAGTAGGTATAAGTTTTAAAAATAACTATTATATTACTATTATAAATTATTGAATTGTTCAGTATATAATCGAATATAATTTCATTTTCATAACATAATTTAGAAGATTGATGTATTTGTAACAGAGAGTAGTACCTTCCCCTTTACTAGCTGCCTATACCTGGTAGTGGAGTGAGTGAAAGGAGGATCTCTATCAATTGGTTTGAAATAGAGAATAGTGTTACCATGCTTGCCTCTGGTTAAGAGGTTCAGGGGTTCAAACCCAGCCATGGTCAATGGATTTTTAAGGGTGTCACATTCCTAAGGATGACTTCAGGGAAGTAAAGTCATGGGTCCTGTGTTGTAGATTTATGGCACATGAAAGAAGCTCAAACCTGTAGAAACAGGCCTCTTATAAGCTATGTGCTTTGCATGATTTGAACTTATTCATATAATTCCAGTGATAGACAGTGTGCAAGATACCATTTCAATGTCTGTTTAAAGAGAACAAAATCGTTGCTGGCATACAGCAGAGACTAAATCTAATGCACATTTGTGCGCGCTTCTTCCTATTATCATTATAATTTCAGTCCCTCATCTGATTGAGGTCAATGGTTAGATTTTGCTTAGGTTTTAAAATATAGTCTAAAATTTAAAAAAAAAGTGAATATTTTTATATTATTATTTTACTTGATCTAATAACCTTAAAAATCAACTGATATAACAACAGTAGTTCATCAAAATGTTTGCAAATTCATATACGGTTACACTTATAAGCAGGAAGTATCATTAAGTTATGTAGATAGGAAACAACACTATGAGGTTTTTTAATATTGTTTATTTTTTATTATTTCACTCACCTCATACTTCATGAAGTATCATGTTTATTACTTATTTTAGGAATTCACACTATGAGGTATATTCATTTAGGTAGAAGAATGTGAGAAATTCTACATAGGAAAAACTAAGAGAAATTTGAAAACAAGAGTGAAAGAACATCTCAGGAATGTCAAGAAAGGGGAAGTAGAAAAATCTGCAGTGGCTGCCCATGCATGGTCTGAAAAACATCTTATCATTAAATTATTAAAACAAATAGAAAAACCAAAAGAACTTACTGTTTGGGAAAAGATCTACATTCAAAAGAGCAATAAGAAGAAATTGATGAACTCTGAATTCCTGGTGAAAATGATCCAGTTTCAAGGTTTTTTAGTCTGCCAATGGAAGGAGCGAAAGACAGCTCTTCAAGATGACAGAACAACGGTCGTGACGATACTGAGGATGGAACAGAAACTATGTTCCGAAACTAGTTTATAGTCAAATAAGAAGAACAATATATCATGTTCATACTTTAAAAAAATAAGATTTAATGAACATTTCTCAGACTTCATTAAAAGAGAGGGAATATCAAGGTTTACTGAACACACTTCAGAAATTAGCCATTATTTTAACAACATTGATAATACAAGTCAATAATCCACAAAGAGAACAACAGACACAAAATCAATATTCTTGAAGGAATTGAAATTATCAAGGAGGCCAAAAATATGAACATGCTTAACGAGAACATGCCCAATGACCAAAACCCTCTATATAAAATATACAAATAATTCAGTACCATGAGAAATCCTGAAGATGAAGCATGCTCTTTGAAAGGCCTAGATTTTAATAGTGTGACGACGTTATACAACAGATGTTAATATGTAAATTAATGAGTCATTTTTTTACATCTTAGCTCATATTTTATGTTTTCTTAAACACAAGAACTGCAGTATAAATTATATATTGAAGAGAACATTTTTTTCGCCTAGACCGAGACTCGAACCCAGGACCTTTGGCTTGCCGGACCAAATGCTCTACCAACTGAGCTACCGAGGTGAGTTGCGATCTAGATGCAAAATTTCTCTTATATACATTGTAATTCCCTCGCGCCATATGCTTTGAAACCTTTGCTTCTATATTTGCAAATGGCGGCTTCTTAGTTAAGAAGACATTTATTGGGAATTTAACATTACTTTATAAAGCCAGTAGGGCTTCTATTGATGTTTTTATTATTGATTTAACACTTCTCACTGAAGGATAAATTATATATTGAAGAGAAAAATTTTTGCCTAAACCGAGACTCGAACCCAGGACCTTTGGCTTGCTGGACCAAATGCTCTACCAACTGAGCTACCGAGGTGAGTTGCGATCTAGATGCAAAATTTCTCTTATATACATTGTAATTCCCTCGTGCCAAATGCTTTGAAACCTTTGCTTCTATCTTTGCAAATGGTAGCTTCTTAGTTAAGAAGACATTTATTGGGAATTTAACACTACTTTATAAAGCCAGTAGGGCTTCTATTGATGTTTTTATTATTGATTTAACACTTCTCACTGAAGGATAAATTATATATTGAAGAGAAAAATGTTGGCCTAGACCGAGAATCGAACCCGGGACCTTTGGCTTGCCGGGCCAAATGCTCTACCAACTGAACTAACTGCAGTTTTCAAAAGGACACATCCCTTTCATTTTCAACTGACATGAAAGATGTTAATATATTTGAGGACGACTGTTTTATTAGGTACGAATTTTAAATTTCAACACAAAGTATCATGTTATCTTGAGCCTAACATGTCAGCCACCAGGTAAGGAACTTGAGTTTGAATGACCTATATAGTGCAAAAACAGCATTTATCCTGAGGTTCCCTATTTTTTACCAGTGGCATTGCCACGTGGGACACCCCTTATTTTGATTTTGCACCTCATTCCCTCATCCTCCTAAGTTTCAAAGCTATTTTTCTTTACAAAATTAACT
Source organism: Diploptera punctata (assembly GCA_030220185.1). Classification (NCBI taxonomy): domain Eukaryota; kingdom Metazoa; phylum Arthropoda; class Insecta; order Blattodea; family Blaberidae; genus Diploptera; species Diploptera punctata. The sequence continues at coordinate 66,254 of JASPKZ010000014.1, forward strand.
TATGGTCGTTCTGTATGAGTTATGGAGTGTCATAAATTGTCAAAACATCTGTTGTGTTGTCACTGCTAACATTGTAAAATGTACATCTGTTTTTAAGGTAAGACGGTAGACCAAAATTTGAAAAAAACTTTTTTGTTTTTTTTTCATAATCAAATAGTCTATTCTTTCTGAACATTTCTGTATATTATTTTTTACTGAACGCCAATTATAAGTGTGATAATTAATTTTTTTTAAACTTGACAGCTGTCAGACTGTAATACTTTAAATCTTGTTTTCTTGAAAGTGAAAATTTTCGAAAATTTGCCCCATTATCTCAGGAACTATTAGAGATATTTACATGAAATTTTTACAGGCAGTAAACCTAGTTATACTGAAGATATGGAACCACAATCATTATGATCTCTTCTATAAATCCTCACTTATGATTTTTAAAATTATCTTTAAATTAAAAAAGAGACTAGTGGCAAAAAAAATTATATAGAACATGAATATTTAGATAAAAGTTTGACTGAGGTTCGGTGGTCTTTACAAACCTCATTTAATATGCTGTAAAAATTTTCATTATAATCCATCTAGTAGTTCCTGAGTAAATGGGTCTCAAATTCACATGTTTCTAACATCACCTTAAATGTTTTGCCAATAATAGTTTACAATTTGAGAGCTTCTGCTTGAAGTGAGAGTACATATGCCATGAAGCATGCTGAATTGCACTTAAACTTGGATTTTGTGTAGAATGTTTCTCCATTAATTTCAAGGACTTCAATTTACCGTGAGCTGAGTACAGCTAATTCCCAAAATTATAGAACCCTATGAGGAGGAGAACAATGCCAGTATAAATGGTATCTTCAAATTTGTTGTCTTTCTAAATAATTACAAACTTGCCTTTCATGAGATTCACAAACTTGCTGATTTCTGGTAACACCAACATCAAGTGTGGGTTGTGAGCATACTTTTTCTTGAAATCATTCGGTGAGAACTTACTTCCATAATAAAATGCCCCACAAACACCTAAATAACCTAGCTGTTATAGCTATAGAAACTGATATCTCCAAGATATTGGATAGGAGAATTTGAAGATGTATATAGCAACTGATGCATAATTTTGCACTAGGAGAGTTGAGGCAAGCTTTTGTTTTTATACCATTATTTTTCACTTAGACTATATTTTTGCTATTTTACCTGCTCCTCATATTTTTTACTCTCCATCCCTTCTATAAAATTAATAATTATAATGTAAAATTATAAAGTAGTTACCCAAAAGGTCCATCTCCTTAACTTAAAAATTATTGCCTGTAGCGCTTTTGGGACTAGTCCCATCATCAGCAGAAGTAACAGGATGTGGGTTTTTATCAGTTGACCCCTGATTCATGATTTTATCATGAATTATATTAATGTTGACTTACATCCCTTCTCCACCCCCAGTTCTCAGATTTTAGTGATGCTTCTGTTTTTACAATTGCCTGATAATCCTTATTACTAAAAGTATAATTTAGATGAGTGTATTTTGATATTTTACATAAAAATAGAATGCTAATTGAAGTATTCATTCTTTTTGTCACTCATTGAATAAATCTAAACTGTTGGTCCTAATTCACATACAATGAACTCTTAACCTGAACTATGTTTATCAGAGTTCAGTCAGGATTAGTATAAATTAAGGTAATAGAGCAATTTTAATTTAATAAAATGATTTTCAATTTAATTCAAAGTAAGGGGGAGGGAGAAACAATTAACACTTACATCCTTTTCTTGTGTTAAATTATTACATATTTGAGGAATTTCCAATGAATCACAACCAGAATCTCCGGCTTCCATCTGCCAGTATTTACCAGTAGGCTTGTCTCCAGTTTCTTTGCATTCTTTGCATTCTTCAGTGTTTTTATTTTCTGCCATCTCAGAGCTGCAAAAGTTTATAAATTTTAAATATTATTTTGGTAACACATACACATTGAAATGAAAAATACGTCTACATAATAGTGATTTATTAAACAAACATATTCTGCTATTGCTTTACTATCACTGAATTTATTTCAAAGTATCTTAATGAACATAACCATTTTAAACCGCAGGATTCTTCTGAAGTAAATATGAAAAAGTGCGAAAACAGTTGTTTTGATTATTTTGACATATGAGCAGTGTTACCAAACAAAAAATGTGATCAGTGTGACAGTTTCTCAGTGGATGATCAAGTTCAGGCAAATTAATAATATAGAATAATTCATATTAATAATTTACATTGAATCGTATCCAAATAAAGTAAATCGTATATGAAAATGGTATTTAAACATTTTGTTATTCAAATTGAATCTGTTACAAAAGTTAATTACTTTGCTATTAAGTTTGATAACATGTAAAATGTGAGGAAAGAGTTATAAAGTCAAACACCAGAGGGCAATCGCCATTTTGATGTTATTGCCATCTGGTGTTGAAATTCGACGTTAATTTTTAAATCAATCAAATGCATGTTGTGAAGAAATCTTTTTATTTAAATAAACGATAATTTCATCATAATACTAAAACAAATTTCAAATTTATTATGACTAAATAATTTTATTAATGCATAATAATAAATGATTACCATAAATTACTTAAAATAATATTACATTCCCTATATTGATGGATCATTCTACCGGAAGTTTACCAGTACACGTCAGGTTTTCGAAGAGAATATTATTTTATGGAATTCTAGTGTAATTTATGTTAAGTGTTTCGTTATAAACGAAAATGATTGGTTTTAGAATTAGGCATAAACATTTAAAATGAAGGTTAATGTCTGCTGTGTCTATTGGACATTACTTTTCGTTTCGTTTCTTTCAAGGTATGTTGAATTTTCTAGCGTTAGAGGATCTTAAGACATATTTAATATATGCTTTTATTAATTTGTTTGTAATTATGACACATCTTTAATTTGAATATAATTTTATTTCAGCTGTTTACTATTCATAATAGTAGCTACAGAAAGTGGCGTGTCAGATTCCTCTGACAAAACACAAAACATCAGTGGTAGTGTTGATAATGTATTAACCAAAGTTTCTGAGGTTTTGAAGGAACCTGGTAAATCAATTGTGGAAGAAGTGGAAGTAAATAAAAAGGCCAACAGTGAATATGGAGAACAGCATCAGGAGGTAAACAAATATTTAAATGCATAACATATAAATTATACATAAATGTCAAAATTGGCTAACTATTCTTACTTTTCAATTCAGAAACATGAGGGCCTGGCAGAAATACATTCCAGTTTTGAAGAAGTAGTTTCTTCAAGCAACGGTGATAATCTGGAACCAATTGAATCAGCAGGGTACATAGTTCCGCCAGAGCCACTATCAGATGTTACTGCTGGGTGAGTGAAAATACTATTTGCATTTTATCTATGTAACTTGCTTTTAATGACTTCATTTTTAAGAAAAATGGCTCATTCCATAATGAGGAAATTTGATATTGGTAAATGATGCTAAAGTAATGCCTCGGAAAAACTTTAGAATACCCAGTTCAATGAATTTTTCTAAGTTCTACAGAATAGCAGTGTGCATGTGTAAACTTTATGGAATTGTCACCAGATGGAACCCACATATCTGTGCAATCATTATGACCAACCTTCGCAATAAATTTCCTTACATGTTTATAAGAAATTGGATGTACATTGACCTGTCCTTCCATAACCTAAAAAAAAAGTTACATATAAATTGGAAAAACTGTATTTTAATTTCCACTGTAAATTTTATAAGTCCTACAGAATAACAGTATGCATGCGCATACGTTTATAGAGTTGGTGCTAGGTGGAACCACATATCTATGAAGGCCTACAAAAAGTTTAAATAGAGTTGTTGCTAGATGGAACCACATAACTGTAAAATTGATATGATCAACCTATGCAATAAATTCCCAGACATTTATTGAAATGGATGTACACTAACTTCTCCCTTCCTAACCTAAGAAAATAAATTACATGCCTATTTTGTAAGAGTACATTAACACTAACCTAACAAAATGAAGTTAATTTATTCAAATATGGTGTGGAATTAATTGCAATTGTTGGTAACACTGATTTCTTGTGGATGCTACATTAAACATTCACACATCTCACTCATGTGCACTGCAGTTCTATAGAACTTGACGAAATCATTGCATACATAAATAAATATTTAATAATTGTAGTAAAATGTTATAAGTATCTTTAAATTTGAAGAGAAAAATGTATGCCTAAATCGGGATCTGAACCCAATATCTCTTAAAATAGTATGAAATATTAGTAAAGACAGAAGAAATATGTAGAGTAACAGAATTTATTCATAGTGTTCTGCTCAAGAGCAGGTCTTTCACTGCAAACTCAGCATTCTCCACTCTTTTCTTATACTTCATAGCTTTCCTTTTCATATCTGCATACAAACCATTTATTTTAATATTGTCTATCATCTGATGTCTTTTTCTGCCTCTAACTTCTTTCCATTGACCATTCCTTCTAGGGCGTCCTTCAGTAGGCAGTTTCTTCTTAGCCAGTGGCCAATCCAATTTCTTTTCCTCTTCTTTATGAGTTCCAGCATTGTTCTTCTTTCATTCACTCTGTCTAGCACATCTTCATTTCTTATTTCGTCTGTCCATTTTATACATTCCATTCTTCTCCATATCCACATCTCAAAAGCTTCCAGCCGCTTTTCCTCATTCCGTCGTCATGTCCAAGTATCTGCACCATATAATGCTACACTCCACACAAAGCACTTTGCTAGCCTCTTCCTTAATTCTTTTGCCATAGGCCTGCAGAAAATGCTTCTCTTCTTGTTGAAAGTTTCTTTTGCCATTGCTATCCTCTGCTTTGCTTCTTGACCGCTGTTCATGTTACTACTGATAGTACAACCCAAGTATTTGAAGCTCTCCACTTGCTCAATGGCCTCATCTTTATTCCTCATGTTTATCTTCCTTGGTTTCTTTCCTATAATCATGGCCTTCGTCGTATTTATATTTATCTTCATCCCATAATCCTCGCATTTGTCATTTAGCTCCAACAGCATGTTCCTCAGTGTCATTGCATCTTCTGCTAGCAAAGCCATATCATCAGCAAATCTTATGCACTTTATTCTTCTTCCTCCCATGTTTACACCTCCTGTATTGCTGAAGCAGTTCTTCATTAGGTCTTCCAGGTAGATGTTGAAAAGGGTAGGTGATACAGGACATCCTTGCCTTACCCCCCTTCGAATTTCTCTTCCCTCTGACATTTCTTCTTCTATCTTCACTTTTATTCGCTGTTTCATATAAAGACTACTTATGAGCCTCCACTCCTTCCAGTTCACACCAATTTTCTTCAAGATCTTCAGGAGTTTATTCCAATTTACTCTGTCAAAGGCCTTTTCCAGGTCAACAAATACTGCATAAACATTAAAATTCATCGGAGAACATATTGTTTAAACAACTCACCTCATAGGATTCATGCTTCCATGATAGTGCTGCCATGAAGATGGCGACAATAGAATAGTTGACGGCCGAAGAATTTCGTCAGTCGGAGTTATGGCTGACGATGAACATGACTATGTTTGAAATCGCGATATCACAGAAGCATGAATCCTATGAGGTGAGTTGTTTAAACAATATGTTCTCCGATGAATTTTAATGATTATACCTCATAATGTTTACTTCCCAACATTAATTAAATATAACTGCATAAACATCTTTATATTTTTCTATATATCTTTCTCCTATTGTTTGTATCAATCCAATTGTATCTCTTGTACCCTTTCCCTTCCTGAAGCCAGAATATGGTATAGAAAATCAAATGGAAATTTTTCTATAGTTTAGCCGTATAATTTAATAAACTATAGACACTGATCTGGTGTATGCTTACTTGTTCCATCGGAACCTAAAAAAAATGAAGTGAGTGAACATCCTTCTCTTAAAATATGTTTTGGAATTAATTGTGAAATTTGATCATTCTGATTTCATAGATATGTCCTGCCTTTTGATGGCAATCTTATAAGCATTCGCGAATGTGCACTACGATTCTGCAGAACTTAGAAAAAATAATTGAGAGATAAATACCACAATTGGTGAACCTAGATAAATTTTGATAATTGTATTAGCTTCTAGTCATCAAGGTGTTCCACATGTAACTGATTAGAACTACAGTATCAGTTTTGCTAATTAACATCCATATATATGAAATCATAATTTTCGAGAAACAAAATTAGATTACGATAAATTTTTCTCTTGTGTAGCCTATGTTTATTCAAAATCCATTCACAAAATGTAATTCAACATCCAGAATTACTTTGTTTTTATATATATATATACACACAAAGATTGTTAAAAAACATCTAAATGAGTTTTGTGACTTTTCCAATGTTGTCTAGAATTTCTTCAGTTCACACTGGACGTCGCTTTCATCTTAAACATTTCCTAAAATTTATTAACTACAGTAGAGCAATTGTAAAAACTGGTAGTGAATCATACGATGACTTTTGATCAGCTGACTAGTTGCTTCACTAACAGTGGACACACGTCACATTTACAGAGGGTGTTACAGTATTGCCAAGTGTACCCTTGTACTACTACCAGGGTTCTCACGCTCTTTTCTAAATAATCTCTAATGTTGAGAATTGTTTCTCTGGTTTGCGAATTGATAGTCTTCTGACTCCTCTGTTGCATTATGACGCTTAAATTCACAGATAACATCAGATGTAATAATACTCCCAACTGATTCGTCCACCAACACAAGACCACACTGACTTGACAATGCTGCTTTGTTTTGTAAACCACATGCAGTGGTCCTGCCCAAAAATTGGGTAGGTGTGGCCAAGCCAGATATTAGAACAGCTTGACTTTATAATTTATTAATCACATGGCAAGTATTTGAGGATAGAGATCTTAGGAAAATTTTTGTACCAAAGAGAGATGAACAGGCAGGCAAATGGAGAAGACAACATAACAGTGAGCTGCATGAACATTATAGGAAACCAGATACAATAAGAATAGTTAAGTTTTGTAGACTGTGATGGGCAGTATATATATGACACAAATGGGGAATGAAAGAGAGGCATAGAAACTTCCTGTATGAAAAACAGAGGGAAACGCCCAGTAGGTTGGTAAAGAATGCGGTGGGAGAATAACATTAACCATGATTTGAGGGAAGTATATTATACAGGGATGATTAAAGAACATTAGTGAGGATAGGAATATATGGAGAGCTTATGTCTGCATGGCCATAAACTGAGGGTTTGATAGTGCCAGTGACTTAGTTAGTTTTGAATTATTTGATGACTTGGAAGTTGATATCGTGGGAATATGTAATTAATCTGTTAAGAGCATGAATGGATTTTGTACCGGTACAGATTATTCTCAGCTTTTACATAGTAACCTGAACAGTGATTCATAATAACTTTTACAAGTATTAGCAGATATATGAATGAATTAAGTGAATAGACCTGTTATTTCCCATTTCTTTTTAGCACTTTTACACATAAATGGAATTGCTGCATGACTAAATTATAGTTAATGCTAATAAAATTCCGTTGAGGTGAATAGTCATAAGATAAAAATTAAAAATCAAAATGTACCTGTTGGTAGGTGCCATCGTCCTCAACTTTATTAAAAAGATATATATAAAATATTAGCTGTAGACGTTTTGGAAGTTAACTTTTTCCTACTGGAGACGCATCAGGCCCTGCAACATCTAGCAGTGGCTTTACTAGTAGCTCATACTCGTCCTGCTGATGATGGAAGGTAACTTCCGAAAGGCCTATGCAGTTAATATTTTATATATATCATTTTAACAAAGTTGAGGACAACAGCATCTGCCAGCAGGTACATTTTAATTTTTATCTTATAAACTATAGTTTATGCCTTTATTATTCTATACCATACAACATTCATATGACACTGTTAAACTATTTACTTTTTTCCATATTTAATAATATTTCATGCTATTTTAATGTTTTGTACCAATTATTAAAACTTTTTTTATGCTTCCATCTATTGATAAAGCCTTGTGCATGTGCACCATGGTTCTGCAGAACTTACAAAAATCCTTGAGTGATGAATACCATATTTTACGTACACAGATAAGTGTTTATGAATTGTGTGTTTGTGTTTTAATGCCAGTCACTGCTCTTGTCGCGCTTTGAATTCCACACTGGCTGATACATGATGTGAATGTCGTCTATTTTAAATTTACGCAGCTCTTCAGCAGATCACTTTATGTAGGCTAGATGATGTATTCTTTTATTGTGTACAGAGAGGAGTGTAGGATGAACAGGCCTATATGTTTATGTAATCATTGATTTGGCATTTACTTGATGAAAATCCATTTTTATGTTAATTAAATAAAAATAAAACTTATTTAAGGTAGAATATTTTTATCACTCACCTCATATTGTTCTTCTTATTTGATTATAAACTAGTTTCGGAACACAGTTTCGTGTTCCATCCTCAGTATCGTCACGACTGTTGTTCTGTTGTCTTGAAGAGCTGTCCTTCTCTCCTGCCATTGGCTGACTGAAAAATGACCTGGTTTCGAGGTTTTTCAGTCAGCCAATGGAAGGAGAGAAGCACAGCTCTTCAAGACGACAGAACAACGGTCGTGACGATACTGAGGATGGAACAGAAACTGTTTCCGAAACTAGTTTATAATCAAATAAGAAGAACAATATGAGGTGAGTGATAAAAATATTCTACCTTAATGAATATACCTCATAGTGAGAATTCCTAAAATAAGTAAAAATAAAACTGTTTAAGTTTTATATGATTTTCATATTTATTAAAATACAAATTCGTTACAGCTGTTCCAGTACTTTGTACCTTCTTCAGACGAATACCTTGTTACAAATGAATTTTGTTTATGTGTTTGTGTAGTGTGAAATGTGTTGTATGAGGGATGATGATGAAAAGAAGGGAGAAGATAGAACTCTGTGTCGGCACATAGCACTACTTCTGTTGTAAAGCACCAAGGGACTGCCAGGCTTAACTTCTCCATCCGACAGATGAATTGCTATCAACAGTACCACATGCCTTCTCAACATATGTACTGCAGAAGGATTTGCAATTTAATGCAGGAATCTGGTAATTTTCAATCTCGGGCCAGGAGGGTTAGTGGTGTAGAGTTTTTAATCATTAGATTGTGCACCAGATTCCTGCATTAAATTGCAAATCTCTCTGCAGTACATATGTTGTCAAGGCATATAGCACTGTTGATAGTGATTTGTTCATGGGATGAGGACATAAAGGCTAGTGGTTCCCTTGGCGATTTACAACAGAAGTAGATTATGTGTCAGCATCAAGTTTCACCTTTTCTCTTCTCTTTATCATCATCATCATCATCATGACTCATACAACCCACTTTATACCACACAAACACAAAAATATATTCATCCTACACTCCTTTCTATACACAATACAAGAGTACATCTTTTTCTTCTTCCTTTCCAGAATTAGGTCAATGCATTCCTGTTCCGATCTCAAGTCCATCGTTTCCTTGGCCACCCCAAAGATCTTTTTCCATGCAGTTTGTAGGTGTTGATCGTTTTGGGTAATCTTGTATTGTCCATTCTATCTAAATATTCTTTCCACCGGTATTTGTGTTCTTCTAGTTTATCGGGTATTGAAAATATCTCCAGTTAATTTCTTATTGACTCATTATGTAATCTATCCATGTGTGTACATCCTTTTACGGATCTTAAAAATTTCATTTCAGTAGCTTGAATGTGAGAGATATCTTTTTTGTAAGTACCCAAGATTCAGATCCATATAAAAGAACAGGAACAGCTATAATTTTTTAAACCTGAGCTGAGTTTGTTTCGAGTCTTTCAGAGGGTTCTTCTTATGGTGCCGCACATCATTTGATATCGGTTTAATCTATTATGTAGGCCTATATCTTAGTCGTAACTGTATGTTATATCTGAACCAATATAGTTAAAGTGTGCTATCTGTTCTATTATTTCATTATTGATTACTACCGTACGTCCCACATAAGACTGGGCTTGGCAGACAACAGTGCGCTGTTGTATTTATGGCTCACTCACTGCATAGTCACGTGTAGTCAGTTAGAGGAGTTTGCTAGTCGAGTGAAGACGTATTTGCTTGTGTGGCTTGTTGCACCGTTGAAATGCCAAAAAACTTTTGCTTGAACAAAGAGTGTTTTTTTATGACACATACGTCAAAACAGAGTCCTGTAGAGAGGTCTGTAATTGATTATATATACGCGGGAGCGTGCATGTTGTCTGCCAGGCCCAGTCTTATGTGGGGCGCACTGTATTTTTACTCTGACTGGCACTTTGCCCTGAATAGCTATAATTTTAGTTTTTGAAGTTGAGATTTTAAGATTTTAATAACATCCTAATTGATTCAACGTGTAAATGGCTCTTTGTAAATCATCCTCTGACTTCTGTATAATTACCATATCGTCTGCATACATTAAAATATTCATATAAATTTTCTTATTAATTTGTGTTCCTATTGGACTTGATTTTTTCCATTTTCGTATAACCTCGTCAATATATATATTAAACAATGTAGGTGATAATGTGCACTCTTGTCGAACTCCTTACAAGAATATATCATCTATGTAAAGTAGTCTGCCGAATTGGTGCATAAATTGAAAATAGACCAAATTAATGTGCCATCTATACGCCCAGCATGGAATCCAAAACAAAAAAAGTGCAGTATGGCATTAGAACACACACGTACATAATTCTTAAGTACTTACTTATGTGGTGTGCAAAATGTGATAGCCTATTCACCTCTCAATGACTTTTCTAAGTTCTGCAGAATTATAGTGTGCATGCCTAAGACATTAGGTGGAAGCACTATCTGTGCTGCTGGTATCACCAACCTTCATAATGAATTCCCAAAATATATTTTCTATGAACGTAAATATATCAGAACCAAAATTGTGCATATTGAATGAAATATTATTTTTAAAAAATCCTTCACATAAGAATTGCGTGAATTAAGCAAATTCCTCAGTAAGTTGAATTTATGGTCCGATTTTACTGGTTTACAAAATACATCTTTCTTTTGTTATTTAAATTGTATGGTATACAGTTACATTGCAAGAAAATAAATATGATACTGGACTACATCTCCAGATATCAGCTAAACTGGAAGGAACATGTCTCAAGAATGGCTAGATCCAGGATCCCCAAGGCAATAATGAACTACTGTCCAAATGGGAAATGGTCACTTGGTCGACCTATGAAAAGATGGCACGAAAACCACTTTCTCAGGCCATAACAGTTCTTCTAGGACTAATACCTGGCAGGATGATGATGATGATAAATATGGCAGCTACCAGAGGGATTTTTTAATTCTGATTTTCAGGTAAATTATCACTTCTAGTGGTTAGATTTTGCTGATTTATTTTAGGTTAAGAAGGAAGAATAAGTTAGTGTGCATCATATTAGTTTATAGTTTATTAGGTTGGTTGTGCTGGTTGCACAAATAGTGTTTCCATTTATTCAGTAAGTTCATAAGCCTTGTGCATGCACTTTACAATTCTGTAGAACTTAGAAAAAAATTCATCGTGAGGCATAACATATGGTTTTTTCTTTCTGTTCAGAAAACACTATGTCACAAGAGTATCAGGCTATACCCATTATCTCTCCACATTCATGCCTCTAGGAATGGGAAATAATAACTTATTGGCTGCATGGTCGACATTGCAGCTCTAATCAGACAATATTTGGATGGCCCAGTATTTAGAAATGTGTTAGTTTAAAATTATGTAAATTGATCTTTGAACTGGTAAAAATTATTTTTACATTGAGTGTATGAATGTCCCCATTACAGCTCTAATCAGACAATATTTGGATAGCCCAGTATTTAGAAATGTGTTAGTTTAAAATTATGTAAATTAATCTTTGAATTGGTAAACATTTTTTTTTACATTGAGTGTATGAATGAGTAAACAGTATTTCTTCTGGTTGTAACAATTTTTCAAATACTTGTATGGAGTCATTAAGTGCAAGGTATATTACAAAGCAGGACCATTTATTTGAATTTTTAGTGAATGGAAACTTCATAAATTGTGAATGACTTGAGTTAAAACTAGCTTATTTTCTTTAAAAAATGCATTATTTCACTAACAAAAATTACAAAAATATTATAATTATCAACCATTCTGACGTTCCTTATGAAATTTACAGAATATAATGGTCCTGAATTGTTCACTAAAATATTATGTTAGAATTAAGAATTTACTTCTTTAGATCAGGAGTTTTTATAAATTGTTCTACACATTCAGCATTAGGGAGAGTAATTAGGAAAAGTTTGTTATGGAATGTGCAGCAATATTAAATGTCTATTTTGGATTTGTATTTGCATCAACTGTATATGATAATGTTATGTTTAATAGTTGAATGACGATTTCTGTTGCTATTTTGCCGACAAGACAAAATAAGCTTTGTGTTTTTATTTAGAAAGTAGATAGTGGTTTAAATGGACTTCTAAGATGGAAAGACATATCAGTATTTGTGTTCTGAATTTTTTTGTCTGGTCTGGTGTTACTCAGTCTAACTAAAAGTGGAATTACTTTGTTGTGCCCCTAGCATCTGGAATTGTATTACAGTAAAACTTGCTCAAAGCGTAATCGTATGGGACCAATTTTTTTCCACATTGTACAAATTTCCGCATTATACAAAAAAACTGAAACTTATTAATAATCGTAGATTATAGAGTACCATATATGTCTTTTAACATACCTAGAATTAATTGTAATTCCGCTGCCATTGAAAGGTACAGTATAGTCTGTATGAGTGACTTGGAGGGTAACGCGCAAAAAAAAAACAGTCCCATTTTGTCAGCGTTAAAAATGTCTCTTAGGAGCATTTCATGAAATTCAAGTATGCAGTTTTGGTTTTCGCTAACTACAGTAAAATTTGTTCAAAGCGGAATCACATGGGACCAATTTTTTTTCCACATTAGACAAAATTCCGCATTATAGAAAACAAAAAATTAACCAATCTTAGATATAGAGTACCATATATGTCTTTTTACTTACCTTGGATTAATTGTAGTTCAGCTGCCGTTGATAAGTGAAGTATGTACGAGTGATTTCGACGGTAACGCACAAAAAAATAGTCCGTTTCATCAGCATTACAATTGTCCCTTAGGCCCGTATCCTGAAATTAATGTATGCAGTTTCGGTTTCCACCCACTAACTATACTTTCGTCCACATCCTTTGATTTCCCGCAAATTTCATTTCACACTACATTGTGTCGTCTTTTAAAACAGTATAGCCAACCTGAAGATGCCTTGAAATCGTTATTCTCTAGGGATGTAGCAACAGTTAGAGCTTGACTTTGGAGCATCAGTCCGGAAATTTGGAGATTTTTTGATCGTGCACTTTCTAAAACACCCCCACACTACTTCCTTGATTTCTTCATTTATTTTATTTATTTATTTATTTAGCTTTCCTCTTTGTCTGATCATTTCCTTGCATCCATCCGTTAATTATTTTTTCTTTGTGTTTTAAAATCTTCATAAACTTGGGTTTTTCCACATTTAAATTTAGTCAGTATTTCGCGTACTGAGAGTTTCTTTTTCTTTATCTTCAATCACTTTCACTTTTTCGTTTAATGACAATGATACACATATACGATTTAGCCATCTTTATTCCGGAAATTCAAAACGCTACCTGTGAAAGATACGTATGCAATCGGACTCAGATCTTAAACTAATTTAAGATTTTATAGTGCATTGGCTTTTTGCAAGACGGATGTCACATGCCAAATATTTGTTAAACGAACCTGTATTTTCGCAAAAACCTGTGTGCGTGAGGAGGCCGAAAGAAATTTTCAGATACAGGTTTTTTTTTTAAAAATCTAGTTTCACATATCCGGCGCAGCGGCAGGAATTATCACTTATTGTTAATTCACTTAACGGGAATTCAATGACGTGGAAACTAATTTATTTCTCTCTGTTTTCCTCCCTTATAAACATTTTTTCATGAATTGTGTAGAAATGTCCTTCCGTTTCCGCGTTGGACAGATTCCATTTTATACAAAATAAATACACGTAATATTACTATTATTTCGCCGGGACCAATAAATTTGTTCACATTGGACATATTCCTGCATTATTCACATACCGGATTAAACAAGTCTTACTGTATTAGGATACCAATCATCTTTTTTTACAAAGAGTCTCTCATAATACTTGTAACAATTACCTAGGGATCTGGGTTTGATTCCTGACTACGCCATAGAAATTTTAAAATAATAAATATGAAGCATCTATTTTTGCTTATTGTTATAGCCTAATATATTACTAATTACTTCTGTATTATTGGCTTTAATCCATTACATTATATGGTTTATATTATTTTATGTATATCATTCTCCATTGCATCAATTCTTTTGTTAGAATAAGTTTTACTCCCATTACATTATTATCTTTTATTTGTACGTGCCAATTTATGTAAAAATGAAACTGGCCCTAACTTTAAATGTATATACTCTATTTGTATTATTCGTGTAACTGAACTGCACACGAGCACGAGCATTTGCTCATTCGGGTGTCAATACTGTATATAACATTTATTTGTAAATAAAATTTATTCTTATTCTTAAAAAAAAGTATAGGGTCCGGAAACAGGATCTACTCAGCATCCTGATAAGTGGATACATTGATATGAGAAATAGCAGACTCCTGTTAATGAAAATTGAGAGTAAGGTTAAGTGACTGCATCTTGCTAATCACATCACTCTCTTACTGTCGTGTGCTTGGCAATTAAGTATTTATGTGATGCGGGTTTCATAATGTATCCCGAAATATTGGGTCTTCCACAGAACTTAGCCACCCACGAAGTGGAAAAGCCTGTTGAGAAGATAGGTGTATACACTTATGGGTATAAACTTGCCTCAGTTATCTTGGACTGGGTTAATAATGTCCATCGCTGTGGTCTCGAGGTAGCATGCTGCCTTGTCATGCAGAGGGCCTTTCCGTGTTTTTCCTCACCTGTAAAACAAATGTCAGGAAGGTTAAGGGCAAATGGTTCCCGAAAATCATCAGACCATCATCATCATCATTGTATACACCAGTGTGGAAAGCAACGGGAAGCTACCACACCTATAAATCCCTAGTAAAACTGCAAGTATAGCATGGAAATGGTCTGATTGCAGTGAAAGACCTGCCCTCGGGCAGAACGCTATACAATAGAATAGGGTTAATAATCTTGTATGTTTCCAAAGGTAAAGGCATTTAATAATATTTTATGAATATAATTTAGTTCATTAGTGTTACTACAATTAACACTGTGTAAATTAATTACAGTTTATTTTGAATGGTAGAACTAAATTTGTGAATGTTTTTACATGCCAGGCATGATATTCATTCATTAGCATTGCAATGTTTAACCTAGTTTCTGTTGACCATAACCGTTTATTGATTGAAGTATTTTAAGGTCAATGTGAATATTCTTTGAAGATGTAGTGTTCTATGTTATTGATTCAGGGAATGGAAGACAAATTGTCATTTGTAGTCATCCAACAACATTACACAAGATTTCTTATCACATTACGATTCTAGATTAGTAAAATAAACATGTTTTTACACGCTTTATATTATCTTGACTGTATCTATCTATGTAACGGAATATTTCAACATGATTTTCACCCACTTAAAAACATTGGATCGACTTGAAACTTCGTATACTTGTAAAGGACCAATGACAATACAATAATTTCATGAATAATATGTAATAGATTGCGGACTTATCGAATTTTTAGTCCATCGTTGTAGGAAATTTATATTGTATCGTCTGGTAGCTCAGTTGGTAGAGTGGTGGACTGTAGTGGTATATAATTTCAGTAATTCATAGGTCGCTGGTTCAAATCCGGCCCGGAGGATTTTTTTAGAAGAGTATTACTTTTAGCTCATACTGCAATAGTAACAAATTTAAAGATATTCACATTTTTAGAAAACCAAACTAAAAAATAAAAAAATACATAATAGTTTAAAAAACTAAAACAACACACTATTTTAGAAAACCGAACAAAAAAAAATTAATTTCCAACATGCTTGGGATAAAATTAAAGTGGCCAACAAAAAAATCATCTCCAACACATCTAGAATAAAACTAGAGTTATCTAGAAAGAAATAATAATTTTACCATCAAAAGCATGTGGTGCTCTATATCAATTAATATATTTGATAATAAACAGATATTGGTAAAAGTAAAGTCTCTAAGAAGAAAACGTATAAACCATAAAAAGCACCCCACGCTTTTGATGATAAAATTATTTTTTTATAGATAACTCTAGTTTTATTCCAGATGTGTTGGAGGTAATTTTTTTGTTGACCACTTTAATTTTATCCTAAGCGTGTTCGAAATTAAAATTATTTTTCATTTATTAGTTCGGTTTTCTAATAAAGCATGTTGTTTTAGTTTTTTAGAACTATTATTTATATCATCATGAAAGGGCAGATGCTCTGTTAAATTAAATCTAAATATATAGTGATCTTGGCAATTCTAATAATAATTCTCTGGCACTATCAATTATATATTGATTCATGGCCGCGCGGACATAAGCTCTCCACACATACATATCCTGAGTTAATGTTTTCCAATCATCCTCTGTATAATATATATTTCCTCAAATCATGGTTAATGTTATTCTCTCACCTCATTATTGGTCTACCAATGGGCGTTTTCCCTCTTGTTTTCCTACAAGAAGTTTCCATTCCTAGAAGTATCTTTATCATCCATTATATTTTACAAATTATAAGTCGTATGTGAACTACATTTGGTTGAAATTGCTTCAGGGTTCCAAAGTTATGATGTAATCTAATAAATATATATATGTGTGTGTGTGTGTGTGTGTGTGTGTGTGTGCGCGTGTGCGTATGCGTGTGTGTTTGTGTGTGTGTGTAATGTTCCTAAGAACTTTATTCTCACATACTCGTAATCTCCTTTCCTCCCTTAAAGGAGGAGTCCATGTTTCGCATCCATATAATATAACTGGTAGAATAATAGTTTTATATATTTTCAGCTTAACGTTTTTTTGAAAGGAGTTGGGACATCAAGAGTCTCTGTAATGCATAATAGCACGCATTTCCAGAATTGAGACTATGTTTAATTTATTTGTGCATCTCATTCCTACTTGTGATTATTGTTCCTAGGTATTTGAATTCAGCCACTTCCTCAAAATTTTCCTCATTTGTCATTAGCTGTCCATTTCCATTATATACTGAATTTCTACGTGCGACCATATATTTAGTTTTACTGATATTTACTTCCAGTCCTAATTTCTTAGTGTTACTCAATAGTGTGTGCGTGTTGGCCTTTAGTATCTTCTCGCTATCGGCCAGTAGTACTACATCATCAGCATAAACTAACAGCTTATTAATACCATTGAGTTGTAAGCCTTCCTCATTCTCTAAAGATTTAATGGCATGCTCTAGTACAAAATTAAATAGTAGAGGAGATAGTGCATCTCCTTGCTTCAACCCCTTCTGGATTTCAAAAGTGTCTGAAAACTGTTTGCCTACACGCACCCTACTCTTTGAGCCATTTAGACACATTCGTATAAGTCTAACTAACTTTTTAGAATTCCGAACTACATGCAAAAATTGTAACAAAATCCAGGCTTAATCCTTATATTGATTTAAGGGGGGTGATGGCTGGAAATTTCTATTTACTACATTTTGTGAGTTGGAGATCTGAGTTTTTGTACAAACATTCACTGCATGATACATAATGACGTGTTTGAGTTTCATTCTTGTGAGACATTTATTTTACGAGTTATTAAATGTTATATTTTTAAAAAATGCGCATATACTATAATTAACTGAACTCCACATTTTTTTGTAAAATGTCTGATTTTTTTTACAAGACCCCTCAAATATTTAAAAAAAACATCATGCATTAGAATTCTTATAATGTGAATATAAAGGGAGAAAAAAATGTTGTACCTCATGCGTGGAATTACAAAAAAAATTAATAATTACATACATTTTATTTTTTATTTCTTAAAATACTACTTCAATCATGAAACCCATGCACTACTTTCTTACCCAATGGTTTTAGAACATGCAGTCAAAATTTGAACCTTCTAGGACAACATTTCTGAATTCCATTCAATTTTGAATGTACAAAAATGCAGTGAAAATAAAAGTGTTGAAAAACAAGTTTAAAGATTTGCATGCAGGTGGCATATACTGTAACTGGTGCAGCCTTTTAACTCTTATGCAATTTAGGGCACTTAGATGCGCCATAGGCCTCTGAAACTTTGCCAACATATACATTAGAGTACAAGCTATTTTTTAGTACAAAAAATAAAAAAATGTAAATTTTGATCTCAAATGGTCCCTTAATATGAGAACAATGTTGATTTAGGGGAAATATATATAACATTTTTAGTATAATACAGATTGTAGAAAATAATGGATATATGGTGGTACTGTTCATAAATTATAATATGTACACTTCAAATAGGCAAAAAAAAAAAAAATGCAATTAGAAGTTGTAGTACTGTATCCTGATAGGAATTACTGAAGAAGTTAGACTTATTGGAATGTACCTAAATGACACAAGATGTAGTGTGCTTACAGGCAAACAGTTTTCATATCTTCTGAAATTCTCAGTCCGTTAAAGTAAGAAGATGCACTGTTTCCTCTGCTATTCAATTTTGTACTAGAATATGCAACCAAATCTTTAGAGGATAAAGAGGGTGTACAACTCAGTGGTATAAATCGTCTATTGATATAGGCTGATGGAAATAGTAAAAGCCAGCACGCACATTTTATTACATAGCACTAAGAAACTGGGATTGCAAGTAAATATCAATAATACATGAGACCATATATTTATATGGTCTGTCCACCGCTGTGGTCTCGAGATAGCGTGCTGCCTTGTCACGTAGCGGGCCTGGGTTCGATCCCCGGTCGGGTGAGGTTTTTATCGGAGTTTTTCCTCACCTGTAGAACAAATGTCAGGAAACTTTAAGGCCCAAACGGTCCCCAAACATCATATGGCCATCGCAATCATCATCATTCATATTCATCTTAGATTAAGCTTAGGATTAAGGTCTCTCCTGGCGCACCATTCTAATCATCATCATCATCACCCATCATATCATAAGGGCAACGTAACCCCGTCTTCCTGGCGCCCCAACCTCAGAAGTAGGTTACAATTATGCCAATGCCTAGAGAGAACACCAGAAATGTCCAGAAGGACAACCTGGGGCATTAAAAAAATATTTATATTGTCTCACATAGAAATATAGGTTTATCATTAAATGAAAATGGATACTTAACAAATGAGAGGTGATTTGAATAAGTGGCAGAATTATAACACGTGGGAGTAGTATTTACAAACAGGAATGAGGCGCAGAAAAAAATAAACATGGGCTAAACTCTGGAAACACGTGCTATTAGGAATTGTAGGATGATGTCAACCCAACTTCTCTAAAGAAATGAACCAAATACGTATATATAAAACTGCGTTCTTTCAATTATTTGGATGTGAAACATAATCTTTTACTTTATGAGAAGAGGAAAGATTACGAATATTTTGAAATTAAAGTATTTTAGAAAATGTTTGGACTAAGGAGAGACGAACGACCAGGTGAATGGAGAAAACTACATAACAGTAACCTGTATGATTTATTTTAGGAAACCAGATGTAGAAGTGCAGTTAAATCTCATAGACTCCGATGGACATGGCATGTGACACGAATGGGAATTAAAAAGAGAAATGGAAACTTTTTGTAGTAAAACCAGAGGGAAAGACCCTAATAGGTAGGGCAAGAATGAGATGGGAGAATAAAGGATTAACTATGAGTTTGAAGGATGTGAATGACGCATGACATTATTGGATACATTAGCTTAGAATAGGGGTGCTGGGGAGCTTATTTCCGCAGGGTTCTATATTGGAAGTGGGTTAGATATTGAATTGATTATAATGACTTTTGTGAGATTTTTAGAGAATTTAGAGAATATGTTTTATCGTAAAGAGAATATCTCCGTTGGCTTACACTACCTTCGATTACACATTATTAGCTTAGAATAGGGGTGCTGGGGAGCTTATTTCCGCAAGGTTATATATTGGAAGTGGATTCGATATTGAATTGATTGTAATGACGTTTTGTGAGATTTTTAGAGAATTTAGAGAATATGTTTTATCGTAAAGAGAATATCTCCGTTGGCTTACACACCCTTGGCGTAGAAACAGAGTAGTCATAAAATATGTATGGAGAGATAAGATCAGGTGCTAGCGAAAACTTTGAACTTCATAATATGTGACATAGGCCTACATATTAAGTTGAAAAAATGTACAATGAACCAATTCACTTCAACTCTCTGAACCTACGGTATTCTTCAGTAGAGAGAAATCTGGCCATCAAGTTTACTGTATCCTCGTATATAATTTTTGCGGCAGAAATATGTCTCCCAAATACTTCTTAGGAAGAGTTGGTATTTTCCATAATTAGTATACAATACCGTACTGTATTGCTTAACTTAGAAATTCCCCACTTGACATTCTTTAGTTTAAATGTTTAGTCCAATAAATATAATGTATTTATATATTCTGTATATTTTAAGGTACTTCTTTTCGCTTTATGTCTTATTTCAGTATTTTGCGGAATTATAAAATGACCAATAACGAATGTTATTGTACGGTGTACTGTAATTAAAAAAATAACTGGACTCAGCTTTCATCAGAATATGAATAAACCATGAAAAATTAACACTTTTGAATACAAAAGGAAATAAATTGCTACATACACATATTGTTACATACAATAAGTTCATGTCACCGATACGTTATATCATTGTGAGGCTAACTAAAAATAAATGATTGCACGTTAAATTTTTGCGCGATAGTGCGTCTTGTCGTACTTAAAGCAATGGCGACCATGATTGAAAGTTAAACTTCCTACATTTCGGGATTGCCAACTTAAATAACTATACTGTAATATTACATTTACACCCACGTGCGGGAAGTAAAATCACTGCCCTCTATGTATACTACGTACAATGTATATACAAAAAATATCCAAAATGTAGTGTTAATATACATTATACGAAACAAATCACTGCATTTTAAATGAACTGAACTTTATTTGAAACAATATAAAACAATAAATACGTATTTTCGGCCATTTTATCAATAATAATGGTCTCACGGCCTCCTATACTTTCAACCAATAAATATTGCCCACACTATTAACGTTATTCAATTGTCTATAATGAACGCACATATTTCCAACAAAGATGTTATCATTTTACTACTATTTAACTTATTATTTTGAAAACACCATCGCGAAACAAAAAATGAACACCGCACGTTTGTGAAGTGATTTACAGAATCTCGGAAATTAAAAACCTATTATTTTGCTACTATTTATTATTTTGAAAACACAATCGCGCAAAAAATAATGTACAATGCACGTTTGTGAAGTGTTTTACAGAATCTCGGAATTGAAAACCTCGCTGTCGTTCGGTTTTTAAAAAAATTCTTCGATTCTGTAAATACCACTTCCCAACCTTGCATCGTAATATACTATTTCATTTCGTCACTTTGCACTAGTGATTAAACCAGTCTTCATTTATTTCGCTGATACAAGTAAAATCGAATCTCACCACACATTCAAAATCGTCAGTTTTTATAATGACTAATATTTTGCTAGCACATGTTTTACACGTTCTACTTTTATTCTAATTTTATCTTGAAATCAATCCATAGTATTTCTGCCCGAGGGCAGGCATTTCACTGCAATCATAGAATTTTCGTGCTATGCTTTGCAGCTTTACTAGGGAATTATAGGTGGGGTGGCTACCCGTTGTTTTCCACACCGGCGAAGGAGAAGGATGATGGCCGGATGATTTTCGGGGACCGTTGGGCCCTAAGCTTCATGATTGTCTTACAGGTGATGAAAAAAACCCAAAAAACCCTCACCCAGGAGCCTGTCCCTACCGGGAATCGAACACGGGCCCGCTGCGTGACAAGGTAGCACGCTACCTCGAGACCACAGCGGTGGACTTACCTTCAAATATTCCTAATAAATTCAACATATATGCCTATAAGTGCTAATTCTATCTATCTTCGGGTTTTTACAGCTGCTGACGTCTTCCCGTGCCAAACCTCCAAAGCCTACGGTCTTGGGCATCTTCGATGCTTAGCCCTCTAGCTTGCATTACTGTCTTCATGTTTTCCTTCCATGTTAACCTTGGTCTCCCTCTTTTCTTCTTTCTGTTCGGATGCCATTCAGTTGCTTCAAAAAAAAAAAAAAAAGGATCGGGAAATTCAAATTTAAGAAATTACATACATTTTTGGTCAGGTGTAAATAAATCCAAAAGAGCTAAAGCAGGAGTAGCAATAAGTGCTAATTGATTCTTACAAATTAGACATTTTTAGGAATTATTTTCTATAAAAGTTGTAGAATATTTATATATTAAAATAAAATTCAGCGTAATATGAATATACATAATGTACGTTCCAACAGTTAAAAACTGTATTATAAATTCGTTTCGAAATTAGGACCTCAGCTCATCCTTGAAAACCTGAATACTCTTTACATAGGCACCTGTAACTGTATCTAGGATTGTATTTTTAAAAAGTTTAAACTTTTTATTTTAATGCAAGTAGTTTATAGATTAATAATTTTAAATTTGTAAAGTGTCCATCTTCGAGTTAATAAAATAAATAAAATAGGCCTATATCTACTCATACATTTAACCCTATTCTTTTGAAAATTCTCTGTTGGCTTATGCTTTTAACGTCACAAAGAGACAAAGAGCCTATTTAATATCGAAAAAAAATTGTTATAGGGAGATTTTTATTCACCATGGTGCGACAGTGTGATAACTAAGTAATTTTATGAGTTTATTTGACATTTGATGATTCAGTGGTCAGTGTAGACCTCTGTCTACATTGCCTATATCAATCATTGTAGTTTGGGAAACCATTAAATACAAACATTTTTTTTTAGCTTGTATTTTCTTATACTTTTGATTTAGATTTAGAATTCATATACTTGATATTTCAAAACTGTACTCACAAAACATACCGTTGGTAACAATTTATTCGATTTTAATTATTTATAAACGTTTTTACCGTAGAAATGTTTTGATAAATATATCTATCAGAGTGTAGCATGCCTTTTCATTTTGATTTTTACATAAGATACTTAGTATGTTACCTTACTTGGTTTGAGTATGTTATTTGAAATCGAAGGCGAACCCATCTTCATAATATTAATCTAATAGTTTATTTCGACTTAAAATTTATATTTTTGTAATAGTATGTCATTGCCATTGTGCATTGGTTAATATCCAATTAGTTCTTGCTGCAATAAAATGTTAATTTTGATATATCTACTTTCCTGTCAATCTTAATGGATGAGAGCTAGAGGAGATGAAGGAGATGCAGAAAGAAATTTAATAGAAAGTACACGAATCTATATTAAAATAAATTTATGATAATAGAGGAAGTTAACCACCAGCTTATAATAAACAAGGCGAAGGCCTATAGACAATATCTCTCCTGGGCTAATAAACTATCGTGGAAGATTATTAAAACATAAAATACATGAAACGATTTTAAAGTAAGGAATAATTACCAGAATAATATACATTTTAAATAAGGGAGATAAGCGGAATGTTGTAATTATAGACAAGTAACATTATTACATATGGTATAGGCCTACAACATTATTTATGCAAGTATAATAGTAACAGATTAACAGAAAGAGTACAAAATAATTGACTCAAATGGGTCTTAGGTCTGTTAGACCAACAACTGATAATATTGTTATCGTAATAAAAATTGTTGAATGCAACAGAATTGGTATAACATGATCGTTGATGTTATTCCTTCGTTTTTAATTCAGTGTATAGATCTAAAATAATTGGATGTCTGTCATTGTATGAGGTACCATCTAAACTAATAAGAAACCTACCTTGAAATTTATCCCAGAGAAGCGTTCTGATGTACCAAGGCTGTGTCCAAAAAATATATATACCGCTTTTAATTGCAAGGCAATAAAATGCAGCGCCAAATTTCCCATTTAAATTATTGGGAAATAATACAACTCCCGTCAGCCTCACTCCGCTCTACTCAAGTAGGGAGTCCATTTTCTTTGCAGAGTGGGTTGCCATTGCTGGATTCTGGCTTCGATTTGTGTGCCTTGCAGTTAAAAGAGGCATATAATTTTTGGACACGCTGCTCTGAGAGAAATTTGAAGTTAGGTTTCGGCATGCAATGGTTGACAGTTTTCTTGTCAATGTGAAATTACTTTTAGTTATTGAGTTTAATTGCTATACACTTATCATTGTTTAATCTGTAGTGTGTTCATTTATAGAACAATACAAATAATACAGAGATAAACCTAATAGAATCATCGAAAATATTGGCTGAACATTACCGAAACAATTATGCTTCTTTATTTAAAATTTAAGTATAAAATTATGGAATATTTACCTAAAAGGTCCGTCTCCTCAACTTTTTTAGTTATTTATCTATAGCGCTTTTCGGGACTACTCACATCATCAGCAGGATTCAAAACTGGTGTTTCACTGAAGATCTGGTAGAGGGGGTTACACGTACTGGGTTCGTTTTCGTTTATCAGATGGACGTTCTTGTTAACTGCTTTCAAGATTTCCATCTCCTCGAGTACGTTTATCATAAGTAATGCCACGAGTGATTTCCAAATTATCGATAAATTCACGACTCACGAAGTGAGGAGTGAATTTATCCAGAGAATTTGGAAATCAAGAATGGCATTTGTTAGGACTATGTAACGAATAAAATTAAGCTGTTTACTCACAAATCATTATTTAACTATAGTTATTTTAAAATATTTATATATTTAATGTAAACAGCGATGTTTGAAAACAAATGAGAAGTGATAGGTACGCTTCATCTGCTTCTTTTGTTTTATCACTGCAACCAGATCATACTATTTATTGCCAAAGGAACGCAATATTGTAAGAATGCTCTCTAGTGGAGAAAAAATGAATGAAACACATCACACTGTATATTAATTCATTTCTGACGCCGTATGATGTAAATATGACAATTATATTTTTCTGGATTGTTACCTGGAAAAAATACATTTAAGAAAGTGAAAACAGTGGTTTCTTTTTTGGTGGTATAATAAATTGCTACAAATGTTTTTATATTAACTCCCGCATGCAGCATATGTTGACATTCATGCACTATATATACAATCTGGTAGCCGTATTTCTCTCACGCTCAGTCACTGCAAAATAATGGTCAGACCTGTTCAGAATATTAAAAAAGGAGGAACCTTCTTTAATATGGTAATTATAACACTGATAAATATTTCGTGAAACACGACTCTGATTGGTTGTAAAACAGAAATCATTGAAACGTGATTGGTCATTGACTCCCATTGAGGCATGAGTTAAATAGTCTTCGCTAGATTATTTTCTCTATGCATTACTGTCAGGGTGTTTTCAATATCTAACATACGATGTCCTTCATGGATAACGTGTTTTGCATAGCTTGATTTTCCTTCTGCGTGAATAAAGTCTCGAAAATGTTCTTTGAATCTGATGTTAAAACTTCTGTTTGTTCTTCCTATATAAAATGTGTTGCAATCTTTACATGTCAATTTATATACTCCTTTGCTGTGAAAATGTTATTTTCTTCAATGTTATTGCTTATTAAATTATTTAATTTGTTGTTAGTTCTGTATGCTATTTTTACGTTTTTATCGGCTTTCTTTATTTATCCTCATTGAAGTGGAAGAGAAGACCCTACGGTCTTAACTCCATCAGGTAAAATAAACAAACAAACAAAAAATACTTACCAGCATAATGAGATCATTTTTAGAATTCTTCCAGCGCCTAATTGTTATCTTGCTAATTTTGGTTTTTATTTGAGGATCAATGTAACTATGTGCAATCTAACAAATGAAGGATCAATCGTATCTGCTTTAAGGATCAATAATATTGCTTGAAAGCGTCTATTGATTAGATTATCGGAAAACAATGACATATAGATAACTGCAACTGAAATACTTAATGCCACGGAGAGAAAAAGTTTTGTGACCTTATTTCTGGTGCCCTGTGGCCAACTCATTAAGAGATTCCGTTTCTGACTAAAGTCATATAAAATTGCGTAGTTGGATCGCTTTATTTTTTCTTCTGCCTCGAAATTAAATCTGTAAAAGATTTTCGATCCTAATGGAATGTTATATCAAAATAGTTAATACAATGCATTCGTAGTTTTTGCAAAGTATGTTTAGTCTGCATTCCCTTAATGTTCTAAAGCGGGCCTCATTTAAGTAAGTTACCACACCCAAAGAACTGTATTTCAAGTACCGTATAAAGTGACATAGCCGTGACGCTCATGGACGGATCGGAAAATATCATTATTAAATCCCATAACAAGTGCTTTATGTTTTCTCATATCCATTTGTGGCCTTACAAACAATTAATAAAATAAATTATTTAAAATTAAAAGCAGTAAAGAGGAACATCAGAGATTAAGTCTATTACACGAATGCAATATTGATCGCCAGTGTCATGACTTCGGTGACTTATTTTTAAAATTCACTTGAAAGTGCAATTTTAATCACAATTTCTTATATTTATTCTAAATAACTGTACACAGGTTGCTGTTTGTTGTATCGTAATTCAATTAAATTATAAATTTGAAATTTATATTAGATACGTTTTATTTAAATAATATGAATATTATTCTTCATTGAGGTGGACTAGATTTTAGTGAATTCCGAAAGAATTAAACTATTGTGCTTATGAAAATATATTTGAAAAAAAAATACAGATCTTGTATATACGGAAAATGACCATGACAAAAAAACATATATATGTCAACACTCCAGCAAATTTTGTTTTATTAGAACCAAACTTGGCACATAGTAATAAATTAAAAAAAAAATAGAGACCGAGTTCGTTAACCAGCAAAATCGGACCATTAAGTGTAGTTCACCTGAAACGAAAAATTAAAAATCGTTTTTTTATTCATGTCTTTCGGGCTAAATGGCCGTGATCTGGTTTTCTTAACACTCAAAGTTTCGTCTACTACTATTGCGGTAGACATCCTCAAGAGATTCTGCATGCTCTATGACCTCCTAACTCTTCAACTATCGGCTGCAGTTGACACCTGCCGTGAAAGTCTACAATTTTACATTTTTTTTAATGTTTCACGGCAATGAATTACCTGGGCATATCAGAGCCTGAGGTCCTGAAGTAACTTGCATACCGACTTTACGTTCATTTGGCGCCAAAATAAGATTATTTCGCCATCCGGATAGAGTACCAAAGCAATGTGTGCAGTAAGTTTGGATCGTATTCAATTTTCCACAACGAAACTCAATATATGCTCCTAAAATAAAGCGAGGAAGGCATTCTCCAAAAGTCAGCCGAATCCGATAATAATTAGAAGTGGAGGTTTACCTGAAACCCGAGTACATTTTTTTATAATTTTTTAAGTGAAATTTAAACTTAAATTTACTTCTATTTTATTTATGGTGAAGGTATGAAATCTAGTTAATAGACTAGGATTAGATTGCTGTTTTCACTGCGGTCCGAGTCTTAAATAAGCTGGCATCAGAAATTGAGTTTCACCAATTTAAATATATATAGGCCTTTAATACACAATTGATCTTCTTGGTGATACAATATTAAAATATATATACAGTCAATATGCCCATTTCACCAATAAATGTTTAAAATGGTCAACAAGTTTCTACAGCCAAGCTGTCATTCTCAAGACCAGATATTGACTGAGTCAATATCTGGTCTTGAGAATGACAGCTTGGCTGTAGAAACTTGTTGACCATTTTAAACATTTATTGGTGAAATGGGCATATTGACTGTATATATATTTTAATATATAGGCCTGTTTCGTAAACCAGAACATGTTACCATAAATTCGACTTGCTGAGGAATTAGCTTAATTTACGCAGTCCTGCATGACTGACTTTTGATAATTAAAAAATAAGTGAAATGTGCAAAGCACTATATAGCCTACACTTCGTTATTTATTGTTTTTTTGATAGTATTTTTTAACGACGTTTTTTAACTTATTAGCAGCGCAGTTGAAACACCACTAAATTTTGCTCAGAGGCGTTTAATTTAAGGTTTGAAGTATTTTTAAGTGTCGTATCTACGCCATTGTACTTACGGCTTTGTTTCCATTCCGGAGGAAGCCACATACTCAGGATTTTTGCGCCTTGAAAACTTCCATCGAACTGGCAGGTTTGGAACCGCGAACTTCGACTTCAGAGGCCGATTTTTCTTGTTATCAAAGTTAGAATTATGTCATGACTTATATGTTGTCATGGGTGTGATAAATTGTAAAATTGAATACATTTTTTAACTTCTTAGGTGGAAACGAATTTAAAGGAATTTATAATTGTTTAATATTTTAGCTTTTTGTGTAACGTCTCTCTATAATATTGTCTCCGTTCAGTTTTTTTTCTAATGCTTTGAATGCCAGATCACTGATAGGCATTAATATTTTAAATTTTAAACAACTACATACTGTAGGACGATAAACATAGATCTCTAATGATACAATAAGCATTTTCTGTAAGGTATAAATTAAAAGAAGACATTGAAATAAATAAAATTCTTCTTTTTTTATCACGTCACCGACATTTTATTAAAATAGTGTTTATGAATTTATAAAATGTTTAAAAATTGTTTTATTTTAAAGTGTTAGGTGTACCTGTTGTTGGACACTTTTATTAATAATAAATATAATTATTAAACCTACCACTGTTTTAAATCAAAATTAATATAGTATATCCACTCAAAATTGACAAGTTGTACTGCATCTAATGTAATTTAGAAGATTATGGCAATCAAAGGCTAATCTGGAGACTTCCTTGTGTAGAAAAAAAAAAACATGGCGCGACAGCTCTAGAAGGCCCTTGGCCTACCAGCCGGCTGCTGATCTCACATCAACATGTGTTGTTTACAGAGGTAGACAATCATACAGCCAGTTTAAGGGTAACATGTGGTCAGCATGTTAAACCCCCAGCCGTTATAGCTGGTTATCTCAACCTGGAGCCACTACTTATTGTAGCTACCCAAATTCCTCACGTTGCTGGATGGACACCGATCCCATACTGACCCAAATTCCATTAGATAATTCCTTCCCCCGTGGAGACCTGAAACAGCACAAATCCCATAGCTCTGCGCCAAGGCATCTTGCCTTAATCACTCGGCCGGCTACGGCGAGTTTCTATTTAAAACTGATATAAAACTAAGCTATATATTTTATTCTGTATGGGACTGCACTATGGGAGTACTGATATCGAGGATGTCGTGTGAAGCGTATTCTTAGTCCAGTTTTTTTTTATCATTGTTAGAATAATAATACATATTCTAGACAAGTACAACTTTGTTATTGGCTAAATCCAAAGTCATGGTTCCCTTCTGGGAGATATGAAAACCACGAATTCCGCATTATAGAGATGCGTGGGTATGTTAAAGAACTGTGACAAAAAAACAAAATTCCTAGGTTAGTTCATCCTTTTGGCGTCGCTATTAGCCTCATACTTTAACTAACTAACTGATTGGCACTATCGATGATGGCCGCGCGGACATAAGATCTCCATACACCCCTATCCTGAGCTAATGTTTTCCATTCATCTCCTGTATAAACTACTTCCCTTATATGATATTTAATGTTATTCTCCCACGTCATTCTTGGTCTACCAACTGGGCGTTTTCCCTCTGGTGTTCCTATCAGAGGGAAATAAATTATTATTATTATAAATTTAAATATATATATATATATATATATATATATATATATATTTAATTTCGGGGTTATTAATTATTAAATTTCATGTTATTAAATCTATATTTAAAATTTGAAAATTGTTAATTATATTAATTTTTACACAAATAATTCAACTCTTAACTAGCTTATCCAAACTACATATGTTTTAAACATTACCGGATTACATAGTAAAAATAGGCTACGTTAAAGCCACGAATTAAACAAGCAATTTGCATCTTATTTAGGATTAAAAATGGAAATTTTAAATATTTTTAAGCTTTTAATTTTTTACGCGTATAGAATACACTTTCAAACTGTATTAATCAGAGTTTAGAAATGTTAATCAGTTTGTTACATACAAATAAATAAGTCAGCGTCAATGATGAAAAACACGTAGAAGCAAATAGATTACCGGAATGGATGTGATTTGCTCCTAGAGTCTACACTACAGGATAGAGACTACTACTCGTATGTTAATTGAGTTAAAACACACGCATACGTAGGCTATATATAATATATGCTATATTCCCGCTTAAAAGTCGAGTATCACTTAACAGCATGACGTGATGACGTAAAATACGTCTATGTACTGATAATACTACTCGTTAATGAAATGTTACGCAAAGTTTTCTTTTGAGATCGTTTACCTCGAGCAAACATTGACACTTGCATTTAGCTGATTCATCGGAGAGAATTAACGATACGTTGCAAATTGAATTTCATGCTCTATATAATGCAATACTTGGAATAATGTAATAATATAATTTGTGTCTAATTGTGCAATTATTTTCTGCATTTTCGGTGAGTATTGCTGCATTAGGATTATTACTGTAGAAAATATATTTTATTCGATATACGATCGCGAGAATGGAGTCTATTAGACATATTATGCTAATTAGAGAGTATTTTTATTTGTAGTTGCTTATAATTTATTTGATTAGAATGATCATATCATGCCATTTTGTCACTGGAACTGGCCGTGGATTTAAGAAAAAAAATTAACAATCAATGCCCTGAATTGGATTGAATCTGCAGAAGCGATCGCGTTACTTATGACTAGAGACCGGATTATATGCATTTGCATATTTAGACCTTTTTCGCCTATTATTACATATTTTAACTAAAAACTAGCGATAGCGCTTATTTTTGCGCTATATTTACATTTTAAAAATCTGTGTTTTTTTTCAATGAACATTTCGAGGTCGTCAAAGTGTAGTAAACGATTTCGATAGTGCAGAGGCTTTAGCTGTTCGCCAGTGCAAGGAAGCATTTAACGATTCCAGTATTTAAAAAAAAAAACTCTGATTAGCATTCATTTTTCCCCATGTTCCTGCAACCATTAAAAATATTGAAACTCGAGTTTGGCGTTGATTGAATCTATTCAGTTAATGGATAAAATCCGACAACTGAACTCCTTATTACCGACAAACTTAGAGAAAAGTTTGAAAAATTTGAAAGATAACCCATGCTTTGAATATTTGAGTCAAATTAATAGTTTTATAAATGGGACGGGCGAGCTTTTGCCAAAAATAATAAGTGCCTAAATATCATCCAAATTCAAATACTGTCCAATTACTTAAATTGACGTAGAACTGCCTTTTCTGTTTATAAACGTATTTTGAGCGATCGAAAATACAACCTTACTACCGAACATTTGGAACAGTAGGCCTACCTGATCGTTTCTGTTTATAATAGTAGCAAATATAGAATATTTTAATTTGTGAACTATACTTTTACCTGACACTGATTGATAATTTATCAGTGATAAATGATAATATTAATAAATATATAATAAAA
Source organism: Diploptera punctata (assembly GCA_030220185.1). Lineage (NCBI taxonomy): Eukaryota > Metazoa > Arthropoda > Insecta > Blattodea > Blaberidae > Diploptera > Diploptera punctata. The sequence goes on from JASPKZ010000014.1 coordinate 97,756, forward strand.
ATATTAATTATTATGTTAATTTAGAAATAAAATATCTAAGTAATACTTATTGTACTTTTTATTATTTGGTATTGCATATATTGACATTTTTCATGCATATTTTAAGCATTTTTCATGCACATTTTGGTGCATATTCGAGCTTGTTATGTTTCATATAACCCGGTCTCTACTTATGACTGTTTAAGAATATTGTTAGGAATTTTCCAATTAATAGTAAATAAATTTTCAAACAATAATAATAAAAATATATCTGGATATAGATGTGTGGATAGCATATATCCGTACTGCCATGTACCTCCGGGTTCGATAGTGCCAGCAACTTAATTAATTTTACGTTAGTTTTACATACATCTTTGAATTGTTAATATTTATAGCACATTAATACAGTATATGAGGTTTAATAATTTTACACGTCTGATTTTCATTTCATCATTTATAGGTTTTAAATTCCATAATTTTGAATTTAACTTTCCCCCCCCCCAATTTCATATTATGAGAATAGTGAACATTTTAAAGAATGCAAATAAAGACTTATGTGGGGCCTTAGAAATTAGGTATTTAACCTGCATTTCCCTCAGAAAGTACTAAAAATATATAAAACTTATTCTTCCCGTTGTATGAATACAAACTTATGGTATTCTAACTTAAAGGGAAGACGAAAGTTTACGAGTATTTGAGAATATCGTTGATAGGAAAATTTTTGGTCTAAATAGAGACGACAGGCGAATATAAAAAAAAGTGAGCTACATGATCTTTATGGGAAACCAAATATAATACGAACAGTTAAGTCTCATAACTGCGATGTACTGGACATAGGGATGAATAGGGAATGGAAAAGGAGCATGAAAACTTCTGTTAGTAGACCCAAAGAGAAAGCGCTCAGTAGGTATGTCAAGAATGAAATGGGAGAATAACATTTACCATGATTTGAGGAAAGTGTATTATATAGAAAATTATTAGAAATAAATAATAGTTAAAAAAACTAAACACGCTTTATTAGAAAACCGAACTAAAAAATGAAACATAATTTTAATTTCCAACACGCTTGGGATAAAATTAAAGTGGTCAACAAAAAATCATCTCCAACACATCTAGAATAAAACTAGAGTTATCTACAAAAAAAAATACCATCAAAAGCGTAGGGTGTTTTTAATGGTATTTTATGTTTTCTTCTTAAAGACTTTACTTTTACCGATATCTGCATATTATCAAATATATTAATTGATATAGAGCCCGCCCATGAACCTCCTGGTTAGTTAGTACCTGTGAATTAGTTACTATAAAGTTCCGCGTGATGAAGTGAAAAAGAAGCGCACGATAATACGAATTAATATTCACAATCCCTAGATGTGGAGGTAGTTATGTAACAAGATAAATAGAAATTCTTCAGTCTAAGGATTCTGAGAATTTATTCTTGTTTTTGCACGCTTATTTTTTTTACTCACATGGCGATTTTTTATGTTTTTATATTTATTTTTGCATCTTCCATTTTGTTTTATAACGGGATAAGAAGAATGGGATAACACATATATACAAAATGCATGATCGTAGTCCAATTTGGCACCTCTAACCCTCCTCTCGTTTTGGTAATGCCGTCGTAATATCTTCGTACGTTCATCAATTATCATGATTCTGCATATTTCTCTTGGGTAAATTCATGACTCTTAATAAATTCATTGACTTGTATTGTTTAATTAATTGTGCAATTTCATTAATAGCGAACTGGTACACTGAAACGGAAATTCAAACGAATGATTGCTATGAGCAAGGAAAGCTTGTACTGTCTCGAGTTTTGAACTCAAATACTACCGTCTTATTAAACTAGTTCGATATAACAAAACAAATACAAGTAATACTTCAACTGACAAGTTTAAAATACGCAGAAAAAATAGAGGTAGTAAAACATAATAATATATTGTTATTTGTCTATTATTATTATTATTATTATTATTATTATTATTATTATTATTGCTATTATTGTTAAATGTTTCAATAAATGCTCCCCATTGCTCGGTATGATTTCGCTAAAAAGAGCGAGACTCTCGTAGTTTATAAAGTTTCACTTTATACGGAATAAGGAAATCTTGAGACGGGAATGATCGCTTAGAGCTTTCCAAAAGTATCTGAACTGTGTTTCTCGATGGTTTCAGCTTCGAGAAGGATCTATTCTCGAAGATCGCGAGCGCTGTAATTTATCCATTCGGCGAACTTAACCAGAACCCTCAATGCCGGATATAAAAGACCCCGCAAAACACTTGTAATCGAATTGTGTCTTGCAAGTGATCAGGAATAGTGATGGAGTCAGTGGATGAACCAGGAACGCATTACGTCAGCGGTTGTGAAGAAGAGGAACGTATAAGTAATGTTTGTGTGGCATTAAAGACTTACAGAAGGTTGATCAAATGTGTTTGTAAATAAAATCAGTGTGAACCAAATAAAAGATCGGAAATTTGTAGATAAATCAGTGTGCAATTATTTAATTAAATTCTACTTGGTACATCATCAACCCAACTACTGACATTATTATTTATTATTATTATTATTATTATTATTATTATTATTATTATTATTATTATTATTATTATTATTATTATTATTATTATTATTAGATCATCGGTTGATTGATGTCTTTGACATCATCCGATTCCTAATAGCCAATTTGTCGGTCCATCCAATCTCCTGGTTGTAGATGTTTGTCCTTCCCTTACTCCAGGAGGTTTTAGGTCTTCCTCTGTCTCGTCTTCCCTTAGGTTTCCATTCCAAAACAGATTTTGGTAGTCGATCCTCTTCCATTCGCAGGACATGTCCATACAATTTTAATACTGAGTTTTAATATAATCTAAAATAGTGTCTACAATCTTCATTTTCTCCCTTATAACTGAGTTCCTAATTTTTTCTATTCTTGAAATTCTTGCTGCCCTTCGTGTAAAATCCATTTCCGTTGCCAAAGGTACTTATTTGTTTTGTTGTTAATGGCCAAAGTTCTGCTCCATAAGTAATGATGCTATTAACAATTGTATGATATATATTCATTTTATTACTTATATTTTTACCCCACAATATTCCATTGAGACAATTATTATTATTATTATTATTATTATTATTATTATTATTATTATTGTACATGATAACTTTTAAATGTCCTGAAAAGTATGGAATATTAAAAATTAAGTTAATGCACCATTGACATGCTTATATATTTAGAAGAAAAATTGCTGACATGTGGCATTAGCATAATATCGTGGAAGTTGAGAATGATCTTTGCCTTGAGTGTTCATCGATTCAAACTTGATCAAGATTGATTCCATAATAATATTGAATTACAATGTGATGGGTAGTCATTTTTTTGTATTCACGATGCTTACTTGCATGTTAGGAGTGATGGATTAACCTTTGCCAACTAACCAACTTATTCACTGGCACTATCGAAACCGGAGGTTCGTGTCCGCGCGAAATCCATATCCTGAGTAACATTTTCCAATTATTCCTTATTTAATTCGTCTCTCTCAAATCATAGTTAACGTTATTCTTCCACCTCATTCGTGGCCTATCTATTGGGCGCTTTCCTTCTGTGTTTTCCCACAAAAGTTTCCGTATCTCTCTTTCATTTCCTATTTGTACCAGTCCATTGCAGTCTACGAGACTTACATATGATATTATTATTACATCTGATTTTGCATATATATCATATAGTTCAATGTTATGTAGTTTCTTCACTCAGCCGTCTCTTTATCTCTCTTTGGTCCAAACATTTTCCTAAGCACTTTGCTATCGATTTCTCATAATCTTTGCCATTACAATTTACACATTTTTTTAATATTTCCACCATTTAATGGGGGAAAACAAAATTGCAAAGTATGCGAAACATAGGCGAATTTTATTAGGGAAATTTTAAAATTGGTAACATTACGTATCTTATCCGCTCTTAGAGTGATCCTAACATCAACAAACACCTATTGTATCCTTCCGCCATTCGCGCAGCAATTACTGTCACTTTTGACAGGGAGATGACGACACAGCAACAGAAGACTCTACACTTTCAGCCATTTTGTTTCATGAGAATCGACTGAAGCATGACTCAAATTCATCACCCATATGTAATAAACTATTTTAAGTTGTAATTATTGATTAGGTATATTTTTAAATACTTTCTACCTTTTGAATATTATTTTTTCATTCACGAAGAATAAGTATATTCAGAGGACATTTCTAATTTAATGAAAGGAACTACTTTTTTCGCTTTCTTCGGTACGCAAAACAACGTACACTACAAAATAATGAACCGCTGCAAAAGCAATTTCCTGTTATGGCCCACTGCGCATGCTCGAAAAGCCATGGCTGCGGTTCACGAGGTAACGCATTGTTAATGTTTTAAATACGCTCTATTTGGTTTTAACCGTCTTAAATAGTTAAAGAACAGTGAAGGAGACGTGTTTTTAGATATTTACAAGTGTTCGAAAAAATGCAATATTACTGAAATTGCCACATTTTAAATAAATTTCAACTCTCGTTCATAGTACAAAATTAAACACGGCAGCTAGTATCCGGCGTTCGAATAGTGTAGATCGTTAAACTACTTACAACGACACGAAATATATGTGAAAGTCAGGGTTCGAATCACCCGAAAATATTTTTCATTCATTTGTATTTTCGCAAAATACATCCTATAACATTTAATTTCTGCCACATAATCTACGTCCACTCTACACTATCTTAAGTAATGTTCCTGCCTTCGTAAACTCTGTAACACCATTTAGCTACCGGTATAAATTGTGTGCAGTACTACATTTTAATAACAATGCTATAAATTTATGTAATAAAATATAATATAGCTTCATATATTTATGAGTTTATTTACTTATTACGTATCAGTGAGGAACAAGTTTCACCTTTCAATTAAAATATGTGGTTTATATATGTCAAGTCCAAACATAATAACAGCCCATAGATGATTGACAATAATAATAATAATAATAATAATAATAATAATAATAATAATAATAATAATAATAATAATAATAATAATCATATAATAATAATCATAATCATAATAATAATAATAATGAGATGTATCAAATTATGTAATTACATGGGGATCAAAATTAACTCAAAATGTACCCAAGAAAAATAAGATAAAAATTTTAAAAAAGCTCTGGGCATAGGAAGATGTTTTATTACACTGCAAACCTGTTTATAAATAGATAAATAAATAATAATGTTAATAATAAAAATAGTAATAATTCCAAATAGTTAGTACTTTTTTCTTTAAGAATGGACATAGGAATAAAATAGAAAGCATTTTACAATTAAAAAAACTTACCTCACTGGGAATCGAACCTGTAACCTCTTGGATACGAATCAAGTCACTAAGCACTGAGCTAAGCTTTCGCTTCATTGTTGTGTTTAGAAAGAATGCCCTTGAAGGAAGAAGGGAAGCGTATTGTAGCTCTACTGTACTGTTAGTTTACTTGTGTGAATCGCCCGTTAGAATTTGAAATATTCGAGATCAAGAGTCGCTAAGGGGGTCGGTGTTCATAACCAATGAAAAGCTAGCAGGTCACATGGTTTTATTTTGATGAGGATCACTTTAAGAACGGACAGCCTTTAGTCCTAATAGGCCTATTTAATCGCATAACTTCCCAAGAAACTATTGTGAAATGCTGATACTAAGCATACAAAATTACGTCATTTATAAGTTTAAAGCATTTACTTTCTAGATTATCATTTCCAATATCTGGAACCCAGGCAGTTCTAACAGTTTTTGCTTTCGGAACAGATGTAGTATTATTCTTAAATCGTATTAAATCGTACTTACATTTCGTCACGTAAAAAATGGTGGCAACAAAAAAACGACCGTCCTGGATAGCAAAAATGTCGAAATATGCCGATATAATTTCTATTAATGGAGGAACATTTGTTTTAGAAAATTTTCAAATATTAAGTCCCGCGCTGTAGCCGAGTGGTTAAGGCGAGAAGCCTTGGCGCAGAGCTATTGGACTTGCGCTGATTCGAGTCCCCATGGAATTTCGACCAGTATGGGACCGGTGCCCACCCAGCATCGTGAGGCATTTGGGTAGCTACAATAAGTAGCGACTCCAGGTTGAGAAGACCAGCTATTAGGGCTGGCGGGCCCGACATGCTGACCACGTCACCCCTACACTGGGTAGATGATCGTCTACCTCTGTGATTAACACATGTGGCCGGCTGGTAGGCCAAGGGCCTTCTAGACCTATCGCGCTTGGTTTCTTTCAAGTGTTAAATGGATTGATTTAATTAAAACTAAGATTAGCAATTTGTGAAACTCTGTCTAAGTTGGAGCATCTGGATCTCATTAGATTATTTTAATAAAAACAGTAAATTTCGCATTTATAAAATAGGCTTCCTCGGCAAGCTCTATAAATATATTGGAAACTCTAGGAAACATTTAGAATTGTATGACGCTACGATTCCCGGTATGCCGAAAATGAGTACCGTAGTTATTAATATAAATTTCGGTCCCGGTGGTGGACTACTTGTTACCATGCTCGTCTCTTTGCTTGATGTTCGTGGATTCAGATCCGGGCGGGATCCGTGGATTAAGGGCGTAAAAAGTTTCGAAAGCATGGTTTCCTTTGGAAGGAAAGTAAAGCCGTGGTTTCTGTGCCGTAGATTTATGGTAAATTTGTCATATTTTTTTTTTGCGTCCAATTTTGATTTGTGACGCTACGGTAATGATTAAATGGTTATAGGCGTATTTAAACAAGAACAAAATAGGAATGAATGCTAACTGTGTATATACCTGTGTTATATTTTTTCATTTAATTTTTCATTTCCGCTGACAGCTTAAAATAAATTTCTCCGCGGAATCTTTTTGCTACGTGGTATCACAAATGCTTCGCAACTCAAGTTTTGTAGATATTTACATTGTTATCGTTAGCATTTTGGAGATCCTAAGCCTTACTCACTTGTGGAATTTTCTCTGTTGAGGAAACTGTATTATATTTAATACTTCATGACCTTTAAAGAAAAACTTACATATTTCACTTGTGAATAATATTTTCTGAATCCTAAAATTCATAGGTAGGAGAAAGCGACGTAGATAAATATAGCCGGAATCATGATAAATCAAGTTTTTTTTTTTTTCAGGAAGCTCAGTCACAAATCTTCTGATATGACATGCATTCCTTGCATTTTTTTTTACTGTATCGCATGATTGATGTTTTTACATGCTCAAGGAAATACCTGGTGGCTTCTTTCTTGGTTGTTTACCTCGTGTACATTGGTTGAAGACATCATCCAAAAGGAAAAGAAGCTTGGGAATTATATTTATTTTATTCAAATCTCTATAAAGCAAAGTATGGAGAAATCAATTTAAGCAGTGGTTCAATTAGGTGGTATGGCATTGCTCTCCATACATCCCTATCCTGAGCTAATATTTTCCAGTCATCTCCTGTATAATCTGCTTCCCTAAAATCATGGTTAATGTTATTCTTCCGCCTCATTTTTGGCCTGCCTACTGGACGCTTTTCCTTCAAGGAGTTTCCATGCCCCTTTTTTATTCCCCATTCGTGCCAAATATCCTGCCTATCGCAGTCTATGACACTTATATGTTCTCATTGTATCTGGTTTTCCTATAGAGAACATGTAGTTCACTGTTATTCAGTCTTCTCCATTCGCCTGTCTGTTCATCTCTCTTAGGTCCAAATGTTTTCCTAAGAACTTTGTTCTCAAATATTCGTAATCTTTTCTCCTCTCTTGAAGTAAGAGACTATGTTTCGCATTCATGTAACTGGGAGATAACAGTTTTATATATTTTTGAATTTAATGCTTTTTGAGACGACATATTGGGATGACATATTTAGTTTTATTGGTGTTTACTTGCAGTCCCTATTTCTTTGCGTTACTCAATAGTGTACATGCTGGACCTTAGTATCTCCTTGTTATCGCGTAATAATACTGTATCTGCAGCATAAACTAACAGCTTGTTAACGCGATTGAATTGTATGCCTTCTTCATCCTAAAGATTTGATGGCATGTTCTAGTAAAAAATTGAATATTAGTCATTCAAAATATCTCTGCAGGCGGAAGAATTACGAAACAATGTTTGTTGCTACACGTCCCACGTTCCATTCCCCTCTGCACTCATAGATAGCAGTGTCACGTGTTCTATTCCTGCATAAACACGACTGCAGTGCCCTCCGTCAACAACTGCGCTTACTCCTTAAACGGGTAATAGTAGATGAGTTAGTGCATCTCCTTGCTTTTAACCCATTATGGATTTCTAAAATATCTGAAAACTGTTTGCCTACGCGCACCAAACTCTTTGTGCCATTTAGACATATTTGAATATATCTAACTAGCATTTTAGAAATTCCGGACTCCAGCAGGATACTATAACACCTTCCTCTTAATAAGTCGTATGCCTTTTTTAACTCTACATACAATTGATGCAGAGTTTATTATATTGAAATTCTAAATCTGCCCTATACTAAAAATCTGATATTTTATAGAAAAAAAAAAGAATTGTACAGGATATCTGGGTACCACAATCACGAAAAGTAAACCGGCTGTACGGATAAAATAGTATATTACGTACTGTAAGTGATACTTATCTGGTCGTGAATGCAGTTTGGGAAAACGAAGCCCGAAGGGGCGAGGTTTTACAACCATTTAAGATCTGATAAGTTACTTACAGTTTGCGTTTAGTGCATTACTTTTTTACAGTACTTGAAAAAATACAAAAATTAATAATAAATGAAAATTGCATTTTTAAATGTTGCATTATACTAACTAATTCAAGTAGCACATGGCTTGGTTGCTACTTGTTTAGGTATCACAATTTAATATTTGAATATTCGATAATTATCAAGCAGTAAAATTTTACTAAAATATTTTTAAAATGAGTGATATTGTTATTAAAGAATCAGGATAAAACTGATACATCGTACTGTAAGTACACCGTGTCCATAAACTCTTTTCCACATTACAACTTTCTATAAGATGAAAACTATAAAATTTAGAGTTGTGTGGTTTGTGACAGATGTAAGACAAACTCTCAAAGTTTGTAAAGCAATGTACCGTAGTGTACTTCCACATGTGCACTTCTTGTTATATATATCCATCCATCTCCATCCATCCATCCATCCATCCATCCATCCATAGTAATTCTGCCCGAAGGCAGGTCCTCCACTGCATTCATAACATTTTCATGCTATGCTTGCAGCTTTACTAGGGAATTGTAGGTGTGGTAGCTTCCCGTTGCTTTCCACGCCGGTGAAGGATGATATGATAATAATAAGGATGATGATGATGGCCATATGATTTCGGGGACCGTTTGGGGCCTTAAAGTTTTCCTGACATTTGTCTTACAGGTGAGGATAAAAACCTCACCCAGAAAAACTGCCCCGACCGGGGATCGAACCCGGGCTCGCTGCTTGACAAGGCAGCACGCTACCTCGAGACCACAGCGAGGACTATATATATATATATATATATATATATATATATATATATATGTATCAATTATTTTTAGATATCCCGTGCTGTTTACCGGCGTTAACCGGAAATCTACGTAGTCCGATGTACTTGACATAAATGACCTGAAAGACTTTTGAGTTATCCATAAAATAATACCGGCTGGCGCTGCTATGCTTTCCCGGGATCTACTTATTCCGATCTTTCTTGGCATCAATGAAAGACAAAAATGGTTATTGTGAGTTATCCGTAAAAGATAAACATATGCTGTCGTGGACGTTTTTGTAGTTTTTTTTTAGATAGGCCTATTCAATTATGTGTACATTGATTTGGTTTATTTATTATGGTTTAGGCAGAGTTAAGCCATTTAAGCGTACAAAACGACATATTTTTTTTACATTTTTCACTACAAAGAGTGATTTTAAGGGTGAAGGGCTTGAGCATTAAAACTCTCTTTGAGGCATTCAAAGCATAGGTGTTGCTGAGGGGATTGAAATCTGTCAGTTATAAAATAATGATTCAAACCGAATATTTGAGGGATAATTTCGGTCGTAGATTTCACAAATTCCCTTGTCTATAAAATTTTGAGTTTGTGATATTATGAAGGTTTATTAATTACTCTTATTATTATTATTATAAATTATTTTATTTAAACAATTTTTTTTGTAATAATTACGAAATATAATGCAGCAGTCACGTGTTATAAAATTTTGAAGTTGACAGGGAAATCTCATCAAAACTGAATAAAAATAATTCAATAGTATTATGTTTTTTATCGAGTTTAGTGGAGGGTGTCAAGTGCACGCTATTTCCGAAAGCTCTCATGAAGCGAGAGTAGGGATGGAGGGAACAACTATTGTAGGGGATGCGGCAAACGTAACATTCTTCGGTCACGATGCGTATTTTATCAGATTACGGGATTGTTATCTTTGTCTTTAGGGTATGACCTCATACACTTAAATAGATTAATAATAATAATAATAATAATTATTATTATTTTTTTTTATTATTATAGCAATTGGAGAAAACGATAATTATTGTATCTATAATTTTGAGCTCTACAGGGTATTTTGAAATTGGTTTCAATATTTACAGAAGTGATATTAAAAAAAAATGTTCCATTAAATCTTGGTCCTTAACTTAAGATCTTCAGTTATCTTTATCAACACTAACCTTACGAAATAATCTACCTGCCTGATTAGAGCAATATTCTAGTAGGCCTATGCAGTGTAATAATTTTATTATCCTTGTATTTGGTTATCTAATATATAAAAATCAATGTTTGTTTGTTTGTTCGTAATTTATGCGCGGCCATACCGTTGATCCGATTGTGATGGGACTTTTTGCAACATGTTCAGGAGATTCCCGGGATGAACATATGCTATAGAGAGTTGTGGTACTCAACTCCTACACCCTTAAAAATCGCCCTTTCTAGTGGAAAACGTGAAAGAAGTAGCTCTTTGGACGCTTAAATGACTTACCGCTACATAAACCATAACAAATACACAAAATTAATGTAGGGTAGGACGGGGCATGTTCTGACAGGGGTAATTTGTGACACTCTAATTATTTCGGCTTCTAAGAAATGGCAACACTTGTCACACTACTGATAACATTCCTATTCATCCTGCCAGTGTGTAGACTGAAGCTGAAGGATGACGTGTAACGGGTTTTCAAGTTTGTATTGTTTGAAGTGTTTTTGGCAGTTAAACGTAATTTTTCGTACCTGGATACTTTCTTACCTGCTACAAAATATAGTGAAGGTGAGTAAAAATGTTTTATACAGACATAAACTACACATATTTCCCTTACATCTGCTATATAAAAGTTCACCAATTCACTTATGGTTACCTGTATAATGAGAACGAAACAAAATGGAAGCGGGAGGGGTTAGTTGTGACACAGGTCTGGGGGCAACTTGTGACACTGTCACAATTTACCCCGTACTGACGTTTTAAATTTTAAATTTGCAGATATGGTCCGAACTTATAAAAGAAAAACAGAGAGGGGAAATTCTTCTCTAGAAGACTATGAAAGGGCTGCGAAAGAAGTTGAATCTGGAAAATGTAGTTTAAGACAAGCACAAGAATTATTTAAAGTTAACAGAATGTCAATTCTACCGGAAATAAAATTCAGATGGGTATCAGAAACCTAGGCAGATTTTCACCAATGAACAGGAACATCTTTTGAATGATTATGCTCTACGAGCTTCGAAAATATTTTATGGTATTACCCCATACGAAATGAGATCTTTAGCATATGAATTTGCTATTGAAAATAATATTAAGGTTCCTGAAAATTGGATTTCAAACAAAAGCGCAAGCAGTGATTGGTTTTCAGGATTTAGGAAACGGCATACAAACTTGTCACTTAGAGTCCCTGAACCAACTAGCTTAAGCCGAAGCACTAGTTTTAATCGACACAATGTCAGCAGTTTCTTTGACAGCTTGGAGGGTGTTCTGGAGAAATGATGTTTGGAACATCGATGAGACGGGGATAGGAATCGTACAGAAGCCGTGTAAATAATCTCAGAAAGGAGAAAACCGAGTGGGTGGAATGACATCTGCCGAAAGAGGAACTAATGTTACCATGGTTTTCGGCGTGAACGCTATTGGTAATTCCATGCCCCTATGTTCTTATTTCCGCGGAAAACATTTAAAAGTTATTTCATACGCGATGGGCCAATAGGTTGTATAGGCCGTTTCAATTCAAGTGGGTGGATGACAGGCCCTGATATTTTGGCCTATATGCGGCATTTCTCTCGAAATGTGCGCTGTTCCATATCCTCTCCTGTTTTAGTTTTACTGGACAATCACATTTCACATTTGAACATTGATGTATTGGACTTTTGTAAAGCTAATGGAATTGTTCTCAATTCCTTTCCTCCCCACACCACAAACCGTCTCCAACCTTTGGATGTTTCTGTTTTCGGTCCTTTAAAAAAATTCTATAATAAAGCTGCTTGTGATTGGATGAAATCGCACCCTGGGGAGACGATATCAATCTACGACATCCCTGGGATTGTCAAGACTGGCTTACCGAATGCTGTAACACCAAAAATATTCAGGCAGGTTTTCGTGCTTGCGGTATTTGGGAGTTCAATAGGAATATCTTTACAGATGAAGATTTTCTATGTTCTTCGGTCACCGATCGTCCGTTAGAACTTTCTGGACCTGGAGAAATTTCAGAATCTCAATTTGAAATTAGGACACCCAGAAGTGATGAGGAAACACAAATTACAACACCTGCGCGCAGCAATGTTGCTTCCACTAGCGACGTTGTAACGACTCCAGACGACCTGCGTCCACTGTCAAAAGCAGGAAAACGAAAAAATAAGAATAGTCGAAGAACCCGCAAGGCAGCTGTTTTAACAGATACACCCGTAAAAGAAGCTCTCAGGGAAGAACAAATGCGCAGAGAGAAAAAAATCCAGGGAAATGGCAAAAAAAATACTTTTCTCCAACAAATAATACAAAGAAAATAAAAAGAAAAACACGCAGAGCAGTGACACAGAGACCGAAGATGATTGTCTATGTTTAGTGTGTCTAAAACCATATAAAGAATCATCAAGTGGAGAAGAATGGGTGCAGTGCAGAGAGTGTGAAATTTGGGCTCATGTCAAATGCACAGATAACGATCCGTTTTTTGTGTGCATTAATTGTCATTCTGATATGGAACAAGAAACGGAACACTAGATTTTAACAGAGAAGCAAAGACAAAACTCCAGGAGTTTCTACACAATAATTATTTATAATAACTGGAATAGGTTTTCTTTTTTATTTAATGTCAAATTTTGTTTATTGTTGTGAGAGAATTTTCCAGGTATTGTGTGAGAAAATTTGCTAATTTTGTAACAATGACTTTATAATTTATAATTCTGCAATAAAATAATGCTTAACTCATATTCCATATAGCTTATTGTAATATTTTAAATAAAAAAAGTGTTGTCACAACTTGCCTCAACATATGTAACAACTTGCCCCAGAGTGGGGTTAGTTGTGACACAATGCAGAGTTTAGAAAAATATATTGTATTATCAAATCGCGAAGTACAATCGGGTTCTTTTATTAATATTACATAATGTAAACAAAGCTGAACATTATACAGAAATTACCATTTCAAAAAACTTAATCGATTTCCTAGAAAAATCATTTAACTTAAAAGTGGAACAACGTGCCCCGGCCTACCCTACACAAAAAAGTCCACGGCAGCATATGTTTATCTCTTACGGATAACTCACAATAACCATTTTTGTCTTTCATTGATGCCAAGAAGATCGAGACAAGTACGTATATTCCTGTGCAAGCATAACAGCATATGGCGGGTATTCTTTTACGGATAACTCACAATAACGAATTTTGTCTTTAAGCTCATTTATGCCAAGAAGATGGAGATAAGTAGATTCCCGGGCAACACCGGGTAATCGGCACGGGGAATCTTAAAATAATGACGATATACATTTATAATTATTTTTCATTTATTCAACTTATCATAAGAAGTACATTATTTTTAATCAATTGAGTTGGTGTTTACTTGATGAAAATCCATATTTATTAATTAAATAAAAGTAAAACGTAGTCTTATTTGATTTTCATATTTACGAGTATTATATAATTCAGTGACAGCTGTTTCGGTACACTGTACCTTCTTCAGACATGTTAACAAATTATGAATTGTGTTCCAACTGATCTAAGCAACAATACAACAATATTTATTTAAATTAAAAAAATTAAAAATTTAAATAAATATTGTTGTATTGTTGCTTAGATCAGCTTAGATCAGTTGGAACACAATTCATAATTTGTTAACAGGTCTGAAGAAGGTACAGTGTACCGAAACAGCTGTCACTGAATTATATAATAAATATGAAAATCAAATAAAACTATGTTTTATTTTTATTTAATTAATACAATATTTTTGTCTTTCAGCTCATTTATGCCAAGAAGATTGGGATGAGTAGATTCCGGGATAACGCCGGGTAATCAGCACGGGGTATCTAAAAATATAAATCTATAATTATTTTTCCTTTTACTTATTCAACTAAACATAAAAGCACAATAATTTTAATTTGTTTAGGCGTGGCAGCGCACGCCGGGTATTAGCTAGTTGTTTAATAAAAATATAATATGCTGCGTATTAGTAACGAACGTCTAGTACAATATTCCCTTGTTCTTTTGTTTCTTGCCAAAGTGCTCGAAGTGGAAGATACACCCCATTATAAAACAATATAATTCAGAACATATTATATTCACAATCATGGTTATTGAATATAGGCTATGTGTGTGTGTGTGTGTGTGTGTGTGAGTGAGTGAGTGAGAATATACTCTCATGGTTTTTTGAAAACAGTACCGTATTCAAGTATTTACTACAATTTTTTTAGAATATGAAAGTTGAACAGATGGTATGCTTTTATATCAAATCCACATTAAGATGATAAAACCTTTTTCTTGTTCTTCATTTATTTCCGGCAAATCCATCAGTTATCTCTGAAGATTTCCAGTTCGCATTTGCTACCCAAAAATAATGCAGGGATTACGCTATAAAAAGAGGCAAAACGTTTTTCCCAGAATATCAATCCTGGTACCAAAATATGATGGTGAAGGGATGAATATTCCACTAAATATTTGTAAATTTTTCACTGTTTTCTTGAGAATTTAAGTTTTACTTCCTCAGATATTTTATTCATGCGTAAAAAAAACCGGTATTCTAATGACAAGCTCTTTTAGTTAATGGACTATTTCATGGCAGATAAGATAGTACTGTTGAATAAGTACTTATCAATAACTTAGTTTCCCTGGCCTGCGGCGTTGTTTGAGACTTCGCAACATACCAATGAACATTTATTTTCTAGCGCTAAGAAATCAAATATGAAGTAGATTGTCGGGGATATGTTCTAGGAACAGTTCAGTTTTACCTTCATAACAGTGCAAGTCCCACGCTTTTAAGTGCTATAGGCCTATGGCTCTAGTTTTTTTGTAATTTTTTATATTAAAAAAAGAAGTTTTGAAGAAGACTATTACATGTTATACCTACAATGAGAGTAGATGAAGAAATTGCCTTATAAATTTGCTATAAAAATACATTTATATTACAAAATAAGTCTGCTAGTACGATTAATTATAAAATGTAGAAATAGGGAGCGGGATAAGTCTGTCAATAGAGCGATAGTTTATAATTGGCAGGGATGCATCTACTATTACATAATCCATTCACTGCAGTCTAAGGTCCACCACTATGGTCTCGAGGTAGCGTGCTGCCTTGTCACGCAGCTGGCCCGGGTTCGATTCCCGGTCGGGACAGGCTCCTGGGTGAGGTTTTTCGGGGTTTTTCCTCACCTGTAAGACAAATGTCAGTAAGCTTAAGGCCCAACGGTCCGCGAAAATCATCGGGCCATCATCATCATCCTTATGATTATCGTCATCCTTTTGCAGTGAAAGACCTGCCCTCAGCCAGAATTACTATGGATGGCTTTTTATCTGGAGATTAAAGCAATTTTTTATTGACCTCTAATTAAAAAACTAATCATACTTTAGTATATGCCAGCCAGATTATAAATGAACATATAACTAAGACATTTTTATTTGCATATTATTTCTGTATTTGATAAACTTTGCAAATGTATTGAAGTTGGATTGAGCAACAACTTAAAGAAATAGTTATATTTTATATTGCAATATGGCTTGAGAAATTGATTTTTGCTTTATATTTTAGTACTTAGCACAGGTGGTTATTTCATATACTGAAGGTCAGGCAGTAGTATCACGCAATCTTAAGGCCGTGTATATGCTTAATCATTATTGATATTCGTGGTCTAACAATGCGTTTATTCTTCATTTGAAAATGTGCTCAGCCAGTGGTAGGCCTACTGTTCGCATGATAGTTTAATTGATTAGTCGATATAAAACCATTAAGCTTTTTTTATGAATTAGTATGATTATAAATTAATAGCTCACTGCTTGGTGGTCTGGTTTTGTGTCCCAGCGTGGTAAGGAATTTTAAATGTCTATTTTGGATCTGGGGATATATATGTCCCTTCGTCCTGAAAAGTGATTACCATGCTCGCGTCTGGTTACAAGATTCGTCGATTCAAATTCGGCCGAGTCGGTGGATTTTTAAGGAGTTGAAAATCCTGAATGAAGCTTTCTTCATAAGGGTTGCAAAGACAGATAATACTTAAACTAGTCTTTCTGCATTATGTATTTTAACCTGACGCACATATAAAATTTAAAATATTTCAGTCATTAAAGAGAGCGACCATTTATTTCTCACAATTTTAAATTTAGCGTTTATTATATATTGAATGGTGCGAAGTGCATCCTCTGACATTATATTTCTTCATTACTTATTTAGGGTCAATTTCACCAACAGTGGTAACTGTATTACACCAGTTTTCCCCGTGTATAATGCATAGCTTAAACTGGCGTAATACAGTTACCTCTGTTGGTGAAACCGACCTTTAGTATGTGATGTATAGTTTGTTTAAAATCTGATAGAGTGCGAGTATCAAGGATGCAATATACAATTGAAAAGGTTCAAGTCTTCCATAGATAGGTTAATGATTTTATTGGTATATGTTAAAAAATGCTATATTAATAAACAGGATCATCGTGGTGAAATAAAGATGTATTACATATCAATAAAACCCAAATCATCAAAACTAAAACATTAAAATAGTCAATACGTTTTGAATAGCGACTGAATAAAAGTAGGCTAAAATGTATAAACACAATATCAGTTACTATAATGTCGATAAATAATTTTAAACTAGCGGTCGCCCAGCGGTCTAAATTCGACCACAATTGCTCAATTTTTTAAGTAAGTCACAAATACGCTATTATGCATTAATTTTCGATTTATTTTAAAAATACGAACGATAGGAAATGTGTCATTATAGCTTGGCTAAGCCATATTTAAAAAACAGTAACGCGTCATTTGACATTTGTACACTATTTCCATCCATAGTAATTCTGACCGAGGGCAGGTCTTTCACTGCAATCATAGCATTCATGCTAGGCTTGCAGCTTTACTACGGAATTGTAGGTGTGGTAGCTTCCCGTTGCTTTCCACACCGGTGAACGATGATGATGATGGCCATATGATTTCGGGGACCGTTTGGGTCTTAAAGTTTTCCTGACATTTGTCTTACAAGTGAGGAAAAACCCCGATAAAAACCTCACCCAGAAAAACTGCCCCGCTGCGTGACAAGGCAGCACGCTACCTATTTATATTATTTAAATTTGCATTTGGCCTATTATTATGTGTACGGGAATATATATCCCTTACGATTTGTCTCTCACTCCAACCCGTCAATGTTCTATGTCGAGGCATAATGGAAGTAGGTGCGAATATGTAAATATATATGCAATGAAATTACTGAAACCAAAATTAGACAGGATTTAATCTACATACAAATAATAAAAGTAGTCCACCTCTGTGGTCTCGGGGTAGCGTGCTGCCTTGTCACGCAGCGGGCCCGGGTTCGATCCCCGGTCGGGACATTTTTTCTGGGTGAGGTTTTTATCGGGGTTTTTCCTCACCTGTAAAACAAATGTTAGGAAAACTTTAAGGCCCAAACGGTCCCCGAAATCATATGGCCATCGCAATCATCATCATTCATATTCATCTTTGATTAAGGTTAGGATTAGGGACTCTCCTGGCGTACCATTATCATCATCACCACCCATCATATCATCGGGACAACATAACCCCGCCTTCCAGGTGCCCCAACCTAAGAAGTGGGTTACAAGTACGCCATACCAGGAAAGAAACCAGGAATGTCGAAAGACAAACCTGGGGCATTTAAAAAAAGAATAAAAGTACTCACTTTTTTAAAATCACTAATAATAAACCACTATAAATTCACGAGAGTAAGTTAATTCACAATGCTGCTGCACAATTTTCTTTTTACAACCATGCACTTTCAGTATAAACGTAAACAAATGAATGAGTACACAAATGAATGAGTTATACACATAAATTCCTTAGAGATAATTTGTTTTATTTTGTTCAATTTGTAAACATATTATACATAAATTTTATTTTTCTGCACTCCTTCCCTATAGACTATGAACTTTAATTATGTTAAATATCACACTCCTCCGTGCGCGCATTCTGCTTAAAAGGGATACAACATTTTTCATTCACGTATTAATTATATAGATTTTGTCAGTTACATGATGTGACGTAATCAGAATTATTGTAACTGATATTGTGTTTATACACTTTAGCCTGTTTTTATTCAATCAATAACCAGTCTTGATAATGATAGCCTCGCTATCGAAATGCGTTGATATTTTAATGTCTTAGTTTGGTGGTTTGCGTTTTATTGATAAACGTGTAATACATCTTAAAATGCTGTTTTTCCATAATGAACATATAAGATTTTGTTTGAAAACTTATAATTTTTGTTTTATAAAAAGCAAACTTTTTTAAGGGTTATTTTTCTTATTTGTTTATTATATTGAAAAAAATATAATGATTTAAAACATTGAGTTTTTTTTCTCACTCGGTAATGTTAATAAACATTAAAATGTAATATTGAAATTAGACAATTTTGAAACATATAGCTGATAACTTCACACATAAAGTGTTCAGCTTTTAAATGTATTACAGCAGTCGTTTCTGTTTATGATTGCAAAAGTTAAACTGGCAGTGAATAATATTGATTTTTAATGTCATATATTTTTGATCATATCTTATTACCACCTGAGAATGTTTGACGATACTGGCGGTTGAAGTTCATCCAAATGATCGAGTTAATTTACAGCTTCTCCTGACCAGATTACTGTATTAGAATCCTATAATGTTGATATCTAAAGAAAACAATTTATTTACTATATTTATTGTTAATGTGAATTACAGATTCTTATTTGATCTGCCTCCTGTTTTCTCCCATCTTGCCCAGAATCCACTATGAATATTTTGTCTTGACCTCTGTTTTCAGTGTATTCTCTCAATTGAGAATTTGTATTTGATCTTTGGAAATAGAAACTCTTTTCGTGGAAGTGATCTTAGTTTTATGCATGAAGGGAGAACGCATGTTTGCACTTTTACGGAAACTGATCTCGCTTAATCTTAGATAGTGGATTGAATTGCAAAACATGAGAATGGGGTTTTACGGAATTGACGTGGTCGTTCTCGAAATTCGCCGTTACTGAGAATTTAAAAACATGAACCTATAGGTTAGGAGAATAGAAGTTCAGTTGAGTTAAGCGTTAAGCTCTAGTGCATTATAAATGTGCTTCTGTCATATTTTTTCGATACACTTTGTAACAACTAAGCTATTAATCGTATAAAATTATTTATGTTATATTTAAATTAGTCGAGAATTGACTCTTTGTATTTACGAATGAATTATTTTCAATTTTTAACATCATGTTTATATCCTTTACATGCCCGATTGTTTGTTTTACGTAAACTATTAATAAATCCCTAGTTTTAATGCTAAATTTAATCCTTAAAATGCATTTTTTTTAGAATACCGAAATTTTGAGACCTTCTGGGCCCCTCCAATGGATTTCGATTAGGCTATGTATCAGCGTTCACGACAAACATTAAATAGCTATATGTTTTACGAATTATTGTCACATTAATAAAATCGCGAAAGCTAGTTTTCAAGGACAACTCGAGTTTTCAGCCGACATGCTGACCATATATAACCCCTTTACTAGTAGTATGATCGTCCACTTCTGTAATTGGCACACATGGATATATCAGATGTGGGATGGTAGACCAAGGGTCTTTTAGGCCTGACACGCTATAGAGAGTTTATATTAAAGCGGGATATTAGGCCTACTTCCTTCAATAAAAAACGCGAAAATATATCCCTGTCTTACTATACTCTTTCGATACACTGGCAGAAAACACCGAATGGAGATGCGTGATTTTAAGCGGAGGAGAGATGCAACCACACTATAAGGGATGAGGGTCAAGTAGGCCTACACTCAGAAACACAGGTACGTGGGCGTACAATAAAAGTGCAAGCATAATTAAATTTATATTTCTTTAGGCCTATGTAATGAACAATTTCGTAACAAGAGAAGTAGAATGAGAATAATTATCTTTATTATCTATTGATCCGAATGTATGAAATAGTCCACATAAATAAACATGTGTGTCGAGCTAATATTTACACGTGTTGGAATTCACATACATATCCGTTGTCATTACACATGCCAGTAGCCATAAGTCCTACTTGAACTGTTTTCTTGGTTTACTTATTTCTTTTTGTTCGTGAATTATGCCAGAACGCCGTTGTTAAAGGGGAAGGGTAGTTGTTTGTATTTCTGGCAATCCCCCAGAAGTTTTCTGGGTCAATAACTAGCGAATTGTGCCATTTTGGGGACTCGAACTCTAAAACGTTGTGAAAAAGACAGAAAAGTAATCGATATCATTCGCGTGTTTTAGTTTCCACATGGTCGCCGTACAGAGTAAGTCCCAACATACTTCTCGTCTGTATTTTACTGTAGTAAGTTCCCTCCTTAATTTACGCTGCAAAGATAAGGCGATAAGCTCTAAAGATCAAATTGCTATTAACTGTTTGTATGATACTCTAGTTGATTGACTGATCGATCTGGACATATATTCAGAGGTTTTGATTTTAACATTACTCATGGTTCGATCTTTTCCTTGGTCATGCATTTTTATACAGTAAAAGTTAAGATTGTAATGTAGTATGATTAGGCCTAGTAGTAAGACTTTTGATTATCTTTTGTATTGGCTTCACATACAAAGAGTTGTAATACATTCTGTCTGTTAATAAATTAAGTTAGATTTTACGACTCATCTCATAATTGTAGATTTCTTGAAGGTCAGTTTTGATACACTACGTATCATTATCAATTCCTTATAATATACAGGGTGTCCGAAAAGTCTAACCATTTCTGGGAATGGGCAGTTTAATTCAAATCCAATGTTTGTAGTATCAAAGAATTCACTGTAATTGGACGAAATCACTGTAGTTCGACATGACTGCCCTCCATATCGAAGCAGAGTTGCCTCTCTCCTCAGCGCACCTAAACACACGCTGCAACATTGCCGGGATAATTGTACGCACCGGTGCCGAAATGCGTCCAGGCAGGTGTTGCAAAATCCCTAATATTTACCTTGTAAACCTGACTCTTGATGTAACCCCATGCAAAGAAACCCAAGGGCGTTAGATCAGGCGAGCGTGCTGCCCTGATCCGTGGTGAGCCTCGTCCAATCCAGCGTCCTGGCAACGTCTGGTTGAGATAATCACGCACAATGTGCGCCAAGTATGATGGGGCGCTGTCTTGTTGGAACACCACCGAATCCAGAATGTTGTCGGCAGACAATTGGGGCTCCAGGAATAGCTCAAGCATGTCCACGTACGAGTTGAATTGACTATTGCTTCAGCAACCATACGTTCACCTTTGGAATGTTACGTTCCAATTCCATGGCGATGTTTGGTTGTCCATCAGCCCATATCCTGCTTTTGTGGTGATTGACGAGGACACAGGTATGAAAGATAGCCTCATCACTGAATAGGACGCGTGCGAACAAATCTTCATTGTTTACTGCCTCAATTAAGTCGTGGCACATGGTCATGCGTGCGCATAGTCTTCAGGTTCAAGATGATGGAGCACCTGGATGTGGTAAACTTTTTTCTTCAGTACGAAGTGGAAGATTTGCCACTCAGTGAATTTTGGGATGTCGTGTTCCCGACTGAGACGACCGACACTTTTGGACTCTGCTCGATCGCCTGTCGTATGGCAATGGCCGTACAAAATGTTTCTCGTCACAAACATTCCCAGTTCTCTTGAACTTGTTCATCAAACCTCTTATGGTTCGCGTTGGAGCTTCTGTTCGGTGCCGTCGGCGAAATCGTTCTTGTACCTCAGCGAAGGGCAGTCCATTGAGTCTCCAACTTACGACGTCTATTCGTTGTTGTATGGTCAACATATTTCAGATTACCTACAACAGAGAATAACAAATTAGTGTTTTCTCAGAAATGTTTAGGGACTTTTCAGGCACCATGTATGTGTATATACTATCTATGTTACAATTTTAACTTTTAGTGCATACAAATCCTTGCTATATATATACAGTGTATATATATATATATATATATATATATATATATATATATATATATATATATAAATGCAGATCATTGGGTAGTTCATATGTTGGATTTTTGTGTTTATTTAATACTGAGGGCTGCAGGAAAAAAAAATGCCACGTCTTGGCGTAATTGGTTAAGGAAATACGCTGCAATCTGGAAGGTCCAGGGTTGGAATCGACGGCGATCAGGATTTTTAAACTGGATATTTTTTTGGCACCTCTATTATAAATACAAGAGGTGCGTTCTGGGGATAAAGCCGGCTGTCTTATATCTCGTGTCTATTGTCTAGAAAGTTGGGAGCCTTACGTCCTTCTATTTCAAGAACTTCGTAAGGCCTACAGTGAGACCTTTTTACGGGAAAAATACTAGTTGCCAGCTGGGCTTTCGTTATTTCAATAACTGTTTTATTATATTAAACACTTATGATTGAGGTAAAAGAATACCACGTTTTAATTTTAATAGCAATTTAATTCTGTGTTATTAGAACAAGAGGTTTCCGAGGGAGACTGCTATTTCATATCATCTGTATTTTTGTTTCGAATTACAAATAGAGTTTCAATCTCCATAATCAGACTTGCTGAAATATTCGGAACCCCTCATTTGTTTAATTTATATTTTTAACAGGAAAAAAATTAAAAGTATATTGTGATGCGAGGTTGGGAAGTGATTTTTACAGAAGCGAAGAAAATGTTATATATTCGCCTATCTTTGGTTAAATAATGTTCATGTATTGTTTAAAATATTATGTTACCGCTCTCAATTGCATTAACTAACTAACTGACACTATCGAACCCGAGGTTAATGGTCGTAGGACATAAGCTCTCCATACCTCTATCTTGAGCTAATGTTTTCTAATTACCCCCGTGTAATTCACATCCTTCAAATCATGATAATGTTGCTAGCAATTGTATTACTGGAGAAAATTAAAGTTTTGTCAAGATTTAATGGAACATTTCCTTTTTAATGATGACATGTTATTTGTGGATATTCGAAGATTATTTTACCACCCTTCCGATTCATTTGATAAATTAAAATTCCTTAATACAGATATGTCAAAACAACAAAAAAGTGTGATAGGTTGGTTGTAATACGAATATTAACATTCAAAACTCGAGCGCACCATAGTAGTGACCCAATAATAAAGTCATTTGATTTATCTGTAGAAGAAAATATATTATATAAATGCTAGATAATCGTTTTAAATAAATCAAAACTGTTTTCATAAGCTTTGACAGTATCTGATTCTACAATCTTTAAATGAATCACTCTATATTCCTGTTTTATGTATATAAATAAAATAATAGGTATTGTTGGATTAGAAGATCACATATTGACTTAATTCTGCAAAATGGACAGGTATTACATCACCATATGTCATGAACTCCAAGCGCGACAGACATAGAAGGCCCTTGGCCTACCAGCCGGTTGCTGTTCTCACATCAACATGTGTTAATCACAGATAGACGATCATCTAGCCAGTCCCTTAAAACAGAGAGAGCATGTGTAATCCCATCCAGAGAGAGAGAGAGACCCCCATGACCAGACTTTGCCCGAAAACTGACCACGGGACAGAATATGCATACCCATATCAGCGATTTTACCGTCCCCACATGATAGCTATAAGAGTTGTTTTGTCATAATCGTGGAAGTGTTGAATAATAGGTTACTTTTGTCAGTTTCCGAATGATGGTAGTTATCTTTTTTAGTGGCTAGAAATAGGTACGGGAAGGTTGGACAAAACAGGGTACCCTATTATATCTTTTAGATTACAGCTGCCATTTTTCGAATGATTATTATCGAACTACTTTCCAAATAGGACCCATCCATCCATAGTAATTCTAGCCGAGGGCAGGTATTTCACTGCAATCATAGCATTTTCATGCTATGCTTTGCAGCTTTACTAGGGAATTATAGGTGTGGTAGCTTCCCGTTGCTTTCCACACCGGTGAAGATGATGATGGTCATGATAAGGATGATGATGATGATGGCCGGATGATTTTCGGGGACCGTTGGGCCCTAAGCTACCTGACATTTATCAGGAGCCTGTCCCGACCGGGAATCGAACCCGGGCCCGCTGCGTGACAAGAAAGCACGGTACCTCGAGACCACAGCGGTAGACAAATAGGACCAGTTATAAAATATTTCAGTTAGTGGCGGAGAGTTTCTTTGTTTGCCAGTGAGAAAAAATTATTTGATGTGTTCATAATTGTCAGCATTGAATATTAATATTTCAGCGTTAAAGGTTGCCTTAATAATCTTCTCAACGACATTTTCACAATGTTAGTTGATATCATCATTTAATATATATATATATAATCATCTACCATCACAGTTTAGAGTAGACCATTTCTGATCCCTTTCGGCTCCATATTATAATTGCTCGCTCCATCTTTTAATGGTCGTCCACGACTTCTATGTCCATGTGGATTGTAATTTGCCATCTTATAAGGTATCCTCTCTTCACTCATTCTACTAGTTCTACTATCACACTAGTTATTTGTAATTCCTCACGAATATCTTCATTCCTCCATTTGTCCAAAAGAGTACATCCTGTCACATATCGTAGGAATTTCATCTCGGCTGCTTCCAGTCTTTTTATTAAACTTTTGCTGAGTCCAACATTCCGATATACTGTTATCTTGGCTGGAGATTTCAATGGAAGAGTGGGAGATACACGAATTCTGAATGTATTAGGAACAAATGGAGAAAGAGTGAAATATATATATATAATATATATATATATATATATATATATATATATATATATATATCCACCGTTGTGGTCTCGAGGTAGCATGCTGCTTTCACGCAGCGGGCCCGTGTTCGATCCCCGGTCGGGACAGTTTTTCTGGGTGAGGTTTTTCCTCACCTGTAAGACAAATGTCAGGAAAACTGTAAGGCCCAAACGGTCCCCGAAATCATATGGCCATCATCATCATCTTTCACCGGTGTGGAAAGCAACGGGAAGCTACCTCACCTACAATTCCCTAGTAACGCTGCAAGCATAGCATAAAACTGCTATAATTGCAGTGAAGGACCTGCCCGAAGGCAGAATTACTATGGATGGATATATATATATATAT
Source organism: Diploptera punctata (assembly GCA_030220185.1). Taxonomy (NCBI): domain Eukaryota; kingdom Metazoa; phylum Arthropoda; class Insecta; order Blattodea; family Blaberidae; genus Diploptera; species Diploptera punctata. Next base: position 123,376 of record JASPKZ010000014.1, read on the forward strand.
TAATTCACAATAAAAAATAGCATGATTGTACAAAACGGGGTAGTAAGCAGTTCTCTAAAATGGGGTACCCCACTTTATCCTCGTCCCGCGCTGTAGACGAGCGATTCTTAAGACACCATACTTAGAACAGAGTTATAGGACTGGTTCTGGTATCCATGGTGGAATAAATTGTCCCATGGAATTTGCCCAACACTATGGGAACGGTGCTCAACCAACATCGTGAGGAATTTGGGTAGCTGCAATAAGTAGCAGCTCCTGGTTGAGAAAACTAGCTTTAACGGCTGGGGAACCCGGCATGGTGATCAGATGTCACTCCTAAACTGATTGGATAATCGTTCACATAATGTGATTAACATGTGGATGTTAGGCCACATCAGGCGGTATGCCAAGGGCCTTCAAGATATGTCATGCCATTGAATTTAGTTGTTCCCCTTTAGCAATGAATTTATTTTTTTCTCTATACAAATATTAAGAATATAATACTATGAGTTCTAAATGCTATAAGTTCATTCCAAAACTTACTGTTACATTTTGGCCTGTTGCAAAAATTTTTAGCTAAATTATTTACATATTTATTATAACATTAATTTACACATAATTTATAATTAGTGCCAAGACATTATCAATTATTATTAATTAATATGATGGTACCCTGTTTTACTCTTACTTTAAGAGAGGAAAGAAGATTACGAGGATTTGAGAATAAGGCTCTTACGAATATTTTTGGCCCAAAAAGAGATGAACAGACAGTTGAATGGAGAAAACTACATAATACTGAGCTACATATTAATGCATAGGAAGTCAGATATAATAAGAAAAGTTAAGTCTCGTAGGCTGCGATAGGCAGGACATGTGGCTCGTATGGGGGATGAAAGAGGTGTATGGAAGCTTCTGATAGGAAAACCAGATGGAAAACGCCCAGTTGATAGACCAAGAATGAGGTGGGAGAATAACATCCATGATTTGAGAGAAGCAGATTATACAGGGGATGATTGGAAAACATTAGCTCAGGATAGGAGTGTATGGAGAGCTTATGTCCGCGCGGCCATGAAAATGCAGGTTCGATAGAGCCAGTGAGTTAGTTAGGTACCGTGTTTTATCCTACCAGTTCTACAAAACAGGTTATTATGCTTCAATTAAGAAATATTTTATTTTAGAGGAAAATATGTGATTTATTAAATTTTTAAAAATGTATGCGGATTAACAAAGTATTCTTAAATATTAGGCTCTGCAAAATATTACTTTCTTTTGCCATCTTTACGTCTCGGAATAAATAACACCGAGCAACAAAAAATAAACTTTTTTGTTTTTGTCTCAAAAAGAAAAATATGCGATTCTGATAGTATTCGTTCTCCTGAATTCAAATATGATATCGGGTTTTCTCCATCACGCAAGGTTTCCGAGAGACAGGAATTTATAATGTCAAACACTTTCGTAACTACACAATATTCGAACATTCGGACTCACCTAGTAAGTAAGAAATGACGATTTTCTGCTATATTTCGCCTCTGGAGCATCCCTCTTGATGGTCCAACAATAATAGGCCAGCATATTAGGATTCTATTTGCCTTGATATCTCTTTTCCATAGCTGAAATCTTCTGATAAAAGTGTTCCCCGTGCTCATCGCTCACTGTGCCAAGATAATAAATGGACGAAAAAAGTTTATTAAAAATAATTATTTAAATCCATTAATTGAAATTGAAATAAAAAAACTTGGGTGATGGAGAAATTCCGAATACATATTTGAAAACATGATAAAAAAACTGCATTATGTACAAGTATTGGTACTCATGAGACAAAAATCATGTTGAACAGTGTAATTAAAGCTTAGGTACCCTGTTTTGTTCAACTTTCTCTTATATTAATTTCTTTTCCCAGCCAACTTGAGGCAAACCTATTCATATTCTCACCTTACTCAGATTGCTTAACTCTGAGTTTAATGAACGAAGATGACCATTCGACCATAAACAATACTGCAAACTCTTAGGTTACCGGTTTCAAAATACTATTGTGTCTCAATATCATTAATACGATTTCATTTTATCTTATCGCTGTTTACTGTTAATGTTCTATCAAGAGGAAAATGACACAGATATAGATATAATATCAAAAAGCGTTGTTTCATGCATTTTTTGTACATTTACTTCCCATTCATTACAGTTATCAGGCCTGAACCCCTAGACCAATCTATCGGAAATATGGTAACTTTCGTGAAATCAGTTAAATATGACCACATTTTGTTAAATGTAGGGCTTTAAATTACAATGGGCGTTCATTAAAATGATGATTCTACATTTAATTTGTTATTGAGATGTATTATTTTAGTAATTGGAATATATTGTATTTTTACAATTAATGATGATTTAATTTATAGCTGCCTCTCCTATTTCCATTTTTATAAATGAATAATAATAAAAAACTGATATAATTATAACCGTCAATCCCTATTTACATTAATTAAAGTAAAAATAATTGTAAATATTTGGATATCGATGTAAGAACAAACCCTGTTTGTAAGAATTAGGATCCAAGTTTATCTTTAAAACTATTTTTTTAGTAAAGATAATTTAAAAATTCCTTCCTACGAACCTTTATCAGGTAATATATTTAAAGTGAACCAATTTACTATTGGGCCATTCTTATCTGCCTTGTATTCAAAACATTATTTTATAATAAAAATATAAATTTTGTAAACATCCATAGTAATTCTGACCGAGGGTAGGTCTTTCACTGCAATCATAGCATTTTCATGCTATGCTTTGCAGCTTTACTAGGGAATTATAGGTGTGGTAGCTTCCCGTTACTTTCAACACCGGATGATAATGTTGATGATGATCAAATTATGTCCGGGGACCGTTTTCAGGCTCAAAGCTTCCTGACATTTGTCTTACAGGTAAGAAAAAACCCGAAAAAAAACTTACCCAGGAAGCTTATCCCGACCGCGAATCGAACCCGTGCCCGCTGCGTGACAAGGCAGCACGCTACTTCGAGACCACAGCGGTGGACTAAATATAACTTTTTTAATTAATTCGTTTCTAATACCATGAGAGCGCGTCAATTTAATATTGGGCCACTTGGTTTGTTTATCTCCTGGAAGAGATCCAATTAAATCTTAGATTAAGTCATTGTTCGTTCTTTGTGCTGTGTCATTGTAATATTCTTCTATTTCCATATATTACCTCTAATATGATTAACAGTCCACCGCTGTGGTCTCGAGGTAGCGTGCTGCCTTGTCACGCAGCGGGCCCTGGTTCGATCCCCGGTCGGGGCAGTTTTTCTGGGTGAGGTTCTTATCGGGGCTTTTCCTTACCTGTAAGATAAAAGCCAGGAAAACGTTAAGGCCCAAATGGTCCCCGAAATAATGTTATTTCAAAGTCAGATTACTTTTTATAAATGGGGTGGTTATTTTGTTCTACGGAAATGGAAAGAACATTCAATTTTGAGTATAAAAGTGTTAGTACATTTATCCGCTAGGGGTGTTGGTGTTGTGATATTGGACAAATAAGATAGCAAATGGTTTTCTCAGACTTTGACTTCTTCCTCTCTTTTTTTATCTTGTTATTCAATGAAGGGAATTCATTTGTTTACGTAAGCTGGTTTGTTGATCTTCTGTACAGCATAGTTATTCCCATAACGATACTGATTTGTTTACATTACAGTAAGTTGGATTGTTGACATCGGTACGAGTTTATTCATTGTAGGACGTAGAGGGCCTGCTCGCTCTCCGGATCTCACTTCTCTAGACTTCTTCTTTTCGGGATGCATTAAGGATACAGTTTATCAAGAAATGCCAACCACACCCGAAAATCTTCGTCGACAAATTAGGAATGTCTGTGCAGGAATCAGCAAAGAAATGTTGAGGCGTGTTCAACTTCTTTTGAAGCGCGTTTTCGGAAATTCATCGAAGTTAATGGTCGTAATTTCGAGCATTTACTAAATTAAGTGAACATTGATTGTGGTTTACATACAAGTACTGTATTGATGTAAATGGATGCCAGTAAAGTCAAAGTTTGTGAAAACCATTTGCTATCTTATTTGTCCAATATCACAATACATATCACCCCTAGCGGATAAATGTACTAACACTTTTATACTCAAAATTGAATGCTCTTTCCATTTCCGTAGAAGAAAACACACCATCCCATTAAAAAAAAAAAGTAATTTGACTTTGAAATAACATTGAGAATGACATTTTAAGGACGAGTTAAGGCCACTATCTTATGTCTTCTTATGAATACTGCAAATTTGGTATGAAACAAATTTTCGATTTTCCCCTTCGTTTCGGAGCAAAATGGCAACGGCACAACAAATGCCTCACTCTGTATACATTTCTGAAACAAATGAGTTACTGCCTTTTCATAACTCCAGTGAAAATATATATATATATATATATATATATATATATATATATTAAGCGTTTGCTCTTTCAAATTGGAGTAATTGAATGAAATAGGTTTTCCTTATCAAGATTTACCAAAACAAAGCTCTTTATATGTTTGATCTTGTATTTAGTGTGTAGCAATTACTTGAATTACTATTTTCAAACCAGAATATCTTATTAGTCCGGATGTAGCTGACCTGAAGGTTGAGAAATAAATTCAGCCTGATTATAGCATGATATAAAGTAAATTTAAGAATTATTTTATTTCATACTATTTCTCATTTCGATACTACGGTATAATTTCTTAAACAATGGTCAGAAAATGGAATATTGCAGTATCATGTACTATTTTTATTCACAAAAACTTTTCATAAGTAATGCCACGAGTGATTTCCAAATTATCGATAAATTCACGACTCACGAAGTGAGGAGTGAATTTATCTAGAGAATTTGGAAATCAAGAGTGGCATTTATTAGGACTATTTAACGAATAAAATTAAGCTGTTTACTTACAAATCATTATTTAACTATAGTTATTTTAAAATATTTATATATTTAACGTAAACGGCGATGTTTGAAAACAAATGAGAAACGATAGGTGCGTTTCATCTCCTTCCTTTGTTTATCACTGCAACCTGATCATATTATTTATTGCCAAAGGAACGCAATATTGTAAGAATGCTCTCTAGTGGAGAAAAAATGAAACACTTCAAACTGTATATTAATACATTTCTGATGTCGTATGATGTAAATATGACAATTATATTTTTCTGGATTATTACCTGGGAAAAAATACATTTAAGAAAGTGCAAACAGTGGTTTCTTTTTTTGGTGGTATAATCAATTGCTACAAATGTTTTTATATATGTGTTGACATTCATGCACTATATATACAATATGGTAGCCGTATTTCTCACAGGCTCAGTCACTGCAAAATAATGGCCAGACCTGTTCAGAATATTAAAAAGGAGGAGCTTTCTTTAATATGGTAATTATAACACTGATAAATATTTCGTGAAACACGACTCTGATTGGTTGTAAAACAGAAATCATTGAAACGTGATTGGTCATTGACTCCCATTTGGGGCATGAGTTAAATAGTCACCATAACAAACTAAATAATCAGTAATTTTACAAGTAAAAAAACATTTCTAACCAATAGAAATTGTATGGACACAATTTATAATTTCGTCTCAGGGTAGTGTTGCTGCTCGTACGCAGTGGGCCCGGGTTCGATCCAAGTCGGGACAAGTTTCCTGGGTGATGGTTTATTCAGGATTTTTCCTCACCTGTAAGACAAATGTCAGGAAACTTTAAGGCCCAAATGGTCCCCGAACATCATGACCATCATTTATCTTATTCGCCATGTTTAGTATAAACGGCGCGTTTCGTCTTAATGTTGTGTTGTCTCGGAGGAGGCCCTGGCATTGAGCTGATCACTCATTCGGGGAGGCCGTTATGTCCTTGTGCGGTCAGAAAAGTATGTGTGTGATTCATAGTTTACCCCTCTCCCGACAGGTCGCGTTAAACTAAGTTAATGGAATGGAATGAATAACTTCATGTCATTATTAGGCATAGTTATTTCATTGTAAGACCGACTGAAAATGGATGAAACAAGTGTTTTAACAGTTGTAATACAATTTGCATTTCGTTTTATAAGGCGGCAGTACGATCTGTACTGATTGAATCATCCCCCTCCCCTTTTTTGTTACATGTTATGTAGGCCTACACGTTTGTAATTGAAAGTTTATGCAATGTTCAGTATTTTGTTCCATATATTTTGGAAATCAGATGGGTCTGGCATATTAGAAAAACCGATGAAAAATTGAGTCTGGAGGAAATAGGTGACAGAATAGACTAGACTTCGATAGAGGAATGATAACGTTAGGAAAATGGGTTCACCTAACTGGCGTAGAAATGCAATAAAGACGGTCAGAATTCGGAAGTAAATTAAAGGAAAGTCGGGACTTAATGTAAGCTGTTGAACTTACGATGATTATATTTTTGATATATTACTTTTATTTGTATTTTACCTCGAAATAGTACTAATCACTTCAACATACTAGTCAGTTCATTCTGAATATATTTTAGGGATTACTTTTTTTTGTATCGTTGTTGAATTCGTATAGTACATGATATATATTTACATATTAAACATTTGACAGAATATTCTTCTTCTTTCTTCTTCTTCTTCCTCTACGCATGAAAGCTGACAGCTTGTTGCGTGTTCATTCATTAGGGGGCTGGGATATGTTAAAATAAAATAAGTTTATAACGGCACAAGGATTAAAAGTGTTCACGGATTAATTTCGAAATTCCGATCTCGACTTTTAAGCAAAACTTTATTTTCAGCCCTGCTGTACTAGTAAAATTATTGTTTATAAGTAGGCCTATATCTGAATTAGACTAGCATAGGCTATGTTTGTAAATCGTCCTGAAAAAAAATGAATTTTATTGTACAATAAAACATCCACGGTAGGCCTATAGTAAATCATAAGTTGATTCTGTTTGGCTTTAATTATGGATCTGTAAAATTGTTCTTCCTTTCATGTGGTAGACCTAGTGGTCTGTTAACGGTCTCAATCCAATGTTTAAAGGGTCTGCCCAATGATCTCTTGGGGGTGGCTGGTAATTTAAGATTTGACATGGTATTCTTGTTCTGCTCATTTTTCTTACGTGAGATTTCCAGTTGTTTCTGTATTTTTGCACATATTCCATGATTGATTCTGTTTGTAATTCTTTGAGAATCTCAGAATTCCTTGTATGGTCTGTTCTTGAGTAATCTGCAGTACGTCTCATAAATTTCAATTCTGCTGCAGTTAGTCTTTGTTTATCTACACTGCGAATTGTCCACGCCTCACTGCCGTAACATAATATGGGGCTGGTCAGTGTTTTATAAATTCTAGTTCGTGTGTGTTGCTGTACTGTGTTTCACTTGAAAATGTTATTTATAATTCCTGGTACTCTGTTAAATTTTATAATTTTTTGACTAAAATCTTTTTCCTCTTCGTATGTAACTTGGTATCCGAGGTAGTTAAATGTGTTAGTTTGTTCTAATATTCTATTATTAATAATAATTTTACTGCGAACTGGGTCTTTTCCTAGAAAATTGTTCACTAGTTTAAATCTATTTTTTCATACCTACAAAAACTTTGTAACCTATGAAAAATTAGAAATATTCTTCAAATCAAATATGTCATTTAACTTTACATTCATTTACTCCTGGAAGGATTACGATGAGGAATAATTCTATTTATTATTTCAGAAGTATTTTTCTTTCTTAGAGACTATATGACTGTATAGACAGTCTATGTGACATTTTAACAAACGGCAATGAAATAAATACAGTATGATACATTTTTAATTACAGATCTCGTAATTTAATAACATATTCACATTTTCGTTTTCAGAATAACCCTTTTATTATACTTCGTAAAGAAACATGTATGCAATGTATCGGGGAAACAAGACTATAATTTAAGACTTTTAAGAATAAGTTATATTTATGTATTCATTTCAAAATAATAATGAGTTTCTAGATATCCTTCTTTACTCTTTATGTAATAAATACACTAGAATAAAAGAGTAAAAATAAAATAAATGCTAATGCTTGTGAATATTGTCCGTTGGCAACCGCAAAAACATATAGGCTACTTTACAAGGATAATACGTACAAATTTAAGAGCATTACTGAACCGCTTTAAATAAAGACGTTTAATACGTTAAGGCTTATTTGTCGTTGGCCTACCACTTCCATATTGAAAATATCGGTGCTCATCCGATCACCGAAGTTAAGCAACATTGGGGTTAGAACTTGGATGGATAACTGCTTAATAAAAGTATATTCGTGATTGAACCGGTATATCTATTAAATAAGTAAATTAAAATGCATAGTAACGAATAGGAAATACATTCAAATGTTCTTTTGCTTTTTTTTTCTACTTATTTGTAATTACAGTTATGACAGTAGTAAATAATATTGAACTATTTTTGTAGTTACTAATTAGTGTCGAGAATTTGTAACGCATTTTCTTCTGTCATCTGTAGCCTGGATCTTGCAGTAAATCAAGGACAATTTTATAAGTAATGTACTCGTACTCATGAGATCAATAAATGTATGATGTTGTCTGATGTAATTTTTCCTTGACACTTATATCACCTCGGGAACACATAAATCGTTATGCAAAATACTTTATCATTTTGAATTTTCCAAGTAACATTGATGTCAGATAGCCTAGTTAAAATATTTTACAAACAGGATTGAAAGGCACAATAAATTAACATAGGCTTAATTCTGAAAATGCATGCTATTATGCATTACAGGGACTTCTGTCGTCCCAACTTCTTGCAGGAAAACCAAAAGGAAAGCGCCCAGTAGGCAGGCAAAGAATAAAGTAACATTAAACATGATTCAAAAGAAGTAGGTTGTACAGGGTATGATTACAAAACATTAGCTTGGGGAGCTTATGTCCGCGCGACCATGAACCTATGGGTTCGATAGTGCCAATGAGTTGGTAAGTTATTTAAAAATCTTTTGACTACATATTTTCTTATATTTTAAGTTATAGATCATTAAAAAAAACTTTAAGAATTTTCAGAGTACCATTAGTTAAAAAGTACATTTTTTCTACACAGAGCCTAGAAACAAACCAATATAATAATTGTAGGCCTACATTAAATAAATTGAGTCATTAATTCGAAGTCTCCCATAAGGACAAAAATAATTGCTTGCTGTATAAACAAATTTTCACTTTCCGAGCGAGTTTCCTCAGGCCCCTTTCGGGATGTCCCGGGTTTAACAAACGTGATTTCTACCTGGTTTTACCCAATAGTCAGTGCAGATTTTATCATCAGAATCCACTTTATTATAATGGCTATTTAGTAATCTTGTATAATTTATTAATGTTACCAGAAATGTCGAAATGACAACCTGGGGCATTGTAAAAAAAATAAAAATAAAATATCCTAGACGTGGTGACTGTAGATGTTAAAGTGACTTTTTTTTTCTCCTATATGTCGTTTGCATGATAATGAAATTTAAAAGTTACATACTGTATATAGTTTCAAGGATTAGAAATTAAATTGTAATTAACAGTATAAATGTTCTATGTAATCGTACTTTAGTATATGGTTCAGAATGAAGACTTAACGTAATTTACACAAGTTCGGGTTAGTTGAAATTGCTACATCACGTAAAATTTACGCTGTGAATTGTTTTATGTGGCACATATTATTAGTCTTAAGCAATATATATATTTAAATAATACAACCATCTGTGCCTTGGGCGACCGTTCCAAAGGCAGTAAAGCTACGGTCACGCACTGTTCTATATGTCACGGTGTGGGTACATTTGCATGGAATTTGAGCCAGTAATGTGGGGCCGATGTCACCCAGCAATGGTGAAGAATTTGGCTAGCTACGTTAAATAGCTGCTATAAGACATGAAAACCAGTATTCAAGGACGAGAGATTCCGTATGTGGCCATATATCATCCATATATTGACTAGATTAATATTTGTGATTAACCCTGGGTTTGAGGTCAGCAGCTGGCTTGTAAGCCAAGAGCCTGCTGGTCCTGTAGCGCCATAGCTTTATTATAATGGATCTACTAATACTCTCTTTGCATAAAATATTGACAGTAGGGCGTACTTTTAATTATTTTAATGGGTATTCCATTGAAGTCGTAGATTAAGTCACAATTAAGTTTCAGTTAATCAATGTGAAATTTCTTTAGCTTTATTTCTTTAATACCAGATATATAATTATGTATTTACGTCACAGCGGAACGTTTACCTCGAGTCATAGCAACACTGTTGCTGCGTTGCATGGACGTAGATACTAACCATGTATAGTCAGGAATAAATAGCAAATGAAGCACTTAGATAAGATAAGATAATGTGTGTGGAAGTGCTGGACCGTCCTTTTGTGCTTGCCTCTCAGCCAGCCAAGCAAGCACCCGGCTTCCCGGGAGCCTACTTGGCAGCCGAGGGTTTGCAGGTTGGAACCTAGCACCTCCGGCTGCTATAGGGTCTTACATGCCCTCTTCAGCCCTTTGTTTTTAGTCGTCGATGTTTGAGTGAATATCCACTGCCGAATCCGACTGGCTGCAGATCGGTCGTCAAAGATCCGATTGCCGGACATCACCAAGCCTCCCAGACGCTGGTCGATTCGAATGATCTAGATGTTCGCCGATCATGCCGCCGAGAGGAAGACTGCAGCAGCCGCAGAAGCCGCCAAGCCCCGAAAGGGCAAGGACGGGAGGGCACTCCGCCATTCCATCCAGAAACGGCTACCTCAGGATTTAGCTGATCTGATTTGTAATTTAGAATTTTGAAAATTTGGGAGGGTTATGATTTACTGGTGGGCTCAAAGGGACCACTCCGACATTTGTCTTACCGCCAAGGGAAACCACCTAAAACCTTGGCAGAGTGGCTTGAATTTAATTAAAGCAAAGCCAGATTGATCAGCGTTGTTATTGGCTCCAAGGGAATTTACCAGTAGGAGACATATTTGTCAGGAGGGCTAGAGCTCTTCCTGTCTGCATACGATTCGGGAGGGCTGGCGCTCATCCTGTCTTCGTTATGGACTGACGTACACTCTACTAAGAAAGTGCGTTTTGCATGATCAAGTTCTATGCATAAGCACTTATGTAGGGTATAGGCTTACTTAAGGTAATAGCTGCTCCACAACGTGAAGCGAGTGTACGCGGGATCACTCGGCATTAGTTCGCAAATCACCCATAATCGAAGCAGGTCAGTGTTCCGCTGTGTCATGTAATAATCACCTGCCACTAATGCATATGTTATAAAATTGTAGGTATCTTACAGTTTTTTGAAACTCCCTTCGGAAGGAAGTAAAACCTTGAGTGCCGTATGATAGATTTTTGACACTTAAAAGAACGTCATTCCAGAAATAAGAGGGGTCTGAGAAAATATTGTCAAACCTTTCACGCCCAGATTTGAATTGGGACGCTAATTACTCGATGTTATCCGGGTATTATTTATCCCAGTCCTCTTTTAAACAGGAAAAGGAATGAATTTATTTATGGTGTAAAATCGAAGGGAAACTTATGAATTAATTTTTGTATATATTCACTTTAATAATATTAAATATAAATTTAACTAAAAATTGCTAATTTCCAGAATTTTTTCACCGATACAGAGTTCTATTCGTTTGAACAATCTTCTACAGAGTTCTATTAGTTTCTAAAAAAAGTCCAGTAGTTTGTAGGTATTCTTGGGTTTAAATGTCTTTGGGATTGTGGCCAGTCATTTTAGCGACCGCGAAAACTATGTATTAGAAACTAGTGTCGGCCATTTTAGACATTTTATTGTTCACCTCTTCTCACTCCCTATGCCATTGGGAGCTGAACTTGGACTTAAACGACATAAGGAGTATCACTATTCATCTCAAAGATTCCGAAAACTATGGATTCGGCACTAAAATGGTTTGTTTTCGGTTATTTTAAATGTCACCCCTAGAGGTGCTAGGAGTTTTTTTTACCCCCAATAATATTTTTCCAGGTTATAAGTCATAAGCCTATGTGATCAAGTTTAGTTGAAATTTCTCTAGACGTTCCATAATTATGCTGGATAGGGTGGTCCTCATTTGTGACTTTTCGTATTTCATTCCGCACATCTTCTATCCCCCCACCCTCGTTGCTGTAAGAAGTAATTTAAAGTCAATTATGTCGAAATTTGAGATGAGGGACCCGTGCCACATGAGCTAGAACAGACGCATTAAAAAGAGACATTAAAAATAAATATCTATAAAAATGGTAATGATTTATGATGTTAACATTAATTTCTTGCAAATACAGCTGTATTTAAAGATATTTGTCGATTTATTTCTTTTGTTTAAGATAACAGAGAAATACTTTTGCTGTAAGGAATTTTTTGGAATATTTATAAATTTATGTGCAGTGCGGCACGTGTATATTTTAATTTATCGTAATAAAATTTGATACACTTTCAAGTTGGGCCAAAAGGGGTGTGTGTTGAAATCAGACTACATTTCAATTCCACCCCTATATTAATGACCACCCTAATATTATGTCTTGTCCCAATTTGATAGTGTATCAAATTTCATTGCAATAAATTAACATTAGCCCGTGCCGTATTGGACAAAATTTATTTAGCTTTTTTTTTTCAAATGCCCCAGGTTGTCTTTCGACATTCCTACTGTTCTCTCCTGATATGGCGTACTTGTAACCCACTTCTGAGGTTGGGGTGCCTGGAAGGCGGGGTTACGTTGCCCCGATGATATGATGGGTGATGATGATAGCGGTGCGCCAGGAGAGTCCCTAATCCTAAGCTTAATCTAAGATGAATATGAATGATGAAGATTGCGATGGCCATATGATTTCGGGGACCGTTTAGGCCTTAAAGTTTTCCTGACGTTTGTCTTACAGGTAAGGAAAAACCCTGATAAAAACCTCACCCAGAAAAACTGTCCCGACCGGGGATCAAACCCGGGCCCGCTGCGTGACAAGGCAGCACGCTACCTCGAGATCACAGCGGTGGACTGGACCTAAATTTATAAATATTCAAAAAAATTACTTAGAGCAAGAGTAGGCTACTTTTCTATTATCTTAAACAAGAGAAATAAATAAAATTTCTTCAAATGTAACTGTTTAAAGTAAATTAATGTTAACATAAATCATTTTTATCGATATTTTCTTTTCATTGTCCCTTTTTTCCCGCGTCTGTTCTAGCTCATCGATCACGGGTTTCTCATCTTAAAATTCAACATAATTAACTTTAAATTGGACGGTGTAATATATCAACCGGCTATGCGCCATTATGTTTCCACAAAATGAGTTTAAAGTTTAATCTTCAGTATTTATTGTAGCGCCAAGCTAACAATACTGGATATTGCAAATTATTTTCCTTGTTTGACAGTTATGCATCAACAAACTAAGAGCGGGAACAATTGGCGCTTAGCTGCATGATGCAACATTTAGATTAGAACTTGTGATCTACTTTCATAGGCGTTTGTTGCAAAACATGGAATCTCTTATAAGACTGATAGCGTTTACAGTTTTCTTTAATAATAAGGCTATATTTGATGAGTCCACTGCTGTGGTCTCGAGGTAGCGTGCTGCCTTGTCACGCAACGGGGCCCGGGTTCGATCCCCGGCCGGGGCAGTTTTTCTGGGTGAGGTTTTTATCGGGATTTTTCCTCACCTGTAAGACAAATGTCAGAAAAAACTTTAAGGCCCAAACGGTCCCCGAAATCATATGGCCATCGCAATCATCATCCTTATCATCATCATCATCATCCTTCACCGGTGTGGAAAGCAACGAGAAGCTACCACACCTACAATTCCCTAGTAAAGCTGCAAAGCATAGCATGAAAATGCTATGATTGCAGTGAAAGACCTGCCCTCGGGCAGAATTACTATGGATGGATATTTGATGATTTGGCGCTAAAGTGTGCATACACTTACTTCATGGGCCAAACAAATAGCATATTTTTTACCCGGTTAATGCATAACATCGTCCAATTAATTGTTACAAAAAATAGTGTGCGGAATGAAATACCAAAAGTCGAAAATAAGGACTACCGTAATATAGGCCTACATAAATGCACGGCATGTTTTTTTTTTTTTTTTTTTTTGCGTGTGAGCATGTGCACACATACATATGAGGATACGTTGTTGGGCTGTAGAATCACATTGTACTCTTGGATCTTTTCAGAAACTTTTAACCCGTGCATATTGCAGATACAGTGTTGTTACGATTGAAGTTGTTCATGATCTTAAATTTGTTGTTATATTTTTATTTCAATAAGAGGCAACAAGCTAACAAGCTTTATACAAAGCCGCATATCTTGCGTATATTGGGACATTACCAAGCAATGTTGTGCGCCCGCGCCGGAGTTTCTACCCCCCGTCGCTGCAGTAAGCATAGACGTACAAGCATGTTGCTATGGAATCAGAGGGCTGCTGCAATAACACCACCGGTGAACGTTACATTATTAGTAATGTGTGCTTTGTTTTATGTCATCATGTAATCGTCAGTACTAGTTTTACTTCCTAAGTGCATTTTATACCTTGTTTTATTCGAAGAGCTAATTTTAAATTTTACATTTTTGGACTAGCAAAATAAAATCCGTAAGTAATAAAATTATCATGAATTTTGCATATATTTATTTATATTTTAAGGAATGTATTTGTCATGTTTGTTTTATTGATATTCTTTTATCATATGGTTATTCAATTTTGATTCAAAGTCATACAAATAGACCCATAATCTCTTGGTTTGTAGTGAAGTAGTGTAATTTTTATTTTGTTGTACCATCAGCTTTATCGTTCTTTCACTGCCTGTTGTTTAATTACCATGGAATTTGAAATAACATGCATATTATTAACGAGTAGAAACTCGTGTTCAGGGGGTATTCCACAAAAATAACAAAAATTGTACATATGCTAATATACTGCCTCTATCGAACCCGGTGGTTCATGGCCACCCGGGCATACGTTTCCCATATGTATGTCAATGCTGAACTAATATTTTCCAACCATTTCTTGTAGGCCTATAATTCTTCTCCCTTAAATCATACTTAATGTTATTCTCCCATCTCATTTTTGGCCTTCCTACTGCATCCTTTCCCTCTGGTTTTCCTAAAATATGTTTACGTACCCCTCATTCTTTCCCCATTCGTGCCACATGGTCCTGGCCATCACAGGATATGACAATTAACTGTTCTTATTATATCTGGTTTCTCATAATGATCGTGTTGCTCAGGTGTTCAATGATTTCTCCATTCACCTTCTCTTCGTCTCTCTTTGAGCCTAAGCATTTTATTCTCAAGTGTTCATAGTCTTTA
Organism: Diploptera punctata; assembly: GCA_030220185.1. NCBI lineage: Eukaryota > Metazoa > Arthropoda > Insecta > Blattodea > Blaberidae > Diploptera > Diploptera punctata. Next base: position 138,588 of record JASPKZ010000014.1, read on the forward strand.
AGTATTTATTAAAGTAAGATACCATAATGAGGGGTACGTAAACATATTTTAGGAAAACCAGAGGGAAAGGATGCAGTAGGAAGGCCAAAAATGAGATGGGAGAATAACATTAAGTATGATTTAAGGGAGAAGAATTATAGGCCTACAAGAAATGGTTGGAAAATATTAGTTCAGCATTGACATACATATGGGAAACGTATGCCCGGGTGGCCATGAACCACCGGGTTCGATAGAGGCAGTATATTAGCATATGTACAATTTTTGTTATTTTTGTGGAATACCCCCTGAACACGAGTTTCTACTCGTTAATAATATGCATGTTATTTCAAATTCCATGGTAATTAAACCAAATAATACAACATGGAAAATCGCCATTCCATATATATAGGTAACATTTTCAGAGAGAAGTTGGGTTGACGATATTTCTGGTAATATATAATGGCTTGCTTTTTCAGTTGAGGCTGTTTAATTTCTTTCTGAACTCATTCCAGTTAATAATTATTGTACCTAGGTATTAGAACCCACTACTCAATTATTTTGTCCATTTTCATTTAATAATATATTTTTACTTGTGACTGTATGTATAGTTTTATTGACTTCCGCCCCAAATTTCGTCCATATACATTAAATTATTATTCGCAAAAAAACCAAACACAGATATACAATAAGAAGTTATAATAATAACGTAATGGATATCTGATGCAACACTAATAAACATAAGATTATAAACATCTTTATGGATAATATTTAAACGTTTTGTATTAAACTATTAACATTTATAATTTGTATATTTTTTAATAAAATAAAATATAAATATTGGACATCTGTGACATCTTCAGTTTTCTTGATTTAAAAGGCCTTGTTAAACTTTCAATTTCTTATAATTGAATATTAATGAGGGTGTTTTCTCAGATTATAATGATGAAACATCTAGATATCGACACATTGTAATACACGTCAGTTATGTAGCCTATTATGTAAATTAAGAATGAATGTGATTACCAATAAGTTCTTTTATTAGGATATCTGAACTTGGCTATTACTTTTTTGAGCGATATATGTAATAATAATAAATCATTACATTGTTCACATGTAATTTGGTATTTTTAAACAAATTGGCGATTGAACGTCAGACAACACATAGTATAACAAATGTTTGGAATGAATGTTTTTTGCTATAACAGTTGGTTATAAAAAATTCCATACCTTCAGTATCATATTGGATATAAAAAGCTATGAAGAGACATTATTGGAATAGTTTCATCATGTAAATAAATATTTGAAATGTTGGTTATATCTTTTAAACCCCTAAATAGATTTTACGCAGATATAAATGATATTGCATAAAAATGAAACATGATGAACTTATATTTCAAGTTCACAAGTAAATAGGCGAGTTAAATGTTTCTTCATAATACTTATTGGAACTATATCAGAGTGAGACACTCCTAATACGAGATTGTTTACCAATCTAAATAAAACTGTCATAATAGGATTGAAAAGAAAAATGTAATTCTCTTGTAACTATGAACTAAACAAACTTTGAATCTCTTATTTATAGCCTGTCAAATTTGAATTAAAACGAGGAAAATTTATAAATTTGGTAATAAATATTACATCTATGACAGACAAGGACAAATTGAACTAGGGGTTTTCTTTATGTTAGCTTTTAAATTTGACCACCGCTGTGGTCTCGAGGTAGCGTGCTGCCTTGTCACGCAGTGGGCCGGGTTCGATCCCCTGTCGGGGCAGTTTTTCTGGGTGAGGTTTTTATCGGGGTTTTTCCTCACATGTAAGACAAATGTCAGGAAAACTTTAAGGCCCAAACGGTCCCCGAAATCATATGGCCATCATCATCATCATCATCCTTCATCGGTGTGGAAAGCTGCAAGCATAGCATGAAAATGCTATGATTGCAGTGAAGGACCTGCCTTCGGGCAGAATTACTATGGATGGATCGTATAAATTGTTGTTTGTGCATGAAATTTGCATTGCAACATTTAATGTATTTTTAACTCTTTATAGTTAGTGTAGTATATATCTACATTTGGCAAATATTTATTTGTATTTGTGCTGGTTGAGTGAAAGAGAAGGCCTTATGACCTTAACTCTGCCAGAATAAATAAAACGTTATTATTATTATTATTATTGTAGCATATATTTTTTATAGATATTGTCCTCCTCTATAGTATAAAGGTTAACGTACTTGGAATATCTTAGGTAAAAATTTATTCTCGGCTGTACCGTAAAAAAATGTCTGCAGGGTCTGAAAAGTGGTTCACCAAGCCTCAAATGAGAGCTTTAGGAACTTCATATAAGATCTAGCGAAATACGGTTCAGAAAGCTATAAAACATTACAGGTGATGCCCAAGTTACCCACTTAACCTTTACTGCCATCTACAAGTTAGTGACTGTAACCACTATATTTGACTTTAGCTTTCTCTCGCCATGTAATTGATAAACCTTACAAAATATGTTACCTGATTTATCGACATATTCCTAACAAACAATACTTCACGTAAAATGTCATCAAATGTATTGATCAATGTAGATGGAGTGAGTTGGGCATACCACCTTTACAGATATTACACCAACAGACATTATATAAAAAACCTAGATAATTAACTTACACATAAAGACCTAATATTGAGTTGAAGGGAACAACTGGCATTGTCACTTATTACATTTTTTTAAAAGAAAAATGTTAAAATTTACAGAAATTCAAAGATAATGTGCCGTCTAGCGGATTTTAATAAGTGATTGCAACATGCAGCCATAGATCTATATGATAACAATGATTAATGTAAGTTTTTATGCTTCATATCCATTCAAGAACTTTAGCAAAATGATTACATACATAGCGTTCTCCCCAAGAATAGGTATTTCACTACAAACTCAGGATTCTCCACTCTTTCCTTAACTCAGCCTTCCTTTTTTTGTACCCGCATACAATTTATTTTAATATTGTCTATCATCTGATGTATGTTTCTGCCTCCAACCTTCATTCTGTTGACCATTCTTCTAGGGCATCCGTCAGCAGGCAGTTTCTTCTTAGGATTTTAAAATTATCGAATAGCTTATAATCATGTAAATTGTTTAGGTCTAATATTGAAACAGGTTTTAAAAAACAGAGCACATTAGCGCGAGTTGATTTATCAACAATTAATTTATTTTTTGTAGCAGATTGAAATTTAATCTGTGCTGCGCGTTTTTACTGTTAAGTTACGTGTATATAGGTCACTACATGTACACACACTCATTTATTCCCAGATATGCATTACCAATTTATTGCATGCCTTCAGGCATTATTAAATTGGAATTTGTCATCATAACGTTCAGAGCCAGAAATGTTCATACATTTCTGAGAAGTATTGTGTGTGACTTCAGCTAATGTTATTTCAAAGGGACGAATTGGTTGGAAAACAATATGCTGAAAATAATAAAATAGTCATACAACACATATGGAAACGAAGTGTACACATTATTGTAACAATTAACCAAAGTGTTAAAAATCGCATAGTTTGATAAATTTTAATTAAACCACCCAATACGATAAATACAAATATTACATAATCATAACCGGCTTCCAATATAAAACCGGACCGGCCTCACGGAGTTTCACCCGGCACGCAGTGCTGTCTCTTCCTCCCGCAATTAATCCTGCCTGCCACCCGTCCTTGAACTGTTTCTTACCTTTTAGAAAATGCTGGGAATGTGGTTCCTTCAGTCACTGATGAAAAGAACCACTCACAATAACGCACACGTGCTATGGGATCACCTTGGTTTAGACAATGAACACGTGTACACTTGTAAGGTTTGAGTTTTAACAATTTTGTTGCTGTATGTGCAGAAGATACTGAAATCCCAACTTGTTGTGCTAATTGCGGTAATGATTTTTGTGGTGAACATTCCAAATTTTCGCCAATTTCGTCTAATTTTTCTTCGGTGAGAACCGTATGCCTTCGCATGTGTTTCTTATTTTGTACTGAACCAGTGGCCTCAAATTTAGTCACAAGATCGTGGATTGTCGATCTGGAATGAGGTAATTGTCCAGGGAAGTTCCGAATAAATTCCTCGCGAACGCGACGAGCTGATTCGTATTTATAATAACATTTACACACACAAATGCGCTGCTCTAATATCAGCTGACGTCTCATCTTGTCGAACGATAGTAAACTGACTAATTCAAGGACGAGCGGCTGGCAGAGTGAAATGCGGACGAGGAGAGAGCGCTGCCTGACCGGTGAAACCCCGTGAGGCCGGTCCGGGTTTATATTGGAAGCCCGGTACTATCAGTATTATAACGCCTGTACAGATCTAATAATACATGAATATGCGCGCGCGCATGTGTGTGTTAAGTGAGGTTGGTAGGCAGTGTTTTTATTCAATGACGTTCTTTAACGGCTAGGGTAATTAGCCATCGAATTCAAAGCAGAGCGTGAAAGAAGCGACAAGTTTTGCACAGAAGCAGCATATTTCAGACTTCGGGTTATTTTACGTTCTATACATCAGCTGCACAAGAACGTCTTGAAAAAAAAACTGTTGAACCCGGCCAGTTTCAATCTTGAATCTCGGAGCCTGGGAGAAGAATGATAACCTCTTGTCTACTAGAATTAACGTGTATGTTAGGGACCAACATCGTTTACGATTCGGGAAATTTGTTTTAGTAAAATCGTACATGAATATTGTATGTTCAAACTGTTTTTTTTTCATTATGATAAACATGTTAATAATCATTCGCCTTGCTATTTGTATTTTCAACGACAACGGTGAAAAAAAGAAAACATCCCACTATTCACGTAGAAAATTGAATAAAAAAATCCATTCTTTAAATTTCCGCACTCTTTTATACACATGCACTTTTGATACCACTGACAATTTCCATTTTTCGAACCCATAACTTAGTAAAAAAACATTAAAATAGGAATTATCAAATTTGAGAGACTTTTAAAATATTTATAATTATATATTTAGTTTTAGTATACAGAGTCTACATTATACGTTGTATCCACGGGAATGGCGATTTCACTCTCCACTACGAAATTCGCATTAGCCGCGCTTACGGGTTTCCTTCTTTATCTGTAGGCCTATAAAAAGTGGCCTATTGCATAGGCCTATTATCTTACCTTATAGTATATATTGGAAGTGTCGTCCTTCCTGGATTATACAGGCATTGTATCTGGAAACCACATTCTGGCCAACGTGAGTGAATTCTTGAAGGCGGCACTTCAGCAGAAAACGTCTAAATACATTTATCACATAGGCCTACATGTCGATCAGACTTGTACTTAAAATAATTTTTACGCACGAAAGTACGATGCACCAGCGAAATCGGTCTCACCATCTTGATAACTTACAGCTGACTTGCTGAATCCACATGCCGTGCAGGCCAAACCGGATGCGCGCGCTACCCGCTGAAGCTAGCCGCATAGCCCACTTTAAATGCCCCGCTCGAGCGGCTACAACTTATAATGTAAACCCGGTAGAATTTATGACAGTTTGAGTAATATTACCAGCAATCATAAAAATGACGGAACTTTTGATTTTTGGTCCCTTTGAATAAAGTATAAAGTTACGTCTGACTACGAGAACTTGTCTGGGATAAAGTCCCTTGAGTGTATAGTTAATTATATTGTATCACTGAAACCATCCAAGGACTTTCACGGTCTATTTAAGGGAATAGCTTCAATTTTACAAAGTGAATTCTACTTCCATTCTAGAGGAGAGTTAATTCTATGTCATGTTTTAAAGATAAAGTCATAAACATACATATAAATATATTGATTTTTAATAAAATAAATCAGGAACTCCTGTGTAAATTCTGAATCAAATCTGGAGTGTAATGATGAGCGTTTCTGACTAGCACATAAGTGGTCCCAGGTTCGATTCTCGACTATGACATACTTTTTACTTTTGCCTACATGGTCTGCAAGGGGGACCACTCAGCGCCTTGAGGATAACCATATTAGATACTTGATAAGAGAAGTAGCGAAATCCGATTAAGAAAACTAAAAACTATTATCGAGAGACTGCTGTACACAATGATATCCGTATATTGAATTGAACCACGCTAGCAAGTGACAGCAACATACTTCATTCTTTCGTCGTGAAAATGTCTCTGTATGAAGTTTTTATAGGGGCATCTTGAGCTGTAAGCCAAATATCAATATACCTTACTACTCAAATAGTTCTCTTCTTCTTAAACATAATTTGTAGGATTTTCATCCTGTTTATTTCCAAAATCACTCCTCGGAGGAAGACCTATTGGATGTGCATGCACTGTCTATCCATCTCTTGGCTGTTCTTCGTCTTGTTCTTCTCCCGTCCGTTGGTCTATCTTCTTTAGATCTATATATTCGCCTTGATAAAAAAATTACATATGCACGATAGACACAGACTAATGATTACTCGTAAAGATCCTTACATTCAATATTTTTACCTTATGTAGCCTAATACAAAGTGGCAACGGTGACGGCACAGTGTACTGCAAACTGGCCCATGGGGCTTTCTTGGCAGCTAATTCCTTCTTGGCTGTCAATAGGTGGTTGTGGATCTTTAACACTAGCCTTACGACGGTAAGATGTGTTTGCTTAACGAGTCGATAGTTGAGTTTAAAAAGTGGATATTGTCACACTAGAGTAGGACATGAGAAATTTCACTTCCGGCAAGCCGAGAGTCGGGAAGTTTAACGATGCAGAATGAGCCTACCTATTCTATGCAAGGGAATCTCGCACAATTTAAGTGGTAGGCCACCCAGGGGGAATTAACGTATGCAAAGCATAGGTTAATGAATCGGTTCATGAAGAGAAAACGCTCCATGAATATCCAGCCAACAAGGGCTGGATATCTTGGAGCATTCTATCTGCATGAGCACTTATAGGTTGGTGTTGGCATTTGTCGATCCTGAGCTTGAGCAGTGTTGTTCTCATTTTATAGTTTTGGAAGAGGTGCCAGATTTGAAGGGTTTCAGTGAAGAAAATAGAGGAATTGAGTAGTGAAGGTTCGAGGTTGGGTTTGGGTAATGAAAGTGTAAGGACAGGTTTGGTTACCTTCCTATAAGATTCTTTGTTCTTAAAGCTTCTGTAAGTAAGATGAAATAAAAGAAAACCTTTAATCGGCAATGATTCTTCGGAGCTGTTGTGTCATTAATTTGCTTTGTACTTCCTCGCTCCTTATTTTACTTTGGCCCTTATTATATAATAAACTTTTATCCCCACCAAACGTTTACGTCAGAGAGGAAAGGTACGGTAGTGGCCACGCGAGAAGAGCAAGGTTAGTTCACAAGCTACGCTTTTAATATGAATTGCACACCTATTTTAAATTTACAAATAAATAAAATAAATGAGGTGACTAATTATGTGAGAATAATCACTGAGCAACAAAAAAGAAACTTTTTTACACGCTTTATATTAGCTTGACCTCTGTCTATCTGTCTATCTATCTATGTATGTAACGGAATCTTTCAACGCGATTTTGACCCACTTAAAATCATTGGATCGACTTGAAACTTTGTATACTTGTAAAGGACCCGTGACAATACAATAATTTCATATTTTGTTTCTAAAATCCTGACCAGAATCATCAGAAAATAAAAAAAATGAAAATTAGTATAATAGGTTGCGGACTAGTCGACTTTTTAGTCAATCGTTGTAAGAGCTCAGTTGGTAGAGCGGTGAACTCTAATTTCAGTAATACATAGGTCGCTGGTTCAAATCCGGCTGGGAGGATTTTTTTAGAAGAGTATTACTTTTAGCTCATACTACAATAATATCGAATTTAAAGATATTTACCTTTTTATCTTATTCTGTAAAATATTAAAACTAAAAAAAATAGTTTAAAAAAACTAAAACAACACGCTTTGTTAGAAAACCGAACTAAAAAATGAAAAATAATTTTAATATCCAACACGCTTGGGATAAAATTAAACTGGTCAACAAAAAAAATCATCTCCAATACATGTAGAATAAAGCTATAGTTATCTACAAAAAAAAAATTCATCAAAAGCGTGGGGAGCTTTTATGGTTTTACATTTTCTTCTTAGAGACTTTACTTTTACCAATTTCTGTTTATTATCAGATATATTAATTGATATAGAGCACCCCACGCTTTTGATGGTAAAAATATTTTCTTTTTGTTGATAACTTTAGTTTTATTCTATATGTGTTGGAGATGATTTTTTGTTGACCACTTTAATTTTATCTCAAGCGTGTTGGAAATTAAAATTATTTTTCATTTTTTTAGTTCGGTTTTCTAAAAAGCGTGTTGTTTTAGTTTTTTAAAACTATTAGGCCTATTTATTTTGTCTCAGAAAGAAAAATATGTGATTAAGGTAGTACTTTTTCTCCTGAATTCAAATATATCGGTTTTTCTCCATCACGCAAGGTTTCCGACAGACAACCATTTATAATTTCAAACACTTTAATATTTTCTACATTCGTAACTACACAATATTAGAACATTCGGATTCACCTAGAAAGTAAGAAATGACGATTTTCTGCTATATTTCGCCTGTGGAGCATCTCTCTTGATGGTCCAACAATAAACGGCCAGCATATTAGGATTCCATTTGCCTTGATATCGCTTTTCCATAGCTGAAATATCGTGAGTTAGCTTATTTGGTTTTATTTTACAATGGACAAATGGACGAAAAAACGTTTATTAAAAAATAGTTATTTAAATTCATTAATTGAAATTAAAACAAAAAAAAACTGGGTGATGGAGAAATTCCGAATACATATTTGAAAACACGATAAAAAACTGAATTAAGTACAGCTATTGTTACTCATGAGACAAAAATCATGTTGACTAGTGTTATGTGAGAATAATATGTAACTATTTACACATAATAAATGAAAATTTAATATTAATTTCATTTGTCATGTGCATAGCCTACAACAAACAGCCTAAATAAGATCAAACTTGGTTCAGAAGCATAGCTTACATTTTTATTGTTAATAGAAGTTCTAGTTCATATCCGAGGCAAGTGAATAATATGAATATATGCAGTAATGAGGTAAGTTATTAAGGAGGGTTATAATAAAGCTACATGAGGAAAAAGTCCACTAATTGTCATTTACTTCATGAATTCTTAAGTTCTACCGAATCACAGTGCGCATGCGCAAGTTGCTCTAATGCTTAATGTAGCTTACGTTAGATGGCTCTGAAATCTAAGTCACCAACTGTCTGGAAAAATTCCCAGCCGTTTATAAAAAATGGAGGTAAACTAACTTCCAATATCCTAACCTAACAAAACGAGTTACTTGGATATTATTTAATAAACTATCAACTAATCTTACGTACACTACGTGTCTCATCGGAATCTAACAAAATGAAGTTAATGATTGCAAATGTTGGTAACACCGATTGGAGAGCCATCTAGCGGATGTCACATTATGCATTTGCGCGTCTGTATAACTCTATTCACAATATTCGCGTAATTATATAAATATTCAAAAATCGTAAAGAATGTTTATAGAATCATTCAAAAAAGTTTAAAGTGTATGAAATGGTATTACAATTGGTATAAATGTGAAGTGTAACAGTGTCAAGAATGTTGATGAAAAATCGTAATCGACAAATTGTAGACCTCAGCCGCTACATGTATTTACAAATAGTATCTTGTGTAAATATAATTAATTGGGTTATCCACCCATAGTAATTCTGCCCGAGGGCAGGCCTTTCACTGCAATCATAGCGTTTTCATGCTATGCCTTGGAGCTTTACTGGGGGATTGTAGGCGTGGTAGCTTCCCGTTGCTTTCCACACCGGTGAATGATGATGATGATAATGATACGGATGACGATGATGGCCATATGATTTCGGGGACCGTTTGGGCCTTAAAGTTTTCTTGACATTTGTCTTACAGGTTAAATCATTTTATTACTGTAGATTTGACCCTGATAGATGCGATAGATTTGAATGCTACTTAATACGAACGTGTTGTAACTATACCACGAAAAACAGTACGTTTCCGGTCAAATGTTCTTACTCAAAATGTTACATACTCAACACCCTCTACAAGCCCTAGAAGTTTGCAAAGGAAATTTCCGAACACTATATATATATGTGTGTGTGTCTTGTCACGCAGCGGGCCTGGGTTCGATTCCCGGTCGGGACAGGCTACTGGGTGAGGTTTTTCGGAGTTTTTCCTCACCTGTAAGACAAATGTCAGAAAGCTTAGGGCCCAACGGTCCACGAAAATCATCCGGCCATCATCATCATCCTTATCATCCATCACCGATGTGGAAAGCAACGAGATGCTGATACACCTACAATTCCCTAGCAAAGCTGCAAAGCATAGCATGAAAATGCTATGATTGCAGTGAAAGACCTGCCCTCGGGCAAAATTACTATGAATGGATATATATCAGGACACTAATTACATTGTACAACTGTAATTTGTACGTTTTAATTTTTTTTATTATTGCAGTAGGGCTATGTAATTTCTCTAAGAATGGCCATTCTTATAATTAAAATTGGAATTGATATGAGTGTACTAATGTTCCAATATGATTGTTAAAAGTACTTGGACCAATAATTGTGTCCCCAGAAAAGTTGATAAATGGACAGAATAGAACAACTACATATAATTTGAATATATCATGTGATGAAATGTGCTTTATTTTATAAATTTAAGATAATTAAATGACAATTAGAAAATAAAACGGAAATTTAATTAACGTCAAAACATGTAAATGTTATGCAAAATAATAAATACACAATTGTTTACAAATAATTTCATCACATACACTTACGTATCGCGAAACTAAACTAAAATAGGCTTTTCTTGAGGTCGAGTGTATTTCAGAAATTTGAATTGAAGGGAAGAAACTTACATCGGCTCTTAAGTTAAAATAAAGGGGGCACGCCGTAGCGTAGTGGTTAAGGCACTGAGCTACAAGCCGGAGGGTCGAGGGTTCAAGTCCCGTTGGGGTCAGGATTTTTAAACTGACCCAAACCCTCTGGCGGCACTATGGCCCTGGGGTCGACTCAGCCTCTAACGGAAATGAGTACCAGACGCTTGTTCTGGGTGTAAAGGCGGCCGTCACGCAGGGCTGACAACCCGGCTGACATAAAGTGTCGATTGTCTAGAAAAGTGGGTGCCTTATCCTCCTACTACCCCAAGGGCCTCCGGGCCTGTTGTGGGATCACTTTAACTTATAAAATGTCAAGGAAAGAAGGAAATATTTGATTATAGAGGTGTATAAAAGAGATTAAAAAGTTAAAATATGCTATGCCCCAAATATCATTAGAATGTACTCTTATCAGCTTAAATGATCAATTATGTACAAAACATGCTGAATCGAAGACACTTTGGCTCTTATGAAATTAATTTATAATATCGTTCCTAATTAATTTAATTGATCTTGTTTAATAGTTTTGTATCACTTAATTTATACCAACTAGGGATAGTCTATGAATAATTATTTATAGATGGACTTTTTTGTAGCATGACGGAGCCGGTCTAAACATCGTGCCTTTGCTCAAAATTACTTTATGTGCGCTGGTTCGAATTCCCATGTGGGATTTTTTATATAATTTGGTCATGTTTGCGACTGATGTATACCCTACTTTATGAAGGATTTGTATAATTAGGCCAGGTAACGGTTCTACAATTAATAATACGACTGAAGGATCCGACGAGTTTACTACAAGTCACCCCTTTACTGGCTGGGTAATCGTTTATGTATTTCTTTCATTCTCTCTCTCTCCTCTCTCTTCTCTCTCTCTCTATCTCTCTTTTTCTCTCTCTCTCTTTTCTCTTTCTCTCTCTCTCTCTTTTCTCTTTCTCTCTCTCTCTCTTTTCTCTCTCTCTTTTCTCTTTCTCTTTTTCTCTTTCTCTTTTTTCTTTCTCCTTTTCTCTTTCTATTTCTCTTTTTCTCTTCCTCTCTCTTTCTGTCTCTCTTTCTCTCTCTCTCTCTCTCTCTCTGTCTTTCTCTCTCTTTCTCTCTCTCTCTCTTTGATACGTGTGGGTGAGGAGTCATAAGTTGGGTGGTAGCCAAGGCGCCGTATAGTAAATATCAATGGATTCTTTTTTTAAACACTGATTATTTAATTTATAATTACTCCATAAATTATGAATTATATGATATTTTAGACCTATACATTGTTAATTTGGTTACGAGTTTTATGACCCTAAAATGTACGCATGTCACCCGGAAATCCCAAATCTCATTGATAATGTATGGGCGATACTCTCTAATTGACTAACTCACTGGAACTATCAAACCGATATGTTCTTGACCGCGCAGACATAAGTTCTACATACATCTCTATCCTAAACTAATGTTTTTCAATCGTACCCTATATAATCTGCTTCCCTCAAATCATGGTTAATGTTATTTTCCCACGTCATCCTTGGCCTTACTTATGGGCGCATTCCCTGTAGTTTTCATGTATGTCCCTATTTTATTCCCTATTTGTGCGACATATCGTGCCCATCGCAGTCTTATCTTAACTGTTAATATTATATTTGGTTTCAATTAAGATCATGTATCTCACTGTTATGTAGTCCTCATCATTCGCTTGCCTGTTCATCTCTCTTTAGCCCAAATCTTTTCCGAAGAACTTTATTCTCAATTACTCGTAATCCATTCTGCCTTCTTAAAGTAAGAGTCTGTATGTCACATTCATGTAACATAACTGGGAGAATCTAACAGTTTATATGTTCTCAGTTTGCTTTTTGAGAGGACGATACACTCTCTTTGAAACATGCACTGTAGAGTGCATTAGGCGTACGTGGGATTTTTCTACATAAAATCATCATTTTGCTTTATGTCGTCTGCCTGAAGTATTCTAGAATAGGACGCATGACTCTTATTTGGTTAGCATGAATAATGCATTGAAAGCACAGTTTCAGACAGCCCTGTTATGAAACTTATATCCATTATTTATGTGACATTTCAATTCAGAAAAGGAACTTACGTATATGGGTATTAAATGCACTTCCATTTTATGTACTATATAAGTGGATCCATGAATAAAATAGTAAAAAAGTAGTTTACTTAAAGCGATCAACTTTTTTTATTAGTAAAAATATAATAAGTTTGAGACTCGTGATGGTGAGGTGCAAGATTTAATTCCTTTTATCTTTTTGACAAATGGTGGCTTGGAATTTATTACCAGCATACATTATTCAAGTCTTATTTATATCCAAAACACTATTGTTTCTGAGTATACAAATTTAGTTTTAAATACCACATAACTGTTCTCTTAGTTTTACTGGTAAATTTGAACGTTCGAAATATAGGAATGGGGCCAAGAATCCATTTGAATTCACTTTAATTTTTCTGGAAAATAAATTCAAACCTCATTATTCAGAGTAGAAAGAGGGAATACTACAGAATCATAAAACTCAGAAGGTAAGAAAAAATCATTTTCACATAGAAAATAATCTAAGGTTTGAAATATATATATATATATATATATATATATATATATTTGTTTAATGTACCGGTATCCTAACCACAGGTTGAGCATTTTTCTGGAATGACTTAACTTTATCACAAGCTTGGAACACAGTGATGATTGGACCTGGAAGGGACAAATTGAGTTCCTTTAGTTTGGAAAATGTGTGTGTTATTTATGAAACAAATTTGCAAGTATTTATAAATTGATGCGTAAATAAAATATTTAAAAAATGGCCGGAAACAATATCAAATAAAGAATCCATCCATAGTAATTCTGCCCGAGGGCAGGTCTTTCACTGCAATCATAGCATTTTCATGCTATACTTTGCAGCTTTACTAGGGAATTGTAGGTGTGGTAGCTTCCCGTTGCTTTCCACACCGGTGAAGGATGATGATAATGATAAGGATGACGATGATGGCCGGATGATTTTCGCGGACCGTTAGGCCCTAAGCTTCCTGACATTTGTCTTACAGGTGAGGAAAAACCCGAAAAAACCTCACCCAGGAAGCTTGTCCCGACCGGGGATCGAACCCGGGCCCGCAGCGTGATAAGGAAATAAAGAATAATGGGGAAAAAACTGACCAGAAAGAAATTTAAATAAAAACGCGAAAATGGAACTGGATAGGACATACATTAAGAAAATACCATGATTCGATTGAAGGAATTGCATTGGATTGGAACCCCCAAGGACACAGGGAAAGAGGCAGACCGAAACAAAAATGGAAGAGATCCATCCTTGAAGAAATTGCAAAAAAGGGGAAAACTGGAGGGAAGTGAAGAAGTTGACTCAGAATAGCATCCGTTGGCGACGCTTTGTGGATGCCCCATGCTCCTGATAGGAGATATAGATGATAATGATATAAACCAATGTGGCCAGCCAATTGTTAACAAAGCCGCATTCTTATAACTAAAAAAAGAAAACTTCAAAAATAGTAAAACTTCTTTTGGAACCCCCAAGGACACAGGGAAAGAGGCAGACCGAAACAGAAATGGAAGAGATCCATCCTTGAAGAAATTGCAAAAAAGGGGAAAATCTAGAGGGAAGTGAAGAAGTTGACTCAGAATAGCATCCGTTGGCGACGCTTTGTGGATGCCCTATGATCCTGATAGGAGATAAAGATGGTGGTGATGGTGATATAAACCAATGTGGCCAGCCAATTGTTAACAAAGCCGCATTCTTATAACTAAAAAAAAAAAAACTTCAAAAATAGTAAAACTTCTTGATCGTCTACTCCTGTGATTAATTCATGTAGACGTGAGACCAGCAGCCGGAAAATATGCCAAGGACCATATGGAGTTTGTTGTTTGTTTGTTAAGCTGTTAATTGTGAAACTATGGCATACAAATAAAATTACATCCCAGAAATTAGAACGGAAATTCTAATTTAGTGTTCATGCAAATCTTATTCAGGTTAGAAAACCAGCTCTAACGGTTGGGGATCCGACTTACTAACATTTAATCCATTTACACCTCTATAATTTATTGGTATATGTGCATGTAAGGCCTGCAGCCTGATAATAGGCCCAGTCCCGTCTTGGAGGAGAAGGAGCAGGTGTAGCTTGTTTCCAAACAAATGATCTCTAAGGTTAAGGTTTTGACTTTTTCCAGATTAACTTTAAACTCCAAGGGTCGGTTTCACCAACAGAGGTAACTGTATTACGCCAGTTTAAGCTATGCATTATACACGGGGAAAACTGGCGTAATATAGTTACCTCTGTTGGTGAAACCGACCCCAAATCTATAAGACTTGAGTTCTGCTTATGAATGGTCACAGAGTTACACGAATTTAATGTTCAGCAATTAATATTCTCTAAGTCTACGATGTATAAATAACCTCACACATACTATGTTTACGTGAGTACTCCAGTCATTGGAACAATGTTAACGTTAGCTTAGAATGGTGTTGGATCAAAAGGAAAAGTATTTCATTGCATAATACTTAAAACAGAAATTTTTCCAGGATGAGCATAATAAAACGTGTTTACCAACAATAATTGGTGTAATAAATTCACGTAACTACTGGAAGTGCCAGCATGTACTGATATCTATGTCCGTTTTATTATTATTATTATTTTAGATAATGGGATTTTTTTAATTCTAAACACATTAGCCTGCCGGGTTCGATACGATTTTTAAGGGGTAGGCCTAAAAATCCTGAGTATGACTTCCTTCAGAATAAAAGTTAAGACGTGATTTAAGGCACGTGAAAGAACGTAAATCTGAAATAAGAGGCATCTGAGCAAAATTTATCAGTCCTTTCATGCCCCTATTTGAATTGGGAAGTCAATAATCTGACCAGTTGAACAGCATTGATATTAAATTGTTAGAGTTCTGTCACCAAAAGTTAGAGGTTATATTATATTAAACTGAACATCTGTTATTCTCTCTCACACACACTCACACATACAATGAGGGTAGTGTAGAGGTGAGAAGTAAAAATAAAGAGAAGCACAGAAAAGTTCAGTACAAATTGAACGGTAAAATAAGTTATTAGATTTTTTTCCTGGTTAGAACTCGCAGAATAGTAAATAGGCCTACTAATTCCAAAATAAACAATATCAGTTTTATTTAATAATCAGAAGGATCAAAGAGAATATTAAAGTGCAAACAGATACATCCACAAAAGCCCCAGTAAACATTGATTCATAAATAAAATTGTTCTATCACTTTGCAAGCGCTTGATAGTTACCGGTAGGTTTGGTATATCGACTCTAAAATTTTGGGTTCAACTCATCTTGTTTACGCTTGTGCAGTAACTCACCTTATCTTCTTGTCTCTGATTTTGTTAGAATTGGTATTCAGTCCTTACTTTAAGGGAGTAGGAAATATTAAGAGTAATTGAGAATAAAATTCGTAGGAAAATTGTTGGACCAAAGAGAGATGGATAGGCGAATGGAGAAGACTACATAACAGTGAGCTACATGAAATTTATGGGAAACCAGATATAATAAAAACAATTAAGTCTTGAAGACTGTGATGGGCAGGACATGTGACACTAATTATGAATGGAAGAGGGGCATGGAAACTCATTGTAGGAAAACCAGAGGGTAAGCATCCAGTAGGCATACCAAAAATGAGGTAGGAAAGTAACATTAATTAAGATTTGGGGAAAGTAAATTATATAGCCTAGTGTATGATTGGAAAACATTAGCTCGGGATAGAAATGTCCGCATGGCCATGAACTCACGGTACCAGTGAGTTAGTTATTACTATTCAGAAATACCCAACCAGCTCGTAATCGGTTAATTTCTGATACCTTGTTTTCTAAAACTTTTTTATTCTGTTCATTTTCAGCTATTGCCCCTACGTTTTGTACAATTTACTTTTGAAGCACGCTGTATATTGTGCATATGTTGCGTCAAACCTTAGACGCTTTAATAACATTTATTACACTTCTTTAAACTTGAATTTACGTTTCATTATTATGATCTCATGATTTCATAGTGTAGAAACATAAATATTTTTTTATTTGCCTAACAAAAGTACTATCTTTGCATGAAAACTCTCAGATTAGCAGGGAACATATAATTAATAGAGGATTAATAAATGCATTTAGTTATAAAATTTTAGTAGAATGGCCTCGGTAAAAGATTTCTTCAGAGAAATAAATTAAGATAGGAGGGAAGTACCACAGTATATTTGATTCTGGGTACTGAATAAACCTTCCCCAGAATAGAAGTGCAAACTGTATATTTTGTGAGAGTGATATTGAACCTCCAGATTTCTAAGAAGTGAATCGTTGTTATGTGCGTGTATATAAATCACCTAGTCATATTTTTGTCTTTTTTTTTGTGTTATAATTTTTCATATGTTTATTTATTTCATTTCACCCTCTTTGGGACACGTTGGATCAATCATATCTCTGCGTGTTGTTCCTTTCTTAGTAAATACCCAGTATTTTTTCATCCTTTCTGATCTTCTTTTCCTATCTTCTTCCGAGATAATAGGTTTGGATTTTTGTTTAGATTTATCTTGGAACCTTATGTTTTCATCTCGATTAATTAATTAAGCTGTTCGATCGATTAGTGGATTTTCTGAAATCTTTAATTCTATCACGTCATTTTCAGTTTCTTTAAACCAGTTGGGTTTTGTTTTGCGGTTACGGAACAAAGATTTGTTTGGTTAATCTGTTAGATTTCATTCTGAGAAGATAACCGTAAAAAAATTATTCTCCTTTTCGCATAGTAGGCCCTATCTGAAAGTTTTTTTTTTTTCTTGATGTGTAATATGTTATAAATATTGGAATATACTATATCGGCATATATATTTGGGATGTCGTTAAAAATTTAGTTTACTATTTTTATTATCTACTAGCTAATACCCGGCATACGCTGCTACTCGTAAATAAAGGTTAATGTGTTATTATCACCAGCCGTGCGCTGTTATACTTGCCCGAAATCAGCTTATCCCGATCTTCTTGTCATCAACAAAAGACAAAAATGGTTATTGTGAGTTATTCGTAGAAGATAAACATATGCTGTCGCGAACTTTTTTGTAGAGTTTTTTGAGATGTTCAATTCTGTGTACATTAATTTGGTGTATTTGTTATGGTTTAGGCAGCGTAAACCATTTAAGCGTCAAAATAGGGACTTTATTTCAAGTTTTACACTACAAAGGGTGATTTTTAGGGGTGAAGGGGTTGGATATCACAACTTTCTTATAGCCTATGTTCATCCCGGGAATCTCCTGAACATTTTGCAAAAAAAAAACAATCAAAATCGAATCAACGGTATGGCCGCGCTTAGAATACGAACAAACAAACCAACAAACAAACAAACGTTGATTTCTATATACCGGTATTAGATTTGTGGATACTATAGTACTAGGCTAAATTACCTTTCCCTTCTGGTTTATGTGGATATCATCTCATCCAATTTCTGATAAAATTCAGGGTTGCTTTAATTATAATACTAATCATTAAAATTGTTCTTTTTTCCTTACTGCTATTAACACTTTTCTTTAAATGAGAGATAATTAATTACTACTGATATAACGATAAATCTCGCCATAGAGAGGGAAATATCCTCTTTGAATATTATCTGGCACAGGGAATCTATTAACCGAAGTATGTTGGAACGCATGTAGTTTGGAATAAAGTATATTACTTCTAATTAATCATGTTTGATTAGAGAGCGAATTCCTACACTCAACTTGCAACATAATCATTTTAATAATGTTTACTCATGATTTATAAAGCCGCCAACATTAACAGTTGTTATAAATTAAGTTTTAATGCGTTTTGACCAAATGATACTCTCTCATTTACTGGGGTTTGCATGAAATTAACACCAATTAGTCCCTAGTTGGTTTTGTAAACTGCGTTATTACTATTCATGGCATGTTGTATGCTATGCGTGGTCGACCTGCTTCAATGCGTAGATGTGCATCGTAGGTTGCAAATATTTGATTTCCCATTCTTGCACTGGTGTCCCGTTAACATTATCGAGGGATGCCATTTATTTAGTAAAGTAGTACCGTTGTTGTGTCCTTTATTGACCCCAGAAACTAAAGTATGGTTTATGTAGCTAATTAACGTTTTACTGTATGTATATTTGTAACCTAATTATGAAATTATACTTACTTACTTACTTACTCACTGGCACTATCGAACCCGAAGGTTCATGGCCGCGCGGACATAAGCTCTCCATACATCCCTATCCTGAGCTAATGCTTTCCAATCATTCCCTGTATAATCTACTTCCCTCAAATCATAGTTAATGTTGTTCTCCCACCTCATTCTTGGCCTACCAACTGGGCGCTTACCCTCTGGCTTTCCTACAAGAAGCTTCCATGCACGTCTTTCATTCCCCATACGTGCAACATGTCCTGCCCATCGCAGTCTACGAGACTTAACTGTTCTTATTATATCTGGCTTCCTATAAAGACCATGTAGTTCATTGTTATGTAGTCTTCTCCATTCACCTGTCTGTTCATCTCTCTTTGGTCCAAAAATTTTCCTAAGAACTTTATTCTCAAATACTCGTAATCTCCTTTCCTCCCTTAAAGTAAGAGTCCATGTTTCGCACCCATATAATATAACTGGTAGAATAATAGTTTTATATATTTTCAGCTTAACGTTTTTTGAAAGAAGTTGGGACATCAAAAGTCTCTGCAATGCATAATAGCAAGCATTTCCAGAATTGAGCCTATGTTTAATTTCTTTGTGCATCTCATTCCTATTTGTGATTATTGTTCCTAGGTATTTGAATTCAGCCACTTCCTGAAAATTTCCCTCATTTGTCATTAGCTGTCCATTTCCATTATATACTGAATTTCTACGTGTGACCATATATTTAGTTTTACTGATATTTACTTCCAGTCCTATAATTGAAATGTATTAATGTAGTTTTTTTAAGCATCAGGCTGACACAAACAAATAAACTACCATTAAATGATAGACCGATTAAATCTTGATAATGTTTTGATGTTTGGAATAATACTGGTATAAAATAATAAAAACATTAATAGAAGTATCCTAATTTATAGATTTTCTTAAGATGTCCGAATTTTCACATATTTTAAGAACACCAGTAAACTGTCTAATCAATATTCATTTTACCTTATTTTAAATGTTTGCAAGAAAACCCTTTAACATTTTAAGGGTGAGAAATTTAGTTAACTTTCTAAACTAAAGTTCAATCGTGTTAATATAATGAACGGTTTTTAATAAAAGAAACATGAAATTGTTATACTAAATTTATCGAAGGAAGTGATATTAAACAATTGCATAGCTATTTTGATAATGTTATCGCCTTTCGTGGTTATAGATATGCGAGAAAGTCCCTGTTTACTTTTAAATTTTGTAATTGAAAGTAATTTAAAATAATTTTTGTTAGCACTTGAATAAATTCCCCATTTCCTAATTCATATTTTATTTTAATAAATGAACCTGATAAGATTGCTAATTTATACAACATTAAATATTATTGTATTAACGTCTATTATTTGTGATAATTTATAAATGATAAATAATGACTTCTTGTTTTATTTATTTCATACTTAACTATTCTAACATTCTAAGGTCATATCATTTCTAGAATCTTTCATTTAATTATATTTTTGTGTTTATCATTTGTTGTTGGTTCATTCATATAATTGTAATATATGAAATAATGATTACGGGTAATGCTATTCAAATCCAGAATTTGCTTTAACTGAAAAAACTCTCCCTCAAAAAAAAAAAAAAGCACACAGTTTGGCCGGTTTCAGAATTTAATTACGTACGAACGATACCGTTTAAGTCAATTCGATTTATTCATTCTGCATTTTATTTTTCAATTTTTTGTGTTTGCTGCCAGAAAATATAATTAACGTTGGTAATCTAGGTCTGGAGTTCGGAATTCCTAAAAAGTTAGACTTATACGAATGTGTCTAAATGGAACAAAGAGTAGGGTGCGTGTAGGCAAACAGTTTTCGGACACTTTTGAAATCCAGAATGGGTTGAAGCAAGGAGATGCACTATCACCTCTACTATTTAATTTTGTGCTAGAGCATGCCATTGAATCTTTAGAGAATGAGGAAGGCTTACAACTCAATGGTATTAATAAGATGATAGTTTATGCTGATGATGTAGTATTATTGGCCGATAGCGAGGAGATACTAAAGGACAACATGCACACACTATTGAGTAACACTAAGAAATTAGGACTGGAAGTAAATATCAATAAAACTAAATATATGGTCACACGTAGAAATTCATTATATAATGGAAATGGACAGTTAATGGACAAATGAGGAAAATTTTGAGGAAGTGGCTGAATTCAAATACTTAGGAACAATAATCACAAATAGGAATGAGATGCACAAAGAAATTAAACATAGGCTCAATTCTGGAAGTGCGTGCTATTATGTATTTTCAGAGACTCTTGATGTCCCAACTCCTTTCAAAAAACGTTAAACTGAAAATATATAAAACTATTATTCTACCAGTTATATTATATGTGTGCGTAACATGGACTCTTACTTTAAGGGAGGAAAGGTGATTACAGGTATTTGAGAATAAAGTACTTAGGAACATTTTTGGACCAAAGAGAGATGAAGAGACAGGTGAGTGGAGAAGACTTCATAACAGTGAATTACATGGTCTTTGTAGGAAGCCAGATATAATAAGAACAGTTAAGTCTCGTAGACTGCGATGGGCAGGACATGTTGCACGTATGGGGAACGAAAGACTAGCATGGAAGCTTCTTGTAGGAAAGCCAGAGGGAAAACGCCCAGTTGGTAGACCAAGAATGAGGTGGGAGAATAACATTAACTATGATTTGAGGGAAGTGGATTATACAGGGAATGATTGGAAAGCATTAGCTCAGGATAGGGGTGTATGGAGAGCTTATGAACCTACGGGTTCGATAGTGCCAGTGAGTAAGTAAGTAATCTAGGGATTAAATTCCTTACCTCTGGTCTCAAGGATCGCGAGTTCAAACATAATTTCAGAAGAATAAATATAAAGCAATGGATTTCGATATACCTGACGAGAATAATTTAATTTCAAAGTTCATAAACTCTACACCAGATGGCAGTTCAAGAGATGATGTTAACGACGAAATTTCGGCAGTTGGAATTTGACTGAAGATGAAAGTAATACTATACTTTTGAAACCGGTATCGTGAAGACACGCAACTTTGTGAGGTGAGATTTTAAAACATTTTCTCCAACTCATTTATTAACTTATTTATATGTTTGTATTCGCATTAGACCTGTATTAAGTGATGCCTACTAAAAAGTAAACATGCCATGACCGTAAACTTCTGCTAGCAATCGCAAAACTATGTTGATGAAGTAAGAGAAATGTCGACACACTAGTATCTGTGCTTGATAATAAAACATCTCATTAGGCTATACATTAGTCATGACTTTAAACCATTAAAACAATATTAGGAGGAAGAAGAAAGATTTTATAGAAGCAAGAATTCACAATTTGGATGCAGAATACGGAGTTGATGAGATAAAATATACCTACATAATGACAACTCAATTTATCTCAAAGATTCAAATACAATTTTCACGCATCTTATATCTAGTCGTATTGGGAGGTTGTGAGTTCCAATAGTGTTACCGCCCAACATAATAATTTACTTTGAAATTTACAATAACTCCACCTACAACTTTATATTTTCTTTAGTTGAGTGATTTCGTAAATGGGTACTGATATGGTTCACTGTATTTGAACAATACGAATTCTGGCAAGGGAACTGTCAACCATTGCATGCCTACCTTGAAATTTCTCCCAGAGAAGCTTAGAGATGTAGCAAAGCCGTGTCGAAAAAATATCTGCCACTCTTAACAACAAGGCACAGAACTCGAAACCAGAATCTAACAATGGTAACCCATTGTACGGGGCAGATGTACGTCCCTCTTGAGTAAGAGTATGGTGGAGTGAGGCGGGATGCTGCGCGGATAACAGATAGTGAGAATTATCCAATCTACCAAGTCAGGAATTGTATTTTCCTCCTATAGTTTAAATGAAAGATTTGACGCTGAGTTTTAATGACATGCAGTAAAAGTGGCAGATCATTTTTTGGACACGCCCTTGGTACATCACATCGCTTCTCTGGAAGAAATTTTATGGTAGGTTTCGGCATGCAATGGGAGATAGTTTCCTTGTGAGTAATAATATCTGAAATCCCATTTTACCGTTTTATCCATATAAAGAAATTTTCTGTTTTATTAATAGGCATATAAACCGCTGATTACCTGGCGTTGCTCGATCCTCTTCCCACAAATCACCTTTGCGACCCAAACAGACTATTATGGTTTCGTTATTAATCCTGTCATCCATTCTTACGTGCCTCCGTGTTAATGGGAGCTGAATGCGCATTAAATGGCATCAGGGGTATCAATCTTCATATAAGCGACCCAGAAAACTACGATAGTTTTCGATTGTTTTTACGTAAAATATTAAAATCTTAAAATTCGTACTTGATGTAACAGCAGTCCTCAACTAAAACAAAGTTCTATGTAAAATACTTCGTCAAACATTAAACAATGCTTGCTTGCCTTTCAGAAAACAGTATTACAGGATCACCAATTTTTAAAATTAGAGTAACCTTATTTTATAGGAGATAACTTTTCACCCATTAATCTTTTAGTCACCCTATGCTTATACAAACTCAGTGTTATTTTATCTTTGCATACTATTGTTTATGAACTTTTGTACGATAGTGCGTTCTGTCGTACTTACAGGAATGGCGGCCATGATTGAAAAAAAATCCCAAACTTCGGGGTTGCGAACCTATAAATAACTAAATAACTGTATTGTAATTTATTAAAAATTACCTACCTAGGGCGGGAAGTAACACTATTGCCCTTTATGTATACTACGTACAATGTATGTACAAAAATATATCCGAAAGGTAGTGTTAATATACATTATTCGAAACAAATCACTGCATTTTAAATGAACTGTACTTTATTTGAAACAATATTGAAAGTTGGCTTAACAAAATACAGTAGATATACCGGTATAGCATTACATTTTGACCACAAACTCGCTGAGACTTTAATGTTTCACTCATGAGTATGAAATAAGCAACCATACTTATTTTCACTTACAGTACACATCTTCTCCTCCAGCCACTTTCTAAATGGAATTTGTTTTTTTTTTTTTTTTTTTCATAAATTGATTTAGAATTCTCTGGTACTAAAGAAGCATACCCAACTTCCCACGCTTCTTCAATTTCATTTTCATTACCATCATTCATACCATTTTATACCTGATTGGTGTCACTGCCTGCTGTAGTCTCAACTAAATTATTTTTGACATTTAGCGTACATACATTGACCAGACTACTAATGTCAGTTGTTTATAAATTAACTCAAATATTTCCAACATATTTTACCATTATTTATTTCGAAAACACCATCGTGCAAAAAGTAATGTATAACACACGTTTGTGAAGTGTTTTACAGAATCTCGGAAGTTAAGAACCTCGCTATCGCTCGGTTTTTAATATTTCCTCACTTCTATAAAAACCACTTCCCAACCTCGCATTGTAATATACTATTTATGTCGCCTACAAGAGAGACACGCGTATATGTGCATGTCCATCCATAGTAATTCTGCCCGAAGGCAGGTCCTTCACTGCAATCATCGCATTTCCATGCTATGCTTGCAGCTTTACTAGGGAATTGTAGGTGTGGTAGCTTCCCGTTGCTTTCCACACTGGTGAAGGATGATAATGATAATGATGATGATGGCCATATGATTTCGGGGACCGTTTGGGCCTTAAAGTTTTCCTGGCATTTGTCTTGCAGGTGAGGAAAAACCCCGATAAAAACCTCACCCAGAAAAACTGCCCCGACCGGGGATCGAACCCGGGCCCTCTGCGTGACAAGACAGCAACGCTACCTCGAGACCACAGCGGTCTATGTTCATGTATGAAAAATAATGTTTTATACCTGTTCTGTTTATATAGTGTAAATACTGCAGACATGTAATTGTTTATTTATTGGTATATTATTTTTTTATGTAACAGGAATATGCTTGTACGGCCGAACAGATCCGTGTGCATTTTTTAAACTAGTTGATGATTAAGGCGGGATTTGCGATAAATTCTGGGCTGTGTAAAAATGTGTTCGTGGAGTGTAAAATAATAGAGAGTGTTTATGTATACACTTTAACATAAGCCGGCAGATTCGTCATTGCACTTTCATTGGATGCCATGCAATAACTGGATATTGCTGTTATAAAGCTTTATCTAGCTTACGCACGTGACAGTTTGTTGGACTGCCGGTTCCAGAGTGGATGTAAAACTAGTGTAGGTGTTATATGTTTGTGCAGACTGGATTTTAAGGATAACCTCTATGTTGCAGGTATATACATTGGTAAATAATTTGTTTGTTTTTTAATTTAATTGAACATATTAAACATTATGAACATTTCATATAGTCCCAGGTATTCTCTTCTTCTTCGGTTTTCCCCCACTTATAGGTTTGCTGTCTTCAGTTCCCATTTATTTCTCTCATTCCAATCCCCTTCTTCCAAATTCCTATCATCCATTCTAGTTCTGACATAGGTTTCCATTTCCATCTTGGTCTGCCACGTTTATTTCTTCCAGGGGTTGACCATTGGTATATACTTCTTGGCAATC
The DNA here is from genome assembly GCA_030220185.1 of Diploptera punctata. NCBI lineage: Eukaryota > Metazoa > Arthropoda > Insecta > Blattodea > Blaberidae > Diploptera > Diploptera punctata. The sequence goes on from JASPKZ010000014.1 coordinate 164,087, forward strand.
TTTCATTTTCCTTTCTGTGTATATGGCAATACCATTTAAGAGTTTGATTTTCAATCCTCTTAACAGCAGATATGGTGAAATTCATTTCTCTCCAAAGGAATTAATTTCTTATTCTATCCTGTCTTGCTTTTTAAGGCTTTTTCTAAGATAATCAAATTCAACTGTTCTAATTTTATTCTTTTGTAATTCCGTCAAAGACCAAGTTCCATATGACAAACTATTCTGTATTATGCTCTTATGAATTTTCATTTTAGTTTCCTTTGTAATGTTTTTGTTCCGAATTATTCCATGTAATGTCTTCGTTGCATTTTTTTGCCGTTGAAATTTTAGTTTGTACACCACTTTCACATGTACCTAAACATGTAATTATTGACCCAAGATATTTAAAAGTATACCGCTGTGGTCTCGAGGTAGCGTGCTGCCTTGTCACGCAGCGGGCCCGGGTTCAATCCCCAGTTGGGGCAGTTTTTCTGGGTGAGGTTTTTATCGGGGTTTTTCCTCACCTGTAAGACAAATGTCAGGAAAACTTTAAGGCCCAAACGGTCCCCGAAATCATATGATCGTCATCATCATCATCATCATCATACTTCACCGGTGTGGAAAGCAACGGGAAGCTACTACACCTACAATTCCCTAGTAAAGCTGCAAGCATAGCATGAAAATGCAGTGATATATATATATATACCGGTATATATTCTGTTAGATGTGAATCGTAATTATTGAAAGTAAATTTAGTATTTTAGTTTGGAGTTAGTTTGGAACATTCAAAGGAAGAAAAAAATGATTTTAATTCACCACAAATAGTTATGATTTCTTTAAATTGCCAACGAAATAAGAATGTATTAGAAACACGTTTAATGAATTAGTTGTGAGAAAGAAAGCAAAATGTCCGTAAGTATTAGAGAAAGCTAGCGTATTCTAGGTTCATTGGCCCTTAGCATCAATATTTCCCTACCACATACTGCACAGATGTGGATTCGCTTGTCTCGTGCTAGCCTCAAGAAATATCAGAACATAAATTTTTAGATATAGGTCAATAATGAAAAGCAAGTGTGGAATATTTCATGAAGAAAGTTGCTTCAACGTCTGCATATAGAGAGTCAATTACTCTAACAAGGCTATTAATTTAGAAGTAAGATTAACCTGGATTTTTGCACGAAATGCATTACACATTACACGGTCGATTCCTTCATTTATAGTAAGATGTTTTCAGCTAATGCTCAAATATTTCCCATTTTTATTCCCAAATTCCTAATATTCTAGACATTTGTATTTCATCTAGCGAACTTAATTGAGAAACGACTCAGATACAACATTTATTTTCGATTTTTCTTATTTATAATCTCTTTCAACAATATAGGTTATATCATAACTACAAACAATATTGCCTCTGCGAGTGGGCCTGGTAGCTCAGGGGATAATGGGTCTGATAACGGTCTTTATGATCTTGTTATGATTTCGTGAGAGAAAGGATATATTTTTTCTTGGCTCATTCGTGCCCAGACTGGCCCTAGGAGCCACTCAGCATTCTATAAAATGAGTATCAGGTTCTTTCCTAAGGGTAAAGTCGATCGGAGAGTGGGTTAGCAACTCGATCCCATCGCTCATTGGCCGATGATCAAATATCCTGCACCTATTTTCCCCATGTCCTTCTAAAGGAAACATTTGACTTACATATCTGTAAGTTTATTTCTGGAGGTCTATAATATAAATGTATTTTGGTTTAGTCCTTTTTTTTTGTATAAATTAACTGATAATCATTTTAAAGAAGATAGACTCTTCCTCTATAAATGGGGTATGAACCCATTAGCTTGATTTAGCTTACTTTTCCTCTATAATTACGTTTTAGTGTATGATGCACGGGAATTTTTTATATTATTGGGGATAGTTTAAATATATTAAATGTAAATTGGGGGAGGACCTGAATTGTATCGGATGTTGATATGCATGGCGGTAAAAAAAAAAATAGACCCCGTCGCGACGCCCGAGAAAAGCCACGCAGATAATAATTCAGCTTGGGCGATCCTGTATTTAAATACGGGATTATCCAAATAAAATCGAAATTTACGCTATTAGTCTTCTCGTTTGGTTATATTTTGATTATGCATTCAATATGGAGTGGGGTATTGGTTCCAAATCCCTATAGCAACATGAAATCCCTAATCAGCAATCTTCATTATCCATCAATGCACATTGATCCAAATCGTGTTATTATCTAAGGACAGCATTTGTGGAGTGATCATGGAAATAAATAAACTGCTAGAACTAAAGCTGACTTGCAAGAATTGGAGATAAATAGGCAAAGCTAAACAGTCTCCTTGTTTATTTGTACTCCATTCCGTATGCAATAAAAACTGTTGTTGGACAGTATGTTCATTCCCGTTAACTGATTAATTCTGAAATACAGTGTTAATTAAAATATGTTAGGCCGGTCTTTGAAATTCAAAATAACTTAATTTAAGATCAGTTTTTGAGTGAAATTGATTAGCTAATTCGTTTAGGTTTGGTTTAAAAGCATTTTAGGTGTAATTTAATTCGTGTTCACTTCAGGATACAGTTTCGAATGTTTAGATTCCTGTCTGAGGTTGATCAATTTTTTTCGGAGGGAAGTTAAAAAGCGTAGGCCTTGTATCGCTGAGATCTCTGGCACTTCAAAGAAAAAGGTATTTTATGGAATACATATTTCTGTAAACATATCCAGGTATTGGAATTCACCTTTGTAAATACTACAGTGGAGGAAATTGGTATAAAGCCACTAACTTTTAGTAGTAAAACAACCAGAAATATTTATGCAAATACCGTATGTGTGTCATAGATTACATATAATTATCTTGGACATAATTTCATACAGGTCTCCTCATTTTGTATTTATTATATGTGTAAATAATACGTAAAATCTAAGAAAACGCTGTCCTAGGGGTGGAAATCGGTATAAAGGCAGGTCAACTTCTGGCTTTTACAGAGACATAAATGTAAACAAAACACTGCAATTACATGGAGACGACGTGTCTGTGAGCATCGTTCATCAGTTACAAGTCAGCAGTACGTACAATGCCACGTGGAAAGCCTCTATCAAATGAAGAGAAATCAAGAGTTAGTGCCATCTAGGAGATGGGCCTTTCCAATAGACAAATACCTACGAAATTGGGACTTCAAGATGTGTCATTGATAATTTTGTCAAACTGGGCTCACAATATGAAAAAAACGGGAAATATGGACGGACAAGAAAATTGTCTGAGCGCACTAAACGTCTCATTTTACGTAAAGCAAAAGGTAAGAGTAAGTTTTCTTCTCAAATCCAGGCTGATTTGAAGTTGCCAGTAACAGCCAGACGAGTAAGACAAATTCTGTCAGAAGACAAGAACCTAAAATTAAAAAAAAAAAAGAACACCTCTGAACGATGTACATAAGAAAGTTAGAATGCCTTTTGCTGAAGAACACATGTCCTGGATCTCAGAATGGAATAAAGTATTGTTCAGTGATGAGAAGAAATTTAATCTGGACGGGTCTGATGGCCTTCAGTATTACTGGAACGACCTCCGTACTGAAGAGCAAGTTAGAATGAGTAGAAACTTCGGTGGTGGAGGCGTTATGATTTGGGCAGAATTCTGCTTTAAAGGAAGATCAAAAATAATATGGATACGCACCAAGATGAATTCTGAGTCCTACACTGAGGAGCTTCTGGAGTCCTAATTGATACGAATGTATGAGGAATTTGGCGAAGATCTAATTTTTCAGCCAGATAATGCTTCCATTCACGTGTTTGCCAAATCAAAGGAGTGGTTCAGGAAGAAAGAAATACCACTTTTGACGTGGCCAGTCAGAAGTCCTGATTTAAATCCGATTGAGAACTTATGGGGGATCCTGGCAAGCGTGTGTATCGCAATGAACGGCAATTTGGGACAGTGACTGAGCTGTGGAATTATTATTCCAGAAGAGTGGGCTTCAATCTCAGTGGAAGAAATAAACACCCTCATCAAGTCAATGCCAAAGAGAATCTTCCAAGTAATTAATAACAATGGAGGTTCAACTAAATTTTAGAACTTTGTTGTAAACTTTGCGCTCAGTCTTTTTGGTTTAATCTGTGAAATACACAAAGTGCCTTTATACTAATTTCCACGCATATGTGAGAGTGGTTTCAGTTTTCATGTACTTTTTTGGACGGAAATGGATAATTAATTTTGACATTATTTGTGTGTGTTTTATACTCAATCACCTCCTAAGTTAATATAGAAAAATGCCAAAGAAAGAGTAAATAAGCTTGTGTTAACACTTTTAACAAGTGTCTTTATACCAATTTCCTCCACTGTATTGGATTTATAGGAGAAAAAGTCTACGTTAAATTCCCTAAACAAAAATTCCCACTGGAATAAGTATGTTTTCTTAGGTGTTATTAAAAAAATACGTAAGATGTATTAACATATATGTTTGTTGGGCATTTATTGATTATCTGGATATTCTAATATTTTTCCAGTATGTGACTTACATCTAGTAGATTTTTTCACGATTTTTACTTCTTCTTCTTGTGCTGTGGGATGGATGTCTGGAAATTTTCCAGGATTATGCTTTCTTATTCGAATATTTTTCGACATACTACGCATCTATGTGATAAGTCGTGACCTTGAATTTCATCATCGAAATAAGTAGTGTATTTGAATTTCCTTACCTGAATAATTTTATGAACATACAAACTGGAATCGATTTCGCAAACTTCGAACCCAAAGACTGAGGGGTGCTCAGTCGACACTTATTACAGATTGTCCCCAAGAGGGGTTTACTTTTAATAATATAATATATCTTCTTGTAAGCACATGTTTCCCTTAACAGAGATTAGGCGCTCTCCCCCTACAGGGAAGAATTTGAACCATACTAATTTAGTTATACTTGTTTTCGTATAGATGTCATTTGAGTGGTCTGTGGTGGTCAACGTTCTGCCTCATACAGACATCTAGGAAACCAAGGTACGGGAAAATTCGGTAAATTTTGCTTAGAGGTCTTTTCATTCAGGCTTAAGAATCTTTTACGAGCCTGAAAATCTTCAGACTCGGGACCCACGGCTTAAAGTCCCTCCCGGAGGACTTGCTCCTTGCATTTTTTCATCCTAAAAAAATCCATCGACCCCGGCCGGGTTTGAACGCGCGACCCTCGGGACCAGAGGCAAGGAGCATAACCACTAGTGGTAATGCTAATCCAGAATATGACCTAATAAATGTTCATTAATATTTCTTTATACTGATCCATTACTTTGATTCTGTAGCATAGAAGTGGACTTCAATATCATATTTTCCAATAAGTTCTGATATTAACTTGGAGTTGGACAACAATCTTCTTTGTCAAAAATGTATAATAGGCCTATGAGATTTCATTTCATATGTATCGATAAGTGATTTTGTGTGGATTAATTTTTGCAAAGATGTAACGGGATTTTTCTTATGTGTATACAATTGACAAATTATTCCTCTATAATGAATTCTTCTCGATTCTCCAGCGGATATATCATAAATCGTATCTGACAAAATAATTTCTCATTTTTATTAATAAATCCTGTTTATAAACAGTATTATTTTGCTTTGTTGTAAATTTTAATGTAGTGTGACTTGGATTTAAAGTATTTTACATTTTTTATTTAAATGTTAAGTATTATGCCTATATAAAATTATTATTACTACCTGTATTAGTAATATAAGTTGGGTGCTTGTTAGTTTTCACAAAATGATTCCTCAATGTCCTCAGCTGGTATCCTTTGTGCACAAGCTTTAAATTTGTTGTAAATAAACGTTTAAACATTTTGTCTTCCATTAAATTGTAATTCATTATCTTTAAATCGAAAATGTGTTTTCCCTGATTTACTACATATATGAACTCTTCACGTTTTAACTTCAATTTTGATCATCTTTAGTTATATGCTTCAAATATATTCAGGAGTATGTTAATAAGTTGTTTGGTTATATTCGTATTATAGGTATTTATTAATCATGTGTAGATTGAATTATGAAACGATGAATATGATTAAAAAGATGTACATAATGAAACTTATACCCATCATTATCCCTGGCAACTAATGAAAATCCTGAACAATTACTGTTCATATTAATAATCCCGGAACTTTGCAAATACAAGAATGAAACGCATCTGAGTAACTCGTTCGGACTTCGCTTCCTATTTTTATTTTTCGAATTTTCTATAAATTTCGGTTTTAACCAGTAATATCTGTAGAAATAAAACAAAGTTGATACATTTGTACACAACCTCTGGCATTTAATTACACTATAAAGCAAATGTAAATTTAATTAAATAGAAATAAAACTTAACGTTTTATAAGATTTTCATATTTATTACAATATAAATTTTGTAACAGCTGTTTCGGTACTTTGTATCTACTTCAGACATGATTACAAATGAATGAATTTTGCTATTATATCAATACATAACTGTAACTATACAACTGAATGTAAACAATTTTTTTACAATCTCTATTATAAATTTAAAAGAGGCGATTCATTCAAATCTAGTTGTGAATTTAACAGCCTATTGTTATTCACAACTAGATTTGAATGAATCGCCTCTTTTAAATTTATAATAGAGATTGTAAAAAACATTGTTTAAATTCAGTTACACAGTTACAGTTGTTATGTACTGATACAATAACAAAATTAATTAATTTTAATCATGTCTGAAGAAGGTACAAAGTACCGATACAGCTGTTACAAATTTATATTGTAATAATATGAAAATCATATGAAACTTTAAGTTTTATTTTTATTTAATTAAATAAATATGGATTTTCATCAAGTAAACGCCAGTTCAATTGATTAATTATCAAATGTATATTGATAATAAACAATTTTGCAAGACCTAATTAATAAGTGCTTTGGGAACATTACTTTAGGAGGCGAACTTCTGGAGAATACGGAATGAAAGACGAGGCGCTTTGCATAGACGTTAGAGGTCTCTTTACAAATCGATAATACCGGCAGTCCATTAACCGATACGTTGACAGGTTAAATTGACATTTTAACATGACTCATTTAATACAAATACAGAAGCAGTTTAAGTAATTTTTATGTGGAAAAACTGACATTTGTATCGCTGTTTTGCTATTGGCATCTCTCCTAGCGCGTGATTCTCTTCTTAGATAAATATTTAATTAACACAAACTCATTGTTGTGCATTTTTTGCACCATGTTTACAATTTAACAGACCCTGGCACTCGTCTCTTTCGTAAACGTTGTCAAGAATATAAAATATTTTATTGTTAATGTACTCATACTTGAGAAATCAGTAGTTATCCCATATACTTATGACACTATTTTTTTTCTGCGATGAGATCTGAACTCATTATAGATAATTTATTTCCATAAACCAATTAGGCATAGAAATCGTCATTTAATAAGTTCAATAAAATTAATTATACAAAACTTATTATGCCCATGCAATTTTACGGAAAACGCTGACACTGTGCATTGGGTTAGCCATCAATGTGGTACTGATAGCCTTCTTAAATTGAAAAAAAATCTGTAAACTAAAGGAACGAAATTAAATTTTTCTTATATATACTGGTCAGGTAGTGCTTACATTTAGGCCTATATATAAAATATTATATTCATTACTAGTATTTTAATAATTATAATGTATATAACATTAAATTCATCGTTATGCAATATCTTTCTAATATAGAAAAAAACATAATTATATTGTCGAAAGAGTTTGAATACCCAATTACTTAGAACTATATATACAATTATTATTATTATTATTATTATTATTATTATTATTATTATTATTATTATGAGCTCTCTAATTTGACCTAGTACATCTCTGTGTAAAACAGTATAGTAATTGAAACACTGTTGTATTCCATAAACCAAAATGACTGTGAATACGAACATAATAAATTAACGAAGACTGAATTTAAAAGTGCTGTTTATAATCCCTGATGATATTATGCATTTACTTGATGTATTATACAAATAGTCCATACGGATTTACTAGCTTAGGCTATATGGCTATAGTGACATTTAGATCAATTGTTTTACTTTTATTTTATTTAAGATTATTGGCAATACACCAATAGTCCTATGTGAACTAATTTCATTAAGATACATAGGAACCGTTGAATAATTCTTACAAATTCCAGTAATGGCTAAAATCATCAGCACACATTGTCATTGTAGACAGGTTCTCAGTTCATATCCGATAAGGAATTACTGAAGTAGGCTATGTGTGTTTCGAAATATATTTTATTTTAGTCCTTTTGGTTTTATTTTCTATTTAGGCTAACTACTAATTAACATATTGAAAATTTAATTGTAAATTAATATTATCATTATTATTATTATTATTATTATTATTATTAAGATTGAATGAGAAAAATTAGTATTCTTTTAAATAATGGGAATCCTTTATACAACCTTAATTAGGTATGTTAATTTTATATTCACTCCTTTAAATGAATTCCGGAGATTATTAATCTCATGAAAATAGTTTTGAACCCCATACTGTACCTAGAATATCTATGTAGGCCTAAATAAAATTATTTCATTTTAGTAGCCCGTATTTTTATACGGATACTATATCATTCTCTAAATCTTAACTTTTGCTGATTACGTAATTCTGTGTTAAATAACAATGCTAAACCATGTTAGGTATATTTTTCTTTCATATTTTAAAATCAAATAAGATACATTTGGCTTTGCTAGCTAATTCTGAAAAAAAGAGAAACATAGTGTCGGTAATGGGTTTTGTAATTACAAGGTCGGTATGCAATTGATTCAGTTTATACAACTTAATTCTTTGTTGAACCTTTTTTTATAATAGGCCTATAGGTTTAAGTTGTACAATACATTTAAATGTAAATCCCTGATAATACGGTGATTACAATAAAATAAACTGATAATGGTTCAATGTATTTTTAAATATGTATGTAGCTTGATTTATGGTATTGTATATTGTGAATTTTTATTCCAGTTACTTGAATTTCCCTATCTTATAAAGGTGATGCCTTGACCGTTGACCTTGTCTTATACCTCATTGTCATTGTGAATACCTGTAATACTCTGCATGTTAATTTAGATGTTTCTCATTACTAGAAATGTCTGTTTTATATGCTCTGAACATTTTATTAGTAGCTAACGAAAAAAAAAAAAAAAGGGTGTTAAGATAGGTCGACTTATTATTTCATATGTAAGGGTGCATTTTGAAACATGGATTGGGAAGTCTGCAGAAATTCAGATTTTTAAAAAATTAGATAACATGTGATAGGCTAAACAATTACTTCCTTTAATTAAATAAAAAATAAAACAATGTTTTATATGATTTTCATTATTATATTCATTACTTAATATTATCTGCTCCCTTAAAGCAAGAATCCACGGTCCACATCCATGTAATATATTTTGGAGAATATCAGTTTTATATATTTTCAGTTTAACGCTTTTTGAGAGAAGTTAGGACAAGGGTCTCTATAATGCATAATAGCATGCATTTTCACAATTTTGCCCATGTTTATTCTCTTTCTGCATCTCATTCCTATTTATAATAATTATTGTTCCTAGGTATTTGAATGCAGCCACTTCTTGAACAATTTTCTAATTTGTCATTAACTGTCCGTTTCCATTATTTAATGCATTTCTATGTGTGTACATATATTTAGTTTTATTGATGTTTACTTCCAGGCCTAATTTATACCTTAGAAATATTTGTGTATAAGCTTATAGTCTTTAATTTGATCTATAGTTAGACTCCTGGGGACAATAAAGTTTTCACTTGAATTGTTTAGCAAGAACTAAGGTTGAGAGATTGTGGCATCAATTTTTCTTAGTCATCGAGGCAATGCTGGGTTGGGATTTCATTGCGAGGACTCATTTCAACTTAATCACAATTTTATAGCATCATTATAAAGTTATTCAGTGAACTGCTTAGAAAGTAGCCCTAGATGACAAGCAAAATTAGAAACCCGCGGCGAACTGGACACTTTGAAGTTTTTAGACGTGATAGGACTTTAGATTCGAAGAGTCTACTAATAAAGAAATAAAAAAAAACATAATCATCGTGATCTAAAAAATTCACAATATTTTATAAAATTTAATAACCGCGTTTGTTACATAGGCTATAATAAGCATGAGGGAAAATTTGTAATTACATATTCAAATCTAGCACCCAAAATCTCCCCGAGAGTCTGAAGCATCCTGCATTTTAGCAAAGCTACGGAACGGGCGCTCGTTAGTCCCCATGAGGGGGGGAAAAATTATAATCTCGTGTAATTCGGCCGGTGTATGTATCGTGTCAATCCAGCATCATGGCGAATTTGGATAGATACATTAAGTAGCCGGTGTATATTGTGAAAACCAATGGCATGGGGACCCGACACGCTGAACATATATCACCTGTAAGCTTGGTGGATGATTGTTTTACCTTCGTTATTGACCTGTGTGTGTGAGGCAAGCAGCTAGCTTGTAAGCCAAAAAAAGACCTTCTAGGCCTGCCGCGTCATGCGGTTTTATTTATTTGAATCTAGGATAAATAATCTGCCAGTATTGACTGTACTTGTAAAAAAAAAGGTATATCCACTGTAATGTGACTAGTTATCCTGACGGTTAAATAAAACTATAATAGTGTATTCGTTTTTTTAAATCCACTAATGTAATATACGTTTTAATTAAGTAGCATAGTGTGTATAATTACATCAATTAGTCAAGTTAGAGATAATTATAATCTTGATTGCGTAAATAAATGTGGAAATGTTTTTAGTTAGCTCCGTTCTGCAATATAAGTTGTTATTCAGTATGCCAGCTTCTAATTTGAGTTGAGAAGGAGATCGATGTGTTAGAAACATTTATTGTTTTCATCCCCTTAAATAGTTATAACACATTCCGTAGTAAATATTATTAAATTATTTTATTCTTAATTACTAAATTGAAATATTATTTAGAGTATTTTCTATAAATGAACAGCTTTGCAGAAATCACCTCGGTTCGTTTTTTTTTAAGTTGATATTTTTGTGTTAGCGTTTCCTATACTTCTAAACGCGTGCTGTACCTTGAATATTGCTTATATATTTCTCTTAATACCTATCAGCTATGGAATTCTAATCTGGGCGTGAAGTGGCTACATTTTCCTCAAAGACTTCATATTTCAGACTTAAGTTCTTTTTCCATGCCATAAATCTAAGACGCAGGACCTCACATTTATTTCCTTTGCAAAGGAAGATACACTAATATATATATATATAAACTCCGGCCGGATTTTAATCCGCAAACCTCGGAACCAGAGACGAATATTGTAACCACTACCGAAACCGACCCAATAAACGGACAGAAGTAGGCTTTATTCCGTCCAATGTTGAAAGTTCTTGGCATTAGCAGAACTACGACTCGTTACCCGTAAAATAATCTGAATATCTCCTGACGAGGTCAAAATAAAGTGGACCCATTAGGTATCCTTACTTACTTTACTCGGATCTTGAATGTGTTTTATGCATATGCAGTATTGCTATCAGCACATGTACAATTTTTTACATCAGCCGTGAATGATATTTGTAGAATAGTATTGTACATTCTGTACAATTTTGTTTACTAGATAACGAGAATATTGTTTATTTTCCAATGTTTACGGTTAATATCGCACTTGTGCATGTTATTGGAATATGTCAGCATTTGTGAAGATCTCATGCAGATTTAATACTGTTTACTGAGTGTTAATGTATGCTGATACCCAACGAGCGCATGCGGTTTTTTTAAATTCAGTCCAGATCTTTAACTCTATCATGAGGAAGGACGAGCCAGAAAAGTTGTTCTGTATCTATTAAAACTCGCTTGTCTTGATTCTAAGCTATACTAACCTACATTTGCTTGTAACATTGTTCTTTTATTGAAGACAGAATTTTAACATTATATTTACACAAGGTTCGCTTTTGTTATGTACCTGCTTACTGTATGAGAGTTTGAGAATCCTATGTTTCATACATTAGGCATATTCATTCTCACTCACTCAGTCGCACTATTGAGCCCAGATGTCTATGGTCTTTATGGACATAAGCTTTCTATAGGCCTACATATTTATCATCATCTAATATTTTCCAATAATAATTAAACTGTCCCTCAAAATAATCACTTTTGACTTAGAATAGTCTTGTATCTTTTTACTACACGAGACCATTAGAATTTGATGTTTTATACATCACTCACTCACTCACTCATCCACCCGCACTGTCGAGCTCGGATGTGCATGGTCTCCCGAAGCTTTCCATAGGCCTATATCCTTATCCTGAGCTAATGTTTTCCAATAATTCATCTGGCCCTCAAAATAGACTCCTTATTCTCTCACCTCATTTTTTGGTCTGTCTATTGGGTTCTCTCCCTCTGGTTTTCCTGCAAGAATTTTCCATGTTCCTCTTTCATTATACATTCGTGCCACATATCCTGCACATTACAATCGACTATGCTGTCTAACAAATTAGAACATTAGCATAGAAATTCAAGTCTGTGCGTAAAAGGGCTGACAAGTTTTCCTCGGAGACTTCTTATTATAGAATTTTTAATGTGCTGTAAATCTAAGACACAGGACGTGCAGAGCTCTACTTCCCTTCCGAATGAAGCCATAATCAGGATTTTAAAATCTTAAAAATACGGGTTTGTCCGTGCGAACCTCGAAACCAGAGGCAAATCTGGTAACAGAAACAAATGTTTTTCAGTAACGCAAGTTACTTTATTTGAAGTTTCAGATATACCTACATTAGATTTTTTAAAGATTTGTTAACAAATTAAAGTTGCCAGGGTTCTTCATATGTATTTACGAGATCAATTATTATAATTTTAGTCATCAGTAAATCGAATCGAGCGAGTTGGCTCAGACGGTAGCATTCGTAACTCGTATTCAGAAGGTCCCGAGTTCGATTTTCGGTGCCGACCAACCTGAGTATTTTTCCTGATTTTCTTCTGTTATCAGTGCTTATTGTAATTTCATTACTAGAACTCATTTCTTCATAATCACCATTTCATAATAATCATTTAAATAAATTAAGAAAACATTAGACTTCTACAATTAACTTGACCTCCACACAATAGGCCTATATACATTCGCATGGTGCTATATACGACTAAGTTTCCACTCGCGTTATTACCTTATGTGTTATAAATAAACATGCGATTAAAAAATAATCAAACTTAACGGTATGTAGGTTTGGAGAAAATATAATTTATTTGTTTTTACAATGTACTATATACAAATTGTCCACCGCTGTGGTCTCGAAGTAGCGTGCTGCCTTGTCACGCAACGGGCCCGGATTCGATCCCCGGTCGGGGCAGTTTTTCTGGGTGAGGTTTTTATCGGGGGTTTTCCTCACCTATAAGACAAGTGTCAGGTAAACTTTAAGGCCCAAACGGTCCCTGAAATCATATGGTCATCACCATCATCCTTCACAACAAAAGGCTGCACAAGATTGGATCGGATAAGGAATGAAGATATAAGAACAGAGTTAAATATATATCCATTGGATGAGAAAATCAGAGAATATAGAGAGAAATGGTTTACACACGTGGAAATAATGAATGTATCAAGATTACCAAGAGCAGCATTCAACTACAAGCAAAGAGGTTCAAGGAATGTAGGAAGGCTAGTGAAAAGATGGACAGAACAACTGTGAGACGGAACAGGCAATTTGCCTAGCCCGTGAAGTTAAAGAAGAAGATCATCCTTCACCGGTGTGGAAAGCAACGGGAAGCTACCACATCTACAATTCCCCAGTAAAGCTGCAATCATATCATGAAAATGCTATGATATGCAGTGAAAGACCTGCCCTCGGGCAGAATTACTATGAATGGATGGATGGATATATAAATTGAACATAATGGTATGTAGTCAGTATTTATTCATTTTAATTATTTCACTTTACATGTATAATATGATGCAATATTGTGACATCTGTAGAGAAGCAAATGTTGCTATGGGACAGTTCAATTTTTTATCACATCCGTAAAGTACGGTTTATTTTGACCTAGCGTTATTAAAATAATATTTGAAACATTATTAAATGAAAACAAACTTGTAATTTTCATCTTCTAGTTCTTCTTTGGCTTTCCCACACGTCTTATAGGTTTGCGCCGTCTTCAGTTTCCATTTATTTCTATCATTCCAATCTCCTTCTTCCAAATTTCCATTATAGTTCTGGCATAAGTTTTCCATTTCATATTGGTCTGCCACGTTTATTTCCTCCAGCGGGTGACCATTGGTATATTTTTTTGGCCATCTTTCATCTTCCATTCTCTGTACATTGTTATTATCCTTTAACTGTTTATAATTAGAATGGTGTGTGTATATATATATATATATATATATATATATATATATATTTGTCAAATATATATTTGTATTTGTGCTGGTTGAGTGCAAGAGAAGGTCTTAGGCTATGGCCTTAACTCTGCCAGAATAAATAAAACTATTATTATTATTATTATTTGGCCATACCATTAAAGGGTTTGATTTTCAATCGTCTTAACAGATGTGGTGACATTCATTTATCTCCAAAGGAATTCATTTCGTATTTTATCCTGTCTTGTTTTTTGAAGGCTTCTTCTAAGATAATCATATTCAAGTATTCTAATTTCATTCTTTTGTAATCCCGTCAAAGACTAAGTTTTACTTCCATATGACAAATTATTCTGCTCTTATAAATTTTCATTTTAGTTTCCTTTGTAATATTTTTGTTCCAAATTATTCCATGTAATGCTTAGTTGCATTTTTTGTCATTGCAATTTAGTTCGTATATCTCTTTCCGTGTACCTAAACATGTAATTATTGACCCAAGGTATTTTTTAAAAAATCTATTTTTTTATTTTCTCAGTTTCGAGTATGAGGTTATCAACATCTTTTCACAAACATATATATTCTGTTTTCTGTAAATTTATGTAATTTTAAGAAGAAAAATATGTTGCGTGTTGTAGCAGACCTACATCACCATTCATCAACAGTTAGGCCTATGAAAAAAAAAATATATATATTCTGCGCGTACCCGACATAATATCAGAACGAGGTAAGATGCGATGATTTCTGTATTATTGAAATAATGTAATAATAGAAGGATGCCTACTGACCAGACTTGCATCACCATCACAAGGACATATGAAGTGAAACAATACAAGAGATGTGAGTATAAAGAAGTGGTTAATGTTTTTTTGGGAAGGGAAAGTGAGAAAATCTTGGAGAAAAATCTGCCCTGGCTCAGATTCATTCACCACGATCTCCATGTGGAGATAGTAGTGAACTTGTAAACCCAGAAGTGAAGGGGCGAATGTGTAACCTGTTAAGCCGTGGAGCCGTCCATCTAGCTATCAAGATATTCCTCTTAATTTTGACATAATCTGTTTAAGGATTAATTTTCATGAGTATTTCAACGTAAAAGGGAAACATAGACTTAATAATGAGCACAAGTTTTCAATGTGGGGGGTATTTTATCGTATTAGGCGAGTGTGTTCATACTAGGCGAATGTGTCAGCAAACACGTATATTGATTCATACCGGTACCCGGCCCAAGAGTTACTGACTTCATTATATTATCCTAACCTCTTTTTTCGCTTTTGTGCGACTTTTTTTTTCTGGTCATTGTACAGCCTTTGAAAAAAATTACGGCGCAAGTCTTGATGATGGGAAGTTAGAAGATTTGAAGAGCGATTCACACCAGTAAGTTGTTACTTGTGCTCTCTCCTTTGAGTTCAAATCGAGCGGCGTAAATCTTTCTTCATGCAGTATTCGTATCGTTTGCTTCAGTGGAGTAGTCGGTAAGAGTGGGACAATGTGGCACCAGGTTAGATCCGGGTTATGAAGAATTTTTTTAATAACGGTAATTTTCATAATGCTTACACTTTACCAGGCTTAGTTATATATATATATATATATATATATATATATATATATATATATATATACATATAAATTAAAGGAAATGAAAAAGATTGTAACATATCATTAGGCCTACTTCGTTTACAAAACACGAGGCATGACAAAATAGTTTATTCCCACAACTAATATCAATACACAAGTCAGTCCTGGAGTTCTGTATCGCTTCATACAGGCTGTTTTCAGGAGAGAGGTTGTAATCTAGTGGAATGAATGCGTGTTCGATCCCCCCTGTCATACTTTTTTCCTCGTTCTTATTTCAATAAATTTTGTCTTATTTTATTTGTGTTGCTTTGTTTTATCTACAGCATTTACCGCGCTAGTGATTTACGTCAAATTGTTTTATCTTGCACGACACACAACGAAATAGAACGGATTTTAGTTTCTCAAATAGTTGTGCGCTTATGAATGAAGTAGCTGACCTATGATCATGCGCAAGGCTTCGTTCTGAGACTTAATTATACGTGCGCCACCAATTCTTTCAAAGGCTGTACATCCCTAGATGTTAACATACAGTTTTAAAATTGATAATATTTTTCATGAATATTTGATAGATTATGTGAAACATTATTCTTACCTTTAAATTATTCGATTTTAGGTAGCCTACATTTATTGTCTGTAATAAACTTTTAAAAAAGTGTTTTTGTTATGTGTATAGACGTGTGCAGACCCGCCATTGTAGACTCGAGACAATGTCGTTAACTCAGACAATGTGGAACTGTATTCGATAGCCGGTCGGGAAAAGTTTCCTGGATGAGGATTTTTCAGAGATTTTTGTCACCTGAAAGACAAATTTCGGGAAATGGTAGAACCCGAATATTGACCTTTATGTTCGACCATTTTACATGTATCTTGTTTAATATGAATGCATATGTAAATCGTATGTCTTATCTTAAATGTTAATGTTGTCTCTGAAGTGGGATCGGCATTGATCTGATCAGTTGTCCAGTGGTCATCCATTTCCTTATGTAATAAAAATAAAGTATTCATGTGATCCAGAGTTTAAAATCTTCTCCCGACATATCCAGGAGGGTTGGGAATCGTAAAAGCACTTACAAAAGGAATGGTTAAACTAAGCTACATGTGTAGAATAAATCAGTTAACATAAGCAAATATAATTATATTTCTACAAATACAACACTTCGATGGGAGACATAAAAGTAACCATAATATATTGTAGAATGAGTGAAAGAGGTTACGCTAGTATGCATATGTAGAATAACCTAATTAACATTGACATATATGAACATGTTCCTACAAATACATTTTGATAGTTTCCTATAATTACTTGTCTGTTTAATTCGGAACGTAGGCGTGTATTGATGGGGAGTGACTTTATTTGTCAGTAAACAAGGCCTGTCAGTGTCTGATAGTACAGTACAAATTTTCCGTTTGTCATTTTATACTTTGTTCAATGTAAGGACGGCGTTATGCAACAACCAACTGGGCGCCATTAAGTAAGTTCCGAGAAAAATGCGTTTAAATATATATATATATATATATATATATATATATATATATATATTACATTTTAAACTCTAGGAAGACCTATTTAATAATTTCTCACTTAATAATCACTTGTATGTATAGGATATGAGGGGCGGTTTCGTGCAAAAAGTGGATACATCAACTTTTGTAAGATTCATGATGTGTTCCGTTGAAGTATTATTCAAAATTAAAATATAAAATTATGGAATATTCACCTGAAAGGTCCGTCTCCTCAACTGTTTTAGTTATTTATCTGTAGTGCTTTCGGGACTAGTCCCATCATCAGCAGGATTCAAAACTGGTGTTTCACTGAAGATCTGGTAGAGGGGGTTACACGTTCTGGGTTAGTTTTCGTTTATCAGATGGACGTTCTTGTTAACTGCTTTCAAGATTTCCATCTCCTCGAGTACATTTATCTTCGCTGGATTATTTTCTCTGTGCATTACTGTTAAGGTGTTTTTCAATATCTAACATATGATGTCCTTCATGGATAACGTGTTTTGTACACGACCATCTGATAAACGAAAACGGACCCAGTACATGTAACCCCCCTCTACCAGATCTTCAGTGAAATACCAGTTTTGAATCCTGCTGATGATGGGACTAGTCCCGAAAGCGCTACGGTTAAATAGCCTAACTAATAAAGTTCAGGAGACGGACCTTTCAGGTAAATATTCCATAATTGTATACTTTAATTTTGAATAATACCTCAACGAACATATCATGAATCTTAAAAAAAAAAGTTGATTATCATGAGAATATCCTCAATAGCTCCATTCCTTCGGAATTAACTAAAAATGGGTTATTTTACACTCTCTGTTGAAACTAATATGCATGCAATCAGTTTAAGTTTTTAGAAATGTAGGCCTGCAATATTGAAGAACATAACTTTCACTATAAAATATCACATTGTAACTCGAGATACGGTGAAATAACAAGATCAGATTGCCTCAGACGTAGGCTCGGATTACACTAGTCAACGTGATTTTTGTCTCATGAGTACCAATAGTTGTACTTAATGCAGTATTTTTTATCGTGTTTTCAAATATGTATTCAGAATTTCTCCATCAACCACAGTTTTTTTCATTCCAATTTCAATTAATGGATTTAAATAATTAGTTTTCAATAAACTTTTTTCGTCCATTTATTATCCTGGCGCAGTGAGCGATGAGCACAGGGAACACTTTCATCAGAAGATTTCAGCTATTGAAAAGAGATATCAAGGCAAATGGAATCCTAATATGCTGGCCGATTATTGTTGGACCATCAAGAGGAATGCTCCACATGCGAAATATAGCAGAAAATCGCCATTTCACTTTCTAGGCGAGTCCGAATGTTAGAGTATTGTGTAGTTACGAATGTAGAAAATATTAAAGTGTTTGAAATTATAAATGCCTGTCTCTCGGAAACATTGCGTGATGGAAAAAAAACCTATATCATATTTGAATTCAGGAGAAAAAATACTATCAGAATCACATTTTTCTTTCTGAGACAAAAAAAAAAGTTTCTTTTTGTTGGTCAGTGTTACAAGTGACAGTGCAATACGTTGTTAATTCTACAGACTTTTAAGTAATAAAATAACGTAAACAATGTATTGCTATGTTAAACATAGGCTATGTATGTAGCCTATGTTAAAGTCTCTAATACCTGAAAATCTAAGGCATTCCAATTGTACACGCTTTTTTGTTTGATAGAATTGTAGGCGTGCCTGATTCATAACGTTGATTGGATTATGTAACAAAACAATTACAATGGTTTTTTTTTCCGGTAGAAGGATGTTTTGATTTTTTTCCATGTAATCCTTCGCATTTGAACGTTATTGCACAAAATGTATTGATACAATAGGTGTGTATTTATATTTGAGATACTGATGATTGGCATAACGATTACAAGCCCATTGATAATTTGATAATCTGTAGTTTCTAGCATAGATCAACTTTTATTCAATACTGGGTCTGAATTACGACAGTTTGTTATAAAGCTACGGTTATATAGGCCCACGTTCTTTAAAATTGTAATAGGCCTATATATATATATATATATATATATAGGCTATATATATATATAGGCTATATATATATATAGCCTATATATATATATATATATATATATAGCCTATGTGTGTGCGTGTGCGTCTGTGTGTGTGTCTGTAACTTAAAGCATATTTTTATGTGGTCCAAACATCGATCTTCCATACAAATATGGATATTAGTTCTATGGTAGAAACCTATTTTTGGTGATCTTATTTTCAAAACCTGCTAATTGTCTTACTAGAAACTGTTAAGCGGGTGGAAAGAATAAGAATATTTGAAACTGGTAGCCCATATTAAAGTTTTGGAAGATCGCAGTTAAGCTGCGGCTCAGGTAGATAGGTTTTAAATTTCTTCATTTCAGAAATTATATAGTCGTTGTTGTATATGACAGTGCGTCACTTCCAGAGCTGTAAGTCGAGGAATTCATCCGGCTACAGAGTTTTATCGCAAACGCTTTTCTTCGGGAGTTTAAGTAAAAATCCGTCTTTTCTACGTCGCAGATATGTAAGATACATTATAAAAACACTTATATGAAAACATGCAGTATTTTAGCTGGCGTTGCGATTAATTTTGACATAAACGACGACTTTAAAATTCGCCAAGGAAACTAATTATTATTGAATCACGACAGCTTTGGAACTAACTCACTCTTTGTAAAATTTCATATGTTAAAAATGTCGCAGTTAAAGCTGCTAGAAATAACAATTTAAAAAATTGTAATTACATTTTTCATTCAATTCGACCTGCTTTGTAATGCCAGGAATTCAGTCATATTTCATGTTAGCTGTGTGTTGGACGGATTTGTCAGATTTTTTTTCAATTATTTCTGAATGCGTTATTGCAAATTGGTTATTAATTGATCAGAAGCGTGTTAAACGAATCTGGGGCAGTTCTCAATGGAATGTACGTCACAGTGACACTGTAAAACAAAAGTCATCAGTTGTGTTAAATTGTGCAGAATATCAATTTTCTGTTTGTAGCATAAATTCAGATTTTCTCATATTTAGTTCAACATTTTTTTTATTCTACGTGTTATATTATTTATGTTAAGTCCAGCATACTATTCCACGGCGCGACAGGCCTAGAAGGCCTACTATCAGGCTGCTGACCTCACATCCACATATGGCAATCAGATAAATTATCATCTAGCCAGTGTTGGGGTGATATGTGGTCAGCATGTCGAGTTCCCCAGCCTTTATAGCTGGTTTTCTCAACCTGGAACCGCTACTTATTGTAGCTGCACAACTGTCTCACGATGTTGGGTGGGCACCGGTACCATACTGGCCGAAACACCATGAGAAAATTTCTCCCATGCGCCAAGGCTTCCTGCCTTAATCACTCGGAATGTTTTAATTATAATGATTTAAAACACGAGGAATGAAGAAAATCGAGAAGACCAATCTTTTTATTTAGGCCTATAAATGTCTTGATAATCCACTGATTTCTATGTACGGCAGCCACTCAATTCGAGATGCAGTCACTAAGCATCAATTTCCAAGAAATGCGAGTTAATAAATATTCCATTTACAGTCGCCATTGATTTCATTTCAGAAGTTTTCCCTACCATTGATTTCCCTTAAGTTTAAATGTTTCATGAGTTCAGTTGAGGTTGCACTGATATCATTAGATTGTTATTCTACACTATCTATAGCAGACACTTTTAATAAGTGCTCGCTAGATGTGATAAGCTGCCCCGCCCCTCCTATTCAACCCTACGTTGGATAGGTTGATAAAGTAAGCCACTGCCACTTACTTGTCAGTTGTTTTGTTTCATTAGGAGTGCACTTGTATGCACCTAGTGAACAGTCCTGATCCATAGAGATTTTGGAAATAATTTATATTTTATCTCCGTATGGAGAATTTTAGTTTGTCATCCCAACTCCTCTCAAAAAGGGTTAAACTGAAAATCTATAAAACTGTTATTCTCACAGCTATATTATATGGATGCGAAACATGGACTTCAATAATATATGTTCCTGAAGTTTCACACTGTCGCTTAAGTTTCTTGTCTCGACTCTAGATGCACTGAACTCTTAACCATCATTTTCAACCCACAACTGACTTCGCACATTAACTTCCTCGTGTCCTGTCTTTTATAATGGAGAGACAGAGAGTTCTAGAAGGGCCGAGCAGCACTTTAACCTTCACGAAGTAGAAATCTCGGGAATCGGAAGTCTCTACCAACAAGGCGGCCCGCGAACATTCAAACAGAGACTCGAGAAACTGATTAATGATGCGGACCATTTCTCGAAACATCTCACAATTTATTGGTAAAGGCTTATTGGTAAAAAAGTAAGTTATTTAAAAATGTGTTTTGAGGTTCTATTATGAGGATTTTCTTAGGAATGATAACGATTTCCGTATTTAAAAAGTGTCAGCAGGTGTAATTGAAGAATTCGTTATTTTACATCCATGAGCCAGATGTAACATGGAAATAGTACATTTCCCTATTTACACACTGAATTACAACTTGGAGTGTGCTTCATAAAATTTTAGTAGTTACTTCTGGTTCAAGTCTACATGGGAAATAAATCTTCTCATGAAATTTTGGCCGCTATGGGACTGGAGCTCACCCAGCATAGTGGGTAGCTACAATAAGTAGTGGCTCCAGGTTGAGAAAACCAGCTATAATAGCTGGAAACCCGACATGCTGACCATATGTCACCTCTACACTGGCTGCATGATCATCCACCTATGTGATTAACCCATGTGGATGTGAGGCCAACTGCAGGCTGGTAGGCCTATCGCGCTATGGAGAGAAGTGTAATTATTTATTAACAGTGTAAAATTTACTAGTTAGCAGTCTCGTAAATCCTGTTTAATAAATAGAAACCGTTACTGCTACAAATTTGCTGCATTACTTTTAGCATTTAGCTTCATGCAAAGAGTATGTTACATGGACAAAAAGTATTCTCTCTGCTGCGTTTCATGGTCTCTTCTAATATGCTTTGCATGTGTACATGATTAAAATAGGGTATCCCAGTTTCACCGTTATTCTGATTATTATTATTATTATTATTATTATTATTATTATTATTATTATTATTATTTAACAGAGTTTTAAAAGTAATTTAATAAAGAACAACAATCCATGAAGCAAGAAAGTTCTTAAGCAACATTTCAGAAAATATAAATTTTGTGTTTGGAGCTTTTAAATTGTATGCAATGCTAACTACTTTTATTATTCTCTCGTCACTCTTAAAACATATGTTTATTAGTAAAAACAGCATTTGTAGTTATATTGCTAACTTCTATTTTTAAAACAGGTTTCAAGTTTTAGCAGTCTATCTTATCAGTTTTCACTAATTAGCAGACTACAGTTTTATGAAATAGGTCCCAGCTCCTTGGAAACCTGTCTGGGATAAGATAATTATCGAAATAATTTAGAGGACATTGTAATAATTACAATGCTGATATGAAATAACGATTATAATACATCGACCAGATACGAACCTACAATCTGCTTTCTTGAAACATCTAAGAAATAGAACGTAACTTTCCAAAATAGCGTCAACGAATTGAACATTGGTGTCAATTTTTCACTGATTTAGAGTTTTCGGGGTGTTTGAAAAAACTGATAATGAACAACATACGGTACCAGGGTCTGCATATTATGGCATTTATCGATTTTAAGCGTGAATTCATGACTGAAAACACTCAGTTCGGTCCCTTCAGAATTATCTATAAAATCAGTAAGAATAACTAAACCTGCAAGAACATGGGCCAATTAATTAATTTACAAAATAAGTTAGAAACACCTGATTTATGTTAATTACAAACCTTGTATCGGTGATAGAGATATTGGGGTAGGCCTACACGGTGGAGCGTTTGATTCTATGTATTCAGCAGCAGTGTGGATTTGTGCGATAGGATTTTATTATACTCGTAATAGGCCTATTAGTGTCTGGTAAACAAATTTCCTCAGGCAATGTAATCGAATGGCGTTAGGACTGGTAATCAAATAACAATTTGAAATCAATGTTATCGTCGTTAGTGAAAAACCTTACATTTTATAAAAGTATTTCTTCTCTTAAACTTAAAAATAGATTCTGTTCTTTTAACTAGCATGGATCCTTTTTTAAGCTTTTTTCCCTCCCAAGAACTTTATTCTACTATTTCTTCATTCACCTCATGGATTTCATTTCATCTGCTCCTGTGATGGTGAGACAGATCTCGTCAGCCGCCATCATGTATATCACAGACCTTCTTCTCATCTCATCCTTCGACCTGGCATTACGACGGGCACGAGTAGAGGGTTTATTTTATAGAAGAGAAACGCTGTAAAATTATTATAATTGATGGCATTAAAATATTTTACGACTTTTTTTTCTGGAAAAATTCTGCCTCAATCAAGTTAGAGTTAACGTACATAAAATACTTTTTTCTCCTTTTACTTTCCAGACATTTTTCACGATCCGGTATGAATTGTGTTTTAAATATGATTCTTGGAGAATGGAGGTGCCTTGAAGTCGCGAAAGAGAAGATTTTAATGAAATTCAGTCACCCATAACGTACTTTCATGTTTTACTGAAAAAATTTCCTTACCTGTTGTATTATTTTCATTCTTTGTTCTTACAACTCATATTATGCAAATGCATGTTCTCCTTTCTTCATCTTTTCAATGCATTTTTTTTTCTTGAGTCCAGTAGTAAGCTTCAATTAAATTATGCAAAACTCTTCACTTACGTCCTACTTTTCCTTAATGTCTAGATATTCCTTGCGAAAAATTGTTTTAACTTCATTAAATCTGCTACATAGATCACGATATGCCTAAACAGAGGTGAAATGTACTCTTTACCTTTTTGTAGCTAAATTGATATTGAACTCCAGTATATTATAAAATGAATACCGTGCTCTGATCATACCTGGGATATATGTAGTTGTTCCATGTATCTCTTGTTCAGAAGGTTAAGTCGACCTTTGCTAAAGTAAAATCTCTGAAATCCAACTTTTAGGTTAAAAAGCGACAAGATCAATATTTATGTATATACACTCATCGACAAAACTTTTGCATCACCCCTTTATTATGAAATTCATTGAAAAAAAAATATTGCTCTGAGACATGAGTATATAGTCACTTGAGTGTGTGTGTGTGTGTGTGTGTGTGCGGATCACAAAAAATCGAAAATGCGTAAGAAATTATCCTGTTTCCCATATATATATATATATATATATATATATATATAATCTCCACTTCACTCCTGTTCTACGTCAATACGTGATGGAACCTCCCCTTGCTCGGATGCAGGCTTGAATCCGTTATGGCATACCAACGACGAGATCTTCAAGCCAACTTGGTCCAAATTTTCCCACTCTTGAAATGCATAAGACGCACAGAGTGCATGGTCCTTCTCGATAACAGCTCGTTTGAATCGATTCCACACATTCTCAATTGGAATCATGTCTAGGGAACAGGCATGCCATTCCAGTCTGTTGATCGTAAGCACGCGAGGCATCATCCATCAAGATGGTTTCACCAAAAATGTTGGTGATACGATCCCACTATTGGTTGTAGAATGTCACAGATTATTTAGCTTGCCCTGAACAACCACGAGAGGTGTAAGGTGACCCCATGTAATGCTACTCCGGAACAACGCTCCATCATCATCTTGTTACGCACGTAAGGCACACTTTTAGAGGCGTTAGATGTTATCGGGTGTCTAAACACGTTGTCTGCGATCATCACGGTAGAGACAGATATTAAAGTTTCGTCCGTAAATAACGCCCTACGCCAAACCTCGGACGTCCATGCAGCATAATTTCTTGCCCATCTGTAGTGGTGTCCATGATGTTGTGGTGTATGACGCGGTGCTCGCAATGGTCGTCGGGAATACATATTCGCATCACCTTCTCCTAACAATATTTAATGCCATACATCGTCCTGTTGCCTCTTCTAACACCGAATTCATGTTGCTACGGTTCTTTCGAGTCAACAGTCATAGATATCGATCATCGTGTGCAGTTGTTGAACGTGGATGGCTTGTACGGTCTAAAGTCCTCAACACTACCTGTTAATTGAAACTGGTTCCATATCCTTACCAGGGATCACCAGAGATCTGTGTCCGCACCATATCACTTTGCCTCCGGTGCACACGTCAAACTAACTTCCCTGGTTGACACAAACCTTTGCATATCGTGATTATGCGGTCTTGATCAACGGCCGAGTGTCCCTCGTGGCATGATGGATGTTCACTCTAATGATCCAAAGACGTCTCTTATGCACCCTCACTGTCCTTCACTTTGAACTGAAAAGCTGCAGAGTGTGGCGTTTTACCCATAGGTAGACCTCATGTTAAGTCTGAATATGTTTACAAACAATTTCAGGAGTGGTCGTTAGAGCAAATGTTAAACATGTAGCAACCTTTGTTCATCTTAATGTAGGTACACTCCATTCCCAATATATTTTCAGAATATAGCATAGTGAAAATTAAGTGCAGCATATATAGGCCTAGTAGTTAAAAACCAATATTCTAATATTCTGATTTATAGGCCTATTATGTTATATAGTAATATCTTTGCATTATGAATGGTTTTTATCTCCATTTGTAATTATATATAAGAACGTGCTACAAAATTGAAATTAATTCGTTTTCGAACTAAGATTGAAAAATAAACTTACTAATTATAAATATAAGTTCGAAAAAATTTTGCTCAACTTCATTGAAAAGGGATATAGATAGAATTTTTCACCATTCTGTTTGTCTCTGAAGATGTTTTAATATTCTGAATAATTTTCCTGTGTCTATAATTATACCTTAAACATAAAAAGGAATAAAATAGTGATTCAGAATACGAAATTTTATGAAGCTTATACAAATATTTACACCGTGATTGTCAGGAGACCATGTTAATGCAATAGGCCCTACATCTTCTAGTAGGTAGAATATTCATTGGTGTCTACCATATTTCAAATAATAATATAATAAAGAATTATTCATACGTAGTATTTCGGTAATTAAAATATTTTCATATTTTTATTTACAAAATAAATTTTGCTTAATTAACAAGTTATGTCGAATTAAAAAAAATCCCCAGAAAAATCGGGATGTGCTTACAGTAGGCCTTGGGAAACAATGCTACAATGTTCTTTTAGAAACCTAAATTACGCATTCTATATTTTTATAAAGGCCTTATAAAATAGGTCTATTTTCTCTGAAAATCTGCAGGACTATTTTAATTATGCGTTATGTATAAAAATAAGGTACGTGAATGTTTAGACTTAAACAAATAGTTCCTGTGTATCAGATTGGAAGTGGCTACATGTAACTTACCTGTTGAATTGAAATACATCTCATTACCCGCAATTAGGCCTTCTGCAATATTGCAACGGATTCAATAAACAGTTGCTATTCTTTTATCATAAGTAGTAAAGTACATTTTAAAAACTTACTGAAATGTGCAGTTAGTTCATAGTTAGTTATTTAGAATAGGAGGGCAGACTGTCCTCAATACCGCGACCTAAACCCAGTATTATGGAGATGTGTGGAATGCAGTCTGCTCAATGATTTTATTTAAGTTGTAGGTTGTCTTCCAGGTCCTACACACCTGCTTCTACTACCATGACCCATATAGTAATTTTTGGCTGGGCCCGTGGCCGCGAGGAGGAACTACAATCCTCCAGTCGGTCGTTCTGGCTTTTTTATTTCTCAGGCTCGGAGTCATGAGGCAATACCCTGGTGAGCTCCCACTAGATCCCGCAACCGCACATTTTCAACACTTATGGATTGCTAACCAAACTATTTTTCTAACATGAAATGTGATGAAGGGTGGTAATGAAATTAATGAGAGAGAAATGGAATATCATGAAGGGGAGGGAGGGTGGATTGGAGAGTGTTGGTCAGATAAAATTTGGGAATCGAGATAACCCTGAAAATCCCGATATGGTACACCACCAATACGCCGTGTAATTCCGGGATTCGAACCTGGGATCCCAGTCGGGGCAGCCGCACGCGCTAACAACGTGTCTACCGAGACGGCATGGAAATGTACAAGAATCACATAAAATTTATAAAAGGAAAGTGTTTATTGTATTTATGTAAATAGCCTATACATGTAACATATCCTAATTGAGTTAAAAGAAGAAAGAAATGTCTAGTGTTTAAAGTATTTTTATGTAGGCTAAGTATAGAGACTAAATGGATTACATCATATAATTGTAACTGCTTAAAGAGTAGTTTTACTCATTGTGGAATAGGGGACCAATGGTCTGTGAAGTAAAAATAAATAATAGTTTAAAAAACTAAAACACACGCTTTATTAGAAAACCGAACTAAAAAATGAAAAATAATTTTAATTTCCAACACGCTTGGGATAAAATTGAAGTGGCCAACAAAAAAATCATCTCCAATACATCTAGAATAAAACTAGAGTTATCTACAAAAAATAACTTTATCATCAAAAGCGTGGGGTGCTCTATATTAATTAATATATTTGATAATAAACAGATATTGGCAAAAGTAAAGTCTCTAAGAATAAAACGTAAAAACCATATATAGCACTCCACGCTTTTGATGGTATTTTTTTTGTAGATAACTCTAGTTTTATTCTACATGTGTTGGAGATGATTTTTTTTGTTATTTTATCCCAAGCGTGTTGGAAATTAAAATTATATTTCATTTTTTAGTTTCGTTTTCTAAGAAAGCGTGTTTTAGTTTTTTTAACCATTATTTTTTAGTTTAATTGATTGTCATAAACCGGAATCCCGTGTAAATTTAATTGCTTACGATATTTTTAGTGTCTAGGCATGAATATAATTATAGCCTATATATTTTTAAAATTATCTAACATTATAATAATGTTTATTGTAGTATGAGCTAAAAGTAATATTCTTATAAAAAAAACTCCGGGCCGGATTTGAAATGATATACCTCTACAGTCCACCGCTCTACCAACTGAGATACCAGAGGTTATAATATTAATTTCTTACAACGATGGACTAAAAAGTTTATAAGACCGAAACCTATTATACCGGTCTTTATTTTTTTGATGTCCTGATGATCCTGGCCAGGATCTTATAAAAAAGTTATGAAATTATTGTATTGTCAGTGGTCCTTTACAAGTATACAAAATTTTCAAGTCGATCCAATGTTTTTAAGTGTGTTGAAAGATTACGTTACATGGATAAACAGATACAGGTCAAGCTAATATAAAGCGTGTAATAAACCTATGCCTTATACTGATAAATCATTGTACGAGTAAAGTAACGTTGGAATTTCCGATCAGTGTGTCAGCAATTATCACTATTTTTTTAAAATTCGGTGTCTTTAATACATTTAATATCAATATAACTAGGCCATTTTAATTTGCACACTGCTGGTTCCCTATTTCATTCTGCTTATGTAGGATACCCTTTAAACAGTTAAAATTGTGAGGTTTAATTGATTTACACTACACGAATGTGATTGTGTGTATATATGCCTTTGTTTGGGCAATTATATGAGCTACTTATTTGTTTGCATTTATTTTAATTTCGCGGAAAGAAAATTGATTTTCGCATTTTTCGCAAAATACTACCAACACTGATCGCTTTAATTTTGCTTTAGTTTTATTTCATATTTTCGAAAAATCTAAATTGCCAGTAAATTGTGTAAAGTTGCTAAGAGTCTGAATAAATAAATACACAATATCCAGAGTTGTATTATTTTATTATCTTTATCAGTTGTTAACTGATAAATTAATTACATTCTTTTTTATATGTTGCCATGTAAAATATGTATCTTTCCTGAAACTGCTGAAGTTAAGATTTTCTCTTCGCACACAAATCCGAGAACACATTTTCAAAGTGTTTATATTTTATGAATATCGTTATAATTAGTGAATTTCGCTTCAAATTGACCTTTTCGATATAATTCGTAAAATAATATCAATATTTCGTTAACCACAATCACATGATTCGTCAAGATACCATCAAGTCGCTTTAAAAATATATTTTGTCTTTTTTTATCATTTATGCGAAAAAAGATTGCCTCTAGGAATGATTAACATTTTGCACATAATATAAAATGCTGATACTTCTCTTCGCCCCCGTTGAGAAAATGGTTAGTGTTTTAAGTCCCGCTGAGCTTTATTCTTTATATCGCTAAAATACAGGGGTTTATATACTTGGAGATACCCGCTGTTTCATAGAGATACTATTGTTCCGTTAAGATGGATTAAAGTAAAAAACAAGTGATTGAAGGGTGAAAGCCAAAATTTTGATGAAATGTAAAGAGCAGTTAATTATTTCAGACTTTAGAATATTAAAAGTCGAGGCACAACTGTCTGAAGAACCAAGGTCCTCTGTTAACGAAGGTTAACTGAATGCTGTCACTCAATTTAACTACTTAAATATTTTCACTGGTTAATCATCATCATCAACATCAAGGCTTAGGCCATCTCGCCTGTTCCAACTTCAAGAGATTTGATCTCTCCATCTAGCAAATGATCTTCCTTGGCTTCTGTATCCTGTAGGTCTGTAGTTTAAAATAATTTTAGGAGGTCTATCATCTGGCATTCTAAGTAGATGCTCGTACCAATTTTGTCTTTGTTTGTCAATTTAAAAATATTTAATTGATCTCTTATCTCAGTACTTCTTTTGTCCATAAGAGTGTAACCTGCCGTTGGCCTTAAAAATCTCCGCTGCCTCTATGTTTCTCCTGTCTGTACAAGTCAACGTCCAATTTTCACTGTCCTACATATGTAGTAGGAACGGCCATGACTTTATAAAATTTTAATTGAGTTTCTTGAGTTGTTTTATTCATTAGAGTTCTTCTTATTGTTCCATACATTCTTTGTAATTTCTGTATTTTTATATTTATATCCCTTTTTTTTTTTTAGCAGTGTGATACCATTAAAACCCAGATAATTGTAGGATTTCACTTGTCGATTATATTATTATTTATGACAATTTTGCATCCGAGATGATATTTTCCTCGAAATGCCATTGATTTTCTTTTCGTACATGAAATGTTCAAATTATATTCCTTGCCTACTTTTGCTAATTGGTTTGCAGCTCTCGGATATTATCTTCTGATGAACTAAATATAACCTGGTCATCTAAGAATAAAATCATTTTTAAAACTTTGTCATTTATTTTAAAATTTTCAATTAAGATATCTTGCCATCTTTTAATAGCATGGTCAACATATGTACCTAATCAAAGCCGGAGATAGCGGGCACCCCTGTCTTACACCTTGGTTAACTTCTTAAGATACACTTCGCTATTCCTTTGTCAATGCTGATTGTTGTTTTGGAGTACAGCCTTCTAATTACTTTTATAATCTGATTTGGATATCCACTCGTTTCCATAATGGTCCATAATTTCTTTCGGCTTACCCTATCGAAAGCTTTCTCATAATCAACAAATAATATAAATGTAGGTAAATTGTATTCTCTCCTTTTTTCATCAAGTTTCTGCATTATGATTATTATGAATAGGCTATGCTATCGGAGCAGGAACGCCCTTTCCTGAAACCACTTTTTTATTCCCTATAATATGTTCATTAATTGGATTTATTCTACGAGTGATAATTTTTTTGCTTATATAGTTAATATTAGACATTAAGAAGTTTAAGTCCTATAAAAATAATAAATAATTTAAAGACGAAGGTAAAAATACCTTTTTCAAGTCAAATACATAAACATATGGTAAAGATATCGAGGCAAGGCTAGCATATGATTAGCGTGATCAGTTATTTAATCTTATAGCCATTTAGTTAACCGGATTACACTACTTCCAAATTAAGTGCATATTGAATTCTCCTCACGAGTGCATATTGAATTCTCCTCACGAGGTTGATTGAACACTATTCCAGACCCTATACTAAAAGAAAAAAATCTAGAATGTACCCGTAATTCAAATCGATAGAACATTTTTAATTTCATCCAAGAAATATTTTCATACGTCGTATTTATAATAATATATTGCATATATTTGATTTTAAAGAAACAAATTTTTAATATCCTCATAGACTAGGCCATGTATTGTTTTCCTTGATACTTGGTACAATTACATGTATGCCAGTAAATTGTATGTCATCTTCTCAGTTATAATAGCTTCTTCTTATTCTTCTTCACTAATAGATCTTAGACCATCTCTTCCGAGGACGTCCGACGTCTCTTCTTCCTCTCGGAAAATAATGTAAGATTTTATTTGGTAATCTACTTTCTTCCATTCTTTCTACATGTTCTTTCCAGTGATTCTTGTTGTTAAATATATTTTCTTTTATGGAGTAGATCTGCAGTTCTTCACGGATATCCTCATTTCTTATCTGTTCCATTCTAGTGCATCCTTTTACTCTTAAAAATTTCATCTCGGCTGCTTGGATTTTAATTTCTTGTTTGATAGTGTTAATCCAAGATTCGCTCCGATACATAAGGAGAGGGACCGCCATTGTTTTATAAAATTTTAATTTTGTTTGTTTATGTATATTCAATGTTCTATTTATTGTGCCACAAATAGCTTGAAACTGATGCATTTTATGTTCAATATCTTTGTCATATCCATAGCTGATATCACATCCTAAATTTTTAAAGTGGGATACTTGTTCAATAATTTCGTCTCTAATTATTATTTTTTCACGCAGAGTGTTTCTTCCACAAAATGTCATTACTTTTGTTTTACTTACTGAAGTTTTAAAATTATAATCGCTACATATTGCATTTCGTTTATAATAGCTTACTTTATGTGACGAAATGTTTTTGTTTCGTAATGCAGTATTTATTGTGGACGTGATTATTAACACGTATCATATAAACAATGTAAATTGCACAAAACTCTGTACGGTTTATTCCTTACTGCAAATACGAAGATGCTCGCTCGCTCCCTCTCTCTATGGATTATGACATCTCTTGTAAGTTCAGTGGCGCATTCACCATGGACCTCCACTGGTCCAACCAGCTAAATCAATTCACATCTCCCGCATTCGCTTCCCTAAGATCCATCCGATTATCCTACACCTAGGACTTCTCAATGATCCATAGGTCTCCCAATACAAATTTTAAAAGCCTTTCTCATAGAATTTCGACTAGTATGGGACCGGTGCCCACCCTGCATCGTGATATATTTAGATAGATACAATAAGTAGCGGCTGCAGGTTGAGAAAACCAGCTATAACGACGGGGAAGACACGATATGCTGACCACGTGTCACCCCTACACTTGCTGGATGATCGTCTACATATGTGATTAACGCATGTGGATGTGAGGCCAGCAGCCGGAATTTTGGCCAAGAGTCCTCTAGGCCTGTCGCGCCCTAGAGTTGTGAACACTCCTCCATTCTAATCCAGTATGAGACAATATTCTTCTAAGGACCTCATTTTCGAATACTCTTAGCTTGTTTAATATAAGAGATGTCATATCCAAAGCGTTCGACATGCAAAATTATCGTTTTATGAATTTTAATCATTGGACTCTTAGACAAAAGCAGAGAAAACAGGAGAAATTGAACTAAATCCATCCATCCATTCTACCCGAGGGTAGGTCTTTCACTGCAATCATAGCCTTATCATGCTATGCTTTGCAGCTTTACTAAGGAATTATAGGTGTGGTAGCTTCCCGTTGCTTTCCACACCTGTGGAGGATGATGATGATGATAATGATGGTGATGACCGGATGATTTTCGGGGACCGTTGGGCCCTAAGCTTCCTGACATTTTTCTTACAGGAGAGGAAAAACCCCGAAAAAAATCCTCAGCCAGGAGTCTGTCCCGACCGGGAATCGAACCGGGGCCCGCTGCGTGATAAGGCAGGACGCTACCTCGAGGCCACAGCGGTGGGCATTGAACTAAATAGTAACACGACATTTCCAGTTTTAAATTATCATTTTTTTTCATATGTATGATTGTGATCAGTTAACAGATGACCCTAAACATTTGAATGTTTTCGCTTGAATCGGTATTTAGTTACTCTGTAATAATCTGTTGTATTTCGATCGTGTAGCACCTCCACATTCTTAATATTTTGATTATTGCAAGTTTTTAAAAGAACTTATAAGGTTGACGTCATCGGCGCAGACCAAAACTTTAAATATAATTATACTATTCTCATAAAATTATTAATATTAATTACAGTAGGCGAATGGAGAACACTAATAACTGTTAGCTACATGTTCCTTATAGGAAACCTGATATAAAACGAACAGTTAGATGTCATATACTGTTATGACCATGACATGTGGCACGATGGGGAATGATTGAAGGGCATGGAAGTCTCTTGTAGGAAAATCAGAGGGAAAACGCCCAGTTGGTAGACCAAGAATGAGGTGGGAGAATAACATTAACCAAGATTTAAATGAAGTAGATTATACAGGGGATGAATGGAAAACAGCTCAGGATAGGGATATATGGAGTGTTCATGTCCACGCGGCCATGAACCTACGGGTTTGATGGTGCCAGTGAGTTAGTTAATTATAATATTATTGCAGATTTCTTCCTTCCCTGTGTGTAATGAATCAGATCCGTTTATATAATTAATTATAACCCATTGTAACAAACAGGTTTTAATGTTTATTTGATAACACTGAGCAACAACAAAAAATAAATTTTTTTTATCTCAGAAAGAAAAATATGTGATTCTGATAGTATTTTTCTCCTGAATTCAAATATGATATCGGGTTTTCTCCATCACGCAAGATTTTCGAGAGACAGGTATTTATAATTTCAAACACTTTAATATTTTCTACATTCGTAACTACACAACATTCGGACTGACCTACAAAGTAAGAAATGACGATTTTCTGCTATATTTCGCCTGTGGAGGATCCCTCCTGATAGTCCAACAATAATCGACCAGCATATTAGGATTCCATTTGCCTTGATATCTCCTGATGAAAGTGTTCCCCATTTTATTTTGCAATGGACAAATGGACGAAAAAAGTTTATTAAAAAAAGGTAATCATTTAAATCCATTAATTGAAATGGAAATAAAAAGCTGTGGG
Organism: Diploptera punctata; assembly: GCA_030220185.1. Lineage (NCBI taxonomy): Eukaryota > Metazoa > Arthropoda > Insecta > Blattodea > Blaberidae > Diploptera > Diploptera punctata. The sequence goes on from JASPKZ010000014.1 coordinate 198,412, forward strand.
TGATGGAGAAATTCCGAATACATATTTGAAAACACGATAAAAAACTGCATTAAGTACAACTATTGGTACTCATGAGACAAAAATCATGTTGACCAGTGTAATCCGTAGTCATTTCCTTTCTATGACCTATTACATTGTCGCTCTTTTAATACTTAATACTTCAAGTAACAAATGTCTAATTTCATTAACTCTAGGTTATATTATTAAAAAATCCTTGTGTATTCCAAAGTTTTCTTCGTTCTTTTGATTATAAAAGAGGCACTTAAGGTGTATTGAACTTGAGTACGAACAACCCACGAACATGTGGAAGTCAAGAGTCTGAAGTGGTAAGTGCTCGCTCATAGATTCACAGTTTAAAAATAAATCCCATTTTTTAAATTCTTGTTCACCTGGAGCCATGGAACTGGTTTTTAACTTCTTCTGTCTTCTTCATTGCCTGAAAACAGTTTAAAAATAAATCCCATTTTTTAAATTCTTGTTCACCTGGAGCCATGGAACTGGTTTTTAACTTCTTCTGTCTTCTTCATTGCCTGAAAAACATTCACAATAGTTTCAACATCTGTTGAGATTTCATTTAATGATCAATGTTACTTAATTATTACATTTTGTTTAATGAATAAATTTATTTCAGTCTTCAATGGCAGAAAAACTTGGAAAATGTAAATTTTAAAACATTAAAATACAGAAATCATTTATAAGCTACTCCTTTCTATAGAATATCCAAAATGTCCAGTAACTTGGATAAAATCACATTTGATGAGTATAAAAGTCAGAAGTTCTGAATATTATTTTTTATGATTTGATAATGTTTAACATTTTATCTCCGTTTTGAGCCAGTTGATTCTCTATTTTATTGTTACTCCTTTTTTTGGGGGTATAGGCGTAGATGATTCTTGGCTTGCTAGTCGCCTACTGCCTTGCATCCACACGTGTCAGTCACAGAGGTAGATGATAATCACATCCAAGATAGGAGTGACATGGTCAGCGTGTCGAATCCTCCAGCCGTTATGGATGGTGTTCTCAATCTGGAATAGCTAGCCTACTTATAGTCCAAGATCCGGCTGCAAGATTACTACGTTCATCGAGCACATGAACAAAATCTATTTTTTTTCGTAAAATTGCGAATGACTGAATACATTTTTGCCGAGTTGCCTATTAAAATTTGGCCGCCAATATGTTTAATTAAATATCATTTATTTATTTATTCGAAATAATTTGATTCACTTGTTATTAATTAAACTATAATCCAGTTCGCAGAAAAATCGATGTATAGAACTTGAATGGTTGAATAGATTTGTTATCATTTTCAGTTTATTATCTTAGAACTTACTCCCTTTTTTTTTTTTTTTTTTTCGTAAAACGTTGTCATTGCAAACTTGGCCGTAACCTCCTCGCAGAGGGAAGTAAAACCACTGCCCTTTATGTGTACTGCGTACAATGTATATACAAAATATATCCAAAAGGTAATGTCAATATACATTATACGAAACAAATCACAGCATTTTAAATGAACTGAACTTTATTTGAAACAATATAAAACAATAAATACGTACTTACCGTCATTATATTACTGATTGGTATCACAGCCTGCTGTATCCGCGCTGAGGTTTACGGCCAAGTTTGCAATGGCAACCTAAACTTTTCAAGCCCTATACATTGATTTCTGCGACCTGGATTATAATTTATTTTAATAACAAGTGAATCAAATTACTTACTTACTTACTCACTGGCACTATCGAACCCGTAGGTTCATGGCCGCGCGGACATAAGCTCTCCATACATCCCTATCCTGAGCTAATGCTTTCCAATCATTTCCTGTATACAAATTATTTCAAATAAATAAATAATATTTTAATTAAACATACTGGCGGCCGAATTTTAATAGGAACTCGGCAAAAAGAATAGTCATTCACAATTTTATGAAAACAATAGATTTTGTTCATACACTCGATGAACGTAGTAATCTTGCATCCGGATATTGGACTATTATTGTAGCTACCCAAATTCCTGAGGATACTATGTGGAACCAGTCCTATACTAACTAATTCACTTGCAATATCGAACCCATAGGTTTGTGACCGCGCAGACATAACCTCTTCACACATCTCTATCTTGAGCTGATGTTTTCAAATCATTCCCTCAAATCATGTTTGTTATTCTCCCACCACATTCTTGGTCTACCAACTTGGATAAGTCCTTTACACTGGCCAAAATTGCATGAGAACATTTTTTATTCCCCATGGAGGCTCCACCTTCGCGTGTTCCATAGCTGTACATGATGCCTTAGATTGCTCGGCCAGGACGCCGGACATTCTATTACATAATAGTTGGTATTAGTGCTTGAAGTTATGTTTATTGGCACAACTTTAACCATTATATTTTTTTTTATTTATTCTGTCCTATCGTATATAGGTACAGAATTACACAGTATGTTTTTTAGTAAAGTAAAGAAGCTATTTCAATTTTGGTGCTCAATTTCGAATTTGCTCTCTGTTTAGTTATCGAGGTTATTGAGGTGCTTATTAAGATTAGACCTATATCCCAACAAACAGTGTCATGGAATAAAAATACGGCCATTTTCAGCCTTATTCGTCGATTTCATGATAGAATAACACATGCACGATTATTTAATACGTTTTACCATGGTGCTTTACGGATACCGTAAAATAATTGTTTAGAACTGAAGATTTTATGCACGACAGTTGAATAGAATAAATTTGCGGGAAGTTAATTTATTCTATTCAACTGTCCTGCATATAAAGTACTCTAGCACGTATGTTAACATAACGTAGGTCTATCAAATAGTAAGATTTGAAAATTATATCTAGTTTAATCATGTATTAATTTCATAATAATCTTACATTAATCTATTCTCCAAACATTTGGTTTAATTGTAAGTTACTGTAAACATTTTTTTTTTCCTAACTCTAGCAAAATGAATATAAGCTAGTTTAATAAAACACTGATTTTCTATTATTGATTGTTTTCTCCCTTCATTTTCTAATGGAAATGTTCTCTTTCACACATGCAGTCACTTATGGTAATTCTGAAATTGTCGACCATCAGGTACTTATTTTTACGTTTTGTATATATTCATTTAAATTTAATTTTTTTTTCTTCTTTTGATGTTAATAAATTTATAATGATTATTTAACTCGTGTCCCAAATGGGGGTCAATGACCAATCACATTTCAATGAATTTTGTTTTACAACCAATCACAGTCGTATTTCACCTCTATATTTATCTACTTCTGATAATCATATTAAAGAAAGCTCCTCCTATTTAATATTCTGAACAGGCCAGAACACTATTTTTCAGTTACTGACTCTCGGACAATTATGTTGAAAATATTCCTTCGAACTACACATTTGATAATTGTGTGTTCAATAATTATTGTGTTTTTAAATACTGATTTTACTGAGTTGTTTCTAAAAAATGAATTAATAACCTATAATGTTGGTTATAATGTACAGTTTGATGTGTTTCATTTTTTTTCTCACTAGGGTGTATTCTTACAATATTGCGATCCTATTTGGCAATAAATAATATGATCCAGTTGCAGTGAATGAACAAATGAAACTAACCAAACATTTCTCATTTGTTTTCAAACATCGCCATTTACATTAAATATATAAATATTTTTAAAATAAATGCATTTAAATAATGATTTGTGAGTAAACAGCTTAATTTTATTCGTTAAATAGTCCTAACAATTACCACTCTTGATTTCCAAATCCTGTAGGTAAATTGGAAATCACTCGTGGCATTACTTATGATTAACACGCCATTTAACAAAACTTTGGATCTAACTTAGGCACATTATGTAAAATTAAAATATGCATAATGTAGATAGTAACTGATTATATCGGATTAGGTACGCTTGCTTTCTTATCTAAATTGAATAGCTGAAAATGTAAATACAACTTATCAATAAAAAATGCAATCATTCTTAAAATTTGGCAAGCCAGCTTTTTTAGTGGCTGAAAAGAGGTGAATTATCCCAATTATTTAAACTGACGGGGACGCGCCGTAGCGTAGTGAAGTCACTGCGCTACAACCCGGAAGGTCGAGGGTTCGAGTCCCATGGGGGTTAGGATTTTTAAATTGACCCAAACCTTCTGGAGGCACTATGGTCATGGGGTCGACTCAGCCTCTAATGGTAATGAGTACCAGAAGCTTGTTCTGGGGGCAAAGGCGGCCGTCGCATAGGGCTGACAACCCGGCTGACATCAAGTGACGATTGTCTAGAAAAAGTGGGAGTCTTAACCTCCTGCTACCCCAAGGGCCTCCTGAGGCCTGTAGTGGGATCATTTTACTTTATTTAAACTGACATTCTGAATGATCAACATATTTAATATTCATTATTATCACAATTGAGGTTACGTATTAAATTGTTTTAAATAATCATACAGTATATAATATAGTATATTTTGTATCCGTCTTCCTCAATTAAAATATATTTTATTAAAAAAAGTCGTTAAATTATTAAATCATGAAGGCCTTTGAAAAAGATGTTTCATCTTCAGCATATTAATTGGTACTGAACCCAATACATTTTACGCCGACATCAGTACCAATTAGCATGCCGAAGATGAAACATGTTTTAGAATGCCTTCATGATTTAATAATTTAACGAAGTTTTGTTTTTAATACAAATCAATTCTAATTGATGAAGATGTATAAAAAAGGCACTAGCCTATTTTATTATTTAAAACATTTAATTCTATATGATGTAACTAACAAGCTCACTGGCATTATGGAACCCGTAGGTTCATGGCCGCGCGGACATACGCTCTCAATACATCTCTATCCTGAGTTAATGTTTTCCAACCATCCCCTGTATAATCTACTTCCCTCAAATCATAGTTAATATTATTCTCCCACCTCATCCTTGGTGTACCAACTACGCGTTTTCCCTCTGATTTTCCTATAAGAAACTTCCATGCACGTCTTTCATTCCCCATTCATGCCACATGTCGTGCCCATCGCAGTCTACGAGTCTGTATGATGTAACATACAGTGATTGTATTATCGACTCATAATGTTATTACAAAATACCTCTGAGCAAAATTTAACGACCTTCTTCCATCCGAGTAGTTACTCAATTTCCTACTAGCTGTCTGCTCGAGGCGATGTACTAACAACATATTCCGCTGACATATGTAGAGAAATAGGCCCTAAGCATAAATAAATTAGTATGATTAAGAAGCTAAGCCGGCGGTAGCATTGCTGCCGATAGGGTCACCCATGCCGGTCTGGTCGAAGGTGATAAGCCAGACAAAAAAGTACCTTGGTCGAAGGAGTGACGATCTTTCACCGTAAAAATACAACCGTCAAGAAATGCGGACATGGGTTCAACTGGGTGAAAGATGTGCGTGGAAGCTTCTTGTAGAAAGCCAGAGGGAAAACGCCCAGTTGGTAGATCAAGAATGATGTGGGAGAACACAACATTAACTATGATTTGAGGAAAGTAGATTGTACAGGGAATGATTGGAAAGCATTAGCTCAGGATAGGGATGTATGGAGACCTTATGTCCGCGCAGCCATGAACCTACGGGTTCGATAGTGCCAGTGAGTAAATAAGTAAGAAATTTCCCACTAGGAAAGCACCTATATCCCCGCAGTGGGAAGAACGGGTACCAACCATCAAATTTTATTACTTTTTATATTGAAAGTTAAATTTGGATTTTGAATTAAATTCTCAGTTATGTATTTTGATAAGTATTTGAAGAGGTTAGCTCTGAATGAAACGTGGTGTGAGCAAAATGAATTTAATAAAATACGTATATGGATGGTTGACTGATCCTGTGAAATGGGGTTGCTGATGTCTTTGAAGCAGAGTAGGAGGGTGTACGTGATCAGATTATGAATTTGTACAAGAACGTGATGCATGTCTTTGAATACAGTTATGCTGAAAAATAATCAACTTCCTCGTCTGTTCAGGAAATTGACTTGTATCTTACAAACCGATGCTGTACTTCTAGTTCATAATAAAATGTGTAACTGAACATTGTATTCACTTTCGAGCAAAATTATCATATATAATGCCACGAGTGATTTCCCAATTATCTACATGATTTAGAAATCAAGAGTGGCATTTGTTAGGACGAGTGATTTCCCAATTTATCTACATGATTTAGAAATCAAGAGTGGCATTTGTTAGGACTATATAACGAATAAAATTAAGCTGTTTAGGCCTAAATCATTATTTAGATAATTATAGTTATTTTAAAATATTTACATATAAAATGTAAACGGCGATGTTTGAAAACAAATGAGAAAGGTTTGGTTATGTTTAATTTGTTCATCACTGCAACTTGATCATACTATTTATTGCCAAATAGAATCGCAATATTGTAAGAATGCACCCTTGTGGGGGGGAAAAAAAATGAAATTCATGAAACTGTATATTAACCAACATTTTAGGTTATTAATTCGTTTTTTTAGAAACAACTCAGTAAAATCAGTATTTAAAAACACAGTAATTATTGAACATACAATTATCAAATATGTAGGTCGAAGGAATCTGTTTCATTATTTGCTATGTTCATCGGATTTCTTAGAGAGTCAGTCACTGCAAAATAATGCTTTGACCTGTTCAAAATTGTAAAAAGGAGGAGCTTTGTTTATTTTGGTAATCAAAATTCGATAATTATCGAGGTGAAACACGACTGTGATTGGTTGTAAAACAAAATTCATTGAAACGTGATTGGTCATTGACTCCCATCTGAGGCATGAGTTAAATAGTCACAATAACGTCTGAACTTTTTAATGTTTCGATGCGAACCTATAGTTGAACATGAACGTCAAAATTGTTAAATGTTTACTTTAAGATATCAGAACAACTATATATTATCCGACACAGTGGAATATTGACCTGCTTCGTTTGTGGATGATTTGCGAACTAACGCCATGTCATCCCGCGTACACTAGCTCCACTTCAATCTGTGGCGCCGCAGCTATTTATCCTAAGTAAGCGGAGTAAATGCTTCATTTGCTGTTTGTTCCTGACTAGTTAGTGTCTACGTTCGTGCGACGCGGCAACAGAGCCGCTATGACTGGAAGCAAACGTTCCGCTGTGTCGTATAATAAGTAGGCCTACATGCAAGAAGAAACTAAATAAAATTGCTTCTATATTGACGTCTATTTAATAAGTTCAGTTAACATACAGTGGTAAAACCATGGCGCTAAAGCTGTAAATATGTGATTTAAGTCTCGTCTCGGATGCCCATTTTTATTTTAAAATGTATGAACAATGTTTTTCGTATAAAATGCCATTAAAAACTTCTTGTTAATGTTATATTATAAAAAATATGTAGATTCGAATCTATCGTCATAAAAATATAACTAATTTACAACTGAAATTAAAATGTTACAAGGAATATAAAACTCTAAACTCTTTCGAATCAATAATGTTTCGATTATTCAGGAACACTTTATTCGGTAGTACGTGAATTTTGAAAGATTCTACTTAAATTTTTCTATTGTATTTTGAAACACTTAAGCATTGTAAATCGTATCGCTTCTAGACATAGGCCTATACGGGTGTGTCAGTTGACTATGCCTGTGGCATGTGTTTAAATTACTTTTATTAAAAATCCAACCCACCGTTTCCCTATACATAGCCTATGAGGAAAGTCACGATAAAGGCCACTCAGTTTTGGCAGTCCCGAAATTTGAACCCGGGATCTGTCGAATACGAGACACCATCTGAACCAACTCGTTCGATAATTTCATATATATAATTTCATATATATATATCCATATATCCATATATATATATATCCATAAATGAATTAGAAATGGCTTTGAAAACCACTAAGAATAGGAAAGCAACAGGATTAGATAATATAAATATGGAATTAATCAAATATAGTGGAATATTGTGTAAACTACGAATACTTCATCTAATTAATATATGTTGGCAGACCTATGGGATTCCAACCACTTGGAAAACAGCAATTGTCAAGAATATATTCAAAAGAGGAGACCGGAGAAATTGCGAGAATTACAGAGGGATTAGCTTAATGAATACTGGCTACAAAATATATACGAAAATAATAAATAATAGATTGAGAAACATAACAGAAGTAATAATAAGTGAAAATCAAAGTGGATTCAGAAAGGGAAGGTCATGTATAGACAATGTCTTTACACTGAAACAACTCATAGAAAAGAGAAGAGAACATAACTTAGAAACTCACATAGGATTTATAGATTTGGATAAGGCCTTCGATCGAGTAAACAGACAAAAATTATGGGAAATATTACGAATGAAAGGATACCCGCTGTGCCTTGTTGAAACAATAAAGGCATTATATGAAGACACAAATATAATTATAGATACCGGATTCAAAAGAACAGATGCAATCAAAACAAATACTGGATTACGACAAGGATGTAGTTTATCACCCACTTTGTTTAATATATATATAGACGATATTTTTAATAAATGGAAAGTTTTAGTAAATCCAGGAATAAGAATGGATAATAAAATGTGCATAAATAATCTTTTATTTGCTGACGATGTAATCATAATACAGAAAAATGAAGACGACTTACAGAAATCAATGCATGCATTAAATGAAATATGTAAATTATACGATCTAAAAATTTCTGTAAGGAAAACGAAGACCATGGCTTTTAGAGGAAGAGATCCAGTGAGAACCAAAATTATTTTAGAAAATCAAAGTATAGAACAGGTGTCTAGTTTCAAATATTTGGGCTGTGATGTTGGCTACAATGTGGAAAGAGATATTGACTCCAAAATAAATAAATTTCAGACGGTGTGTGGAACAATACAGAGAACATTCAAAAATAAAATTAGAAAAAGAAACCAAGATAAAAATGTATAATGTTATGGCGGTTCCCACAATATTGTATGGATGTGAAACTTGGGCTCCAGTGAAAAGACAGAAGGATAGAATACAGACGGCAGAGATGCGGTTCCTAAGACAAGTAAAAGGATGTACAAGACTTGATAGAATAAGAAATGAGGATATAAGAGAAGAATTGAAAGTACAGCCTTTATTGGATAAAGTCACGAATTACAGACAGAAATGGATTGATCACATGGATGGAATGAACAAGGAGAGATATCCATTGTTAGCCAGAAATTATCAAGCAAGAGGAAGGCGTGATGTTGGAAGACCTAGAAGACGTTGGGCTGATGCAATATGAAGTCGGAACGGGCAATTGCCTAATCCTTGGAGTGATGATGATGATGATGATATATCCACCGTTGTGGTCTCGAGATAGCGTGCTGCTTTGTCACGCAGCGGGCCCGGGTTCAATTCCAGATCGGGACAGGCTCCTGGGTGAGGTTTTTTTGGGGTTTTTCCTCACCTGTAAGACAAATGTCAGGAAGCTTAGGGCCCAACGGTCCCCAAAAATCATCCGGCCATCATCATCATCCTTCACCGGTGTGGAAAGGAACGGGAAGCTACCACACCTATAATTCCCTAGTAGAGCTGCAAGCATAGCATTTTCATGCTATGCTTGCAGTTAAAGAACTGCCCTCGAGCAGGACTGCTATATATATATATATATATATATATATATGGAACGTTCCGCTGTAACTAAATTCCCGTTACAGACTTCGAGGACGCGTAGTCGGGACCAAGACGGCCAGGTTTAGGAACTCGTGTCCGGAAGCGTACTGTTTTCCCGCTACACGCAAAATACCGCAACATACACTACCCTCTCTGACGCATGCTGCTAATCGTCTGGGTCCACAAGAAGAGCTCGATGTGACGATCATTTACAACACAGATACCATGTTCTGGTACACATGATCACAAAATCCTTGGTCCTACAATATCCGTCGCTGCCATAACCTGCGCCAGTAAGTCTTCCTCGGATGCCACTGGGGTCTCATAAATCAGGTATTTCATGTGACACCCCACATGTAGGAGTCTAGTGGGATCATGTTGGGAGAATGTGCAGGGTTGAACTTTTTTTTTCTTTTTCGTTTACATGTAGGCCTATATATATATATATATATATATATATATATATATATATATATATATATATATATATTAATATTTTATCACCAAGAAGATCACTTGTGTATTAAATATATATATATTGCATTGCTCAATGTTAAATATTTAATTATAACATCGATAAAGCGTCAATGCTATAAAGTAAAAATGTTCTCTTTAATTTGCTTACTTGTTATAGTCAACTACTAGATGGCAGTGAAGACCGAGTTCTCGCGACATCTAGTAATAATGGGGAATATAATACATATATAAGAAAAATAAGTGTTTGAATTGGATTCGCCTGGTGGTGTAATAGATATCACACTGAGGTACAGACTCAGAGACCCGGGTTCGAGTCCCGTCCAGGCATTTATTTTTCTTATCATACCATGTATATATATATGTGTGTGTGTGTGTGTAATCGCATGGTACCATTTTTTTTCTCATATTCGACAACATCCCGCATTATAAAAAAATATTAAAAAATATTAACCAATCTTAGATTATAGAGCACCGTATATGTATTTCTATATACCTTGCATTAGTTGTAGTTTCGCTGCTGTTGGAAAGTGAAGTATAGTGTGTACGAGCGACTTCGACTGTAACGCGCGAAAAAAAACAGTCCGGTTTCGTCAGCGTCAAAAAATGTCTCTTAGGCGCGTATCCTCAAATTAAAGTATGCAGTTTTGATCGCCGCTCATCAACTATACTTTGGTCCACATCCTTAGATTTGCCGCAAATTTCATTTCACACTAAATTATGTCGTCTTTTAAAACTGTCCACAACCAACCTGAAGATGCCTTGAAATCATTATTCCCTAGGGATCTAACTGTTGCTAGAGCTTGACTTTGTAGCATCGGTCCAGTAGTTTGGAAATTTTTTATACATGGACTTGTAAAACACACCTTGTTCATTTCATTTACTTACTTTTTTTTTTACCATTTCCTTGCATCCATTCACTCGTTATTTTTTCTTTGCGTTTTAAAATCTCACAAACTTGGGGTTTTCCCACAATTTAATTTAGTCATTATTTCACGTACAGAGAGTTTTTCTTTATCTTCAATCACTTTAACTTTTTCGTTTAATGGCAATGATATATACGATTTAGCCATCTTTATTCCGTAAATTCAGAACGCTACCTATGAAAGATATGTACACAATCGGTCTCGGATCTTAAACTAATTTAAGATTTTACAGTGCACAACGAACCTGTATTTCGCAAAACGGGTGTGCAGTGAGGCTGAAAGAAAATTGCATACATAGATATAAATTCTACTTCACCTGGCGCGGGCGACAGGAATCATCACTTATTGTTAATTCGCCTAACGGGAATAAATTAAATGAAATGGAAACTAATTTATTTGTCTCCCTTTTTTTCCGCCTTATAAACATTTTTCATGAATTGTGTAGAAATATCCTTCCGTTTTCGCGTTGGACAGATTCCGTTTTATACAAATTAAATACACGTAAAATTACTATTATTTTGCCGGGACCAATACATTTGTTCACATTGGATATATTTCCGTATTATTCACGTTCCGGATTAAACAAGTTGTACACTCTCTCTCTGTGTGTGTGTGTGTGTATGTGTATGTGTGTGTAGGCCCTATGTGTGAGCGCAGGCATATATTTATATATATTTGAAACCTAATTTTAATGGAGTTAGGATTGTTTTTTTCTCATAAATCTTATCTTCACCATAAGCTAGTTTTTATATTGGAGACTGCTATTAATGATAACATCCAGTTACGTTTGTGATATTTGAACTTTTAAGATTTGATATCAATATCAACTACATATCCACTACTATGTTATACAGATATTTGATTTTAAGGTCAGAGGTTATGTGCGGAAGTTCAATCTGGCACGAGGATAATATTTGAATGGAAAACAAGTTATCAGAGTGGTGTCGTGTAATTTGCGAATAAGGAATCTATTGAATTGTAAGTAATAAGTGATTTAATTTCTAGTTATACTTCCGACCCATATTAAATATTATTTCATTTAAATTCAATTGAGTGAAGATAATTCTTATCATTTCAATTTTGATTTTAAATTTGAGTTATGTGGACTAGGCCTATATAATAAAGTTTCTGCGATTTATGCGTTAATATGTCGTCTGTTCTAGGTTGTATAAGGAAAATGTTCCTCATTTATAGCTTATCTCATTAATATAAAACAAAAAGTTCGAATGTTTGCATATTTAGATATTTGTTACTCAATCACGCTTTAACAGCTCTGGAACGCTTGGAGCAATATCAACCAAACTTGGTATAGCCTATATGACTTACAAACTGAAAAGTATATAGGCTACTGTGGGGGAGGAAGATGGTAGGAGATTCCTAGGGATATGGAGAAGATAAAATATAATATAAAATAACTTGTTGGTGTCGGATCCTCGGTTTTTGGGATCGCTGAAATAAATAATGGCAATCACTCGTGGCATTACTTACTTACTTACTTACTTACTTACTTACTCACTGGCACTATCGAACCCGTAGGTTCATGGCCGCGCGGACATAAGCTCTCCATACATCCCTATCCTGAGCTAATGCTTTCCAATCATTTCCTGTATAATCTACTTCCCTCAAATCATAGTTAATGTTGTTCTCCCACCTCATTCTTGGTCTACCAACTGGGCGTTTTCCTTCTGGCTTTCCTACAAGAAGTTTCCATGCACGTCTTTCATGCCCCATACGCGCAACATGTCCTGCCCATCGCAGTCTACGGGACTTAACTGTTCTTATTATATCTGGCTTCCTATAAAGACCAGGCATTACTAATGATAAATATTTTTAATTGGTTGTAATGTAAAAATGAAGAGAAGTACATATTTTATGTTACTATTATGATTGCCTAAAATTGTAATGGAATGGATCCCAATGGAAAGGAGGAAGAGAGGAAGACTGAAGAAAACTTGGTTAGAAGGGGTACAAGCGGCTATGAATATCAGAGGATTGGAGGAAGAAAATGGATGGACAGAGAGGAATGGAGTTTGGTTTTCGGAAGACGGCGGCAGCTGCCATGATACCGGATGAAGAAGAAGAAGATTGTGTTATTAATATTAGTACCACATAACACATTATTAACTCAAGCATAACCTAATAAACAGTATTACAAAGTGAAGCAAGACTTCTTGCAACAGTTGGGTTACAGGGTGGTAAACATAGCTGCATAAAAATTCCCATAACTAATGGCAACATCAAATATATTGCAATGAAACAAAGCTAAAATACTCGTACAAACATGGTTGTTCAAATAAAGACTATTGCGCAAAAACGACCTCAGCCGGCTCGGGTCGTTTTTCCTCCCAGCCCCTCAATTTCGTATACATTCGTCCTATTTTCCCTAGAAGCTATTTTACCAAATACATAATTATAAAACACTTAGAAAGAAAATGGTATACATAGTAAAGTAAAGTAAAGTATTCCCACTACAGGCCTCAGGAGGCCCTTGGGGTAGTGGGAGGTTAAGGCTCCCACTTTTTCTTGACAATCGGCACTTGATGTCAGCCGGGTTGTCAGCCCTGCGTGACGGCCGCCTTTACCCCCAGAACAAGCGTCTGGTACTCATTTCCGTTAGAGGCTGAGTCGACCCCAGGGCCATAGTGCCGCCAGAAGGTTTGGGTCAGTTTAAAAATCCTGACCCCATTAATGATTAAAATATGTATAATAAAATTGTATGTTAGTTTATACACCCTGCTAATACTGATCAGTGATTATCGTAAATTGCATACATTTAGAGGCCATATTTTCTGTATATGGCATTAAGAATTACAAAAATAATATAACTAAGAGCCAAGCAGCAACTCATTAACACATGTAGGTGTATGCCTGCTTCATCTTTTAAACTGGCGATGTGTCTTAGATTTATGTCTAAATTGATGCGATAAATTAAATCATTGAAATGAAGTAGATGTACTTGTGTCTTCGTTCCTTGCGTTTTTTATATCTCCTGTTTCTTTCTCTCGGAAATGAAATCGATCCTATTCGTTCTTGGATAGATTGATCATGAATGTGACATTGATAATTTTTTTATGTTGCGTGTACCAAAAAGCGCTCTGTTACTTTTTAAATCTATCTTCAAATATTTACCTACGGTACAAACATATAACAAAATGTTACACATGGTATGATTATCTCATTCATATACTGTTCCTCAATTAGTGTAAATACATACAAATTAAATACAGGGATAGAGGTGGGAGGAAATTATTTATTTTGTCGAAATTGAAGTGTTGAGAGCCCGCGCCGTAGCCGAGTGGTTAAGGCAAGATGCCTTGGCGCAGAGCTATGGGATTTAGCTGGTTCGAGTCTCCATGAGGGAAGACATTTTCTCATGGAATTTCGGTCAGTATTGGACCGATGCCCACCAAGCACCGTGAGGCATTTGGGTAGCTACGATAAATAGCGGCTCCAGGTTGAGAAAACCAGCTGGGGACACGACATGCTGACTACATGTCAACCCTACATTGGCTGGATGATCGTATACCTCTATTTTAACACATGTGGATGTGAGGCCAGCAGCCGATTGGTAGGCCACGGGCTTTCTAGGCCTGTCGCGCCATGTAGAAGTATTGATAAATTTTCATTATTTTTATACAGTAAAACCTGTCTTAGCCGGAACCTCTATAAGAAGGAAACCTGTAGAGACGGAAAAAAAAAACTCCAGAACGGTACGATTTTATATGTAAAATCGTCCTGTATAAGCCGGAAACCTTCATAACGCGGAAACGGAATGGTTTTTAAAGTACCAATAGTTAGTTTTTACCTAGTAAGACGGAAAATTATTCTTAAGCACGTTCTAATTACAGTATTAATGACACGTGAAAATTCTGCATATGACGCTTTCTGCATTATATCGTCTTACCTTCTTGTGTTTGCCATTGTATTGTGAGGATACCCTTGCTTATGTGGGACAGCGGGGAATCCCTCGCTTTTCCTTACCTGCTTACGTTACCTGCGAGGGAGTTGGGAAACTCTTCAGTCTTCCTGTAGTTGAGTTCCTTCTCGCTTTTGTGTAATAAAATTGTTTTGTATTGCCATGCAAACTGAGCTGTGTTACATACACTATTTTGTCTGTATTTCAATCAATACGTTATGTCTTTAAAGTATGCATGTAAAACCATTACACTGCGTGAGAAAATTTAAGCTTGTAATTTGGGAACCCTTTATAAGAAGGAAAACTGCCAAGACGGAAATATATTTTAGGAACTGTCATGTCCCTTCATAGACAGGTTTTACTGTATTTGTCTTTTGAAGGAATATAAGTAATATTACAATTCTGAGAAAAGTTAAAATACTTAACATTAAGAAAGTTGACATGCTCTTCAGGAGAAATGGTCTGGAAAAGATGAGTCTACAAATAAAAAGAAGATATATATCCATGACACTATCTCCAGACTGCTTTTTGTAACTTTGTCTGTGGTGACAGAGAAATGCGGTAGATTAGTGTCGAGGCAGTTCGTTACTGTACTTGACATAAAAATAAAGATGTTATTCAATTGATCGTAACGTTATTTAGTGGGCTTAGTGGATAGGTAATAAATTCAGTGCAATCCTATAAAATATTGACAAATTTACGAACAATCTTACTCGATAATGTCAAGGTCATAAAGAAACCAGGTTTCGTCATCGAGAGAAAAGTTCGCGTGCTTATAGAACCTAATTTTCTCTATAGACGATTATTTTATTATCGATACTACTTCTAACGAGGTTTATATATATATATATATATATATATATATATATATATATATATATATATATAATTTGAAAGGTATGAACAATCCATGGATTTATAATTAATTAAAATTAAATTGTTTCAGAAGTTGGCCTATTAGCATTTTGATTTTTGACATTATTAGACGTTTCATCAAAACAGTATTTTGGTGATAATGTAATAATGATGATGATAATAATAATCATAATAATACCTTAAGAGTTATGAGCATACGATTTTATTTTCCTCATGGCACAAGTACAAGTGTACAAAATACCTATCACTAACACAAAAATGCAATTTATTTTGAATTCATACGGAAAAATGAGTTGCAAAATATAGTCTACACTTATAGTTTGTACGCTAAGCATAAAATATTTAGATAATACATTAGTCTTTTCAAATTATTTATTGCATGAAGATTCTTTCTTTCTCTATCCACATAAACACTGACATTAAGTTACTTCCCTCTTGAGTAAACATATCAAAGTATGCATTCAGATGTTTTTCCTTCCGAGGAGTCTCTTCCCCCGTAGAACGAAAATAATATCATTGAGATAATTATGATTAGTTATTGTTGTAATTTAGTCCTTGTTCTATAATCATAACTCGTGTGTATGTTAGTGTCTCTTTCCCTAACTATTTTAGACTTCCGAAATTGTCTTTAATTAGGTTCTCTCTCCCGCGCCGTAGCAGAGTGGTTAAGGCAAGAAGCCTTGGCTCAGAGCTACGGGACTTGCGCTGGTTTGGGTCTCCATGGGGGAAGAAATTTTTCTCATGGAATATCGGCTAGTATGGGACCGGTGCCCACCCTGCATCGTGAGGCATTTGGGTAGCTACAGTAAGTAGCGACTCCAGGTTGAGAATACCAGCTATAACGGCTGGAGGATCCGACATGCTGACCACATGTCACCCCTACACTGGCTATAAGATCGTCTACCTCTGTGATTAACACATATGGATATGAGGCCAGCAGCCGGCTGGTCAGCCAAAGGCCTTCTAGGCTGTCGCGCTTGGAGTTTTTTTTTATATAGGTTCTCTGTTTTTAACTTTAACATTAACCATGAATTGAAAGAGGTAAATTATATAAGATGCGGATGATTGAAAAACTATCTAGGATAGTGATGTATGGAGAGCTTATGTCAGCGCAAAAATGAACTCGAAGTTCGATAGTACCATTGAATTAATTAATTTGAACTTTAATTTTAGAAACGCGTCAGATAATGTATAGGATACCCCATATAAGATTCCCATACCTGGTGAAATATGCAATTTTACATCCGGGTTTACATAGGTCTATTTATGTAATTTTTTTTATTTCGTTTTTTTTAGTTTATTTACATATTCAATATGGGCTAAACCCAGAGACTCTTTAGATAATCTGCAATTTTTAATATTAATTCGTGTTAAGTGATTACAAGAATTATGAATGTGTTTGTTTTTATGTCCTATATAACTATTCATTTTTTAATTTCTGGGTCGACTAGTTAACTGATGAAAAACGAATTTGCCGACAAACTTGTGTGGTTCTTGACATTACAGATTTATGTTGGAAACTGACCTTGCCTCTAGAAAACTGTGGTTTGTTTTTTCGCTTACTCTAGCGTATGAGCCTTCCTCTCAAGTTTTACAGATTTAATTTATTTTATATTAAGTTCAAAGCTACCAAATTTATCTAAGAACCTCGTATTCTTACCTGATATATTTTGGCATTTTAGAGAACAGTAGCTATGGGCAGTAGGATTCTCTTTAACCCTTTAATCAGATATATAATGTAAAAAATAACTGTAGCCGTATACTTGTTCGAATTATGAAATTAAGAGAAAACCAGTTGAATGAAATTTCGAATGCTATAAAATTGAGATATTTACAGTTCGACAGAAAGATTCTAGCGCATGCGTAATTTCCCCTTCTATTTGACTTTTATTCAGACTCCCCGTGATCACGTAATTTACTTGTAATCACAGAAGTCATTGTTACATCATCATCATTAACATGAAAATGAAAAAAAAAAGTATTTTTGGTAGATTGTAAGAGGACAGCTATAGGTATAAATAAATAATACACAATAATAAATAATAGAGAGCAAAAATTGTAATTAATTATTCGATCTGACGTGAGCAGTGATATTAGATGGGGAAGAAAGAGGGACATAGGAGAACATGTTTGAGTAAGGAGGAGGTGAAAAGTCAGCGCAAGAATGTTTTAGCAGTGTATTTTGTTCGATGCGAATGAGGCGATCCTTTACAATTATACTAGGCTAGATTAATGTTATCTCGTGCGTCTTATCTGACAGCTGTAATAAAAATTGCCCGATTTAAATTAAACTCGAGTCTTTCGACTCATAACTACCATTTTTGGGCCGAAAAGGGCCAAGCGTAACGTGATGAAATTGATATCAAGTTAAGTTTGCATATGGTTTACCAAACAGATTACTCAATTTTAATGAAATTTGTTTTAATTTTTTCTTCTGAGACAAATCAACGTTCTTTTGAATTCAAATTCGTGAAATACAGCGTGACTCAAACATTTATGGCCAAACTTACGTATATAGATGGTATAGGACTATAAACAAAATATCTTGAAGTAAGGGGCAGTTGTCAAAATTGCATGTTTCTGGTGCCATGAGATCAGGTTTCATCCTTGAACGAACAATGCACACTGTAGAAAGTTTTATGCAGTCCATAGATGAAAAGAAAGCGAGCACCAGGAATTTCTTTCGCAGCATATTATGTCAAGAGAGATTGTACTAACTATACCTTTAAGTTTCTCAGTGGACATGTTAATTCGAAGTCTGATGCACAATCCTCAGCTGAATATACCCGAAATAAACCAAACAGATGCGTGACATATGACTATTCCGTATTAGTGGGCGTGTTTGATATTGCGACTCTAGGTTCAGAATTATTTGGTCCCATTCTTTGAACCCAAACAGTATAATCCAGTACAAGACATTATAAGTTTACCCAGGGCTTAATGAAGAGACTTGAATTCCTCTATCCGTGGGAGTCGAACCCGATCCGTTGGAATAGAAAGTAGGTATAGCAGGCAGCACAGACCTTGACATGGCAACAGATGTCAGTGAATTCTGAATGTATAAGATCGAAAGAAGTCTACTCCCGTAAAAAGGTTAATATTTAAGTGCCAGGTATCTAGAAATCGCTACATGTAAATGAAATGTTTAAAATTAATTGCACTATCGATGCGGAGATTGTTGATCCATAAAATCCTACCAACAGTTATGGATTTGTGGGTTCATTATCATCGCTATCGTTATCAGCGTTCCGTATCAGGCATCCTGGGTTGTCACGCTTTTTGTTAAACCCGATTTCCCCGAACATTATTTCTTATATAGTAGCCAATAATACTAAACTGTTGATAATATATATATATATATATATATACACACACACACACACACACATTCTGAGACTCAATAAAAATGCAGTTTTATAGAAATTTAGAAGGGAAGAATGCTTATTCGTCTTGAAACAAATTGAGAATCTAGTGGACTGATGAAAGGTTCTGGAAATGATTTAGTGGTTAAATCGTGTGCTGGTAGATTTAGTATAAATCGCCTTTCATTTCTCTAGTTCAGAGCAACATTTCTACGGAAATTAGTTTCCAAGTTTCTATTAAATTGGATCAAGAAGTTGGAACCAGGATCAGTAGAGCCCTCGTCTGAAGGAAATTACCCGTATCGTAAAAATATCACTTAATTGACGTGACTTCAACTCCAAATCACCGCCTCAAACTTCCACATCTTTACAGCATATATCTGTTTTATAATTACCTTCATAAATTAATGATATAAATAAGTAGCGTCGCGATTAAAATATCAAGTTTGTAAATATGGCACACGAGACCCCTGATTTTACTTCCTTTAATGATTTTTATCCTCTTTAAAGTATGTCAACACAGCAGGGTTTGAACCCGTGAATCTTGGATCTGGAGAAGAAACATGGTAGCTATTAAACCACATGCTCGTCCATCCATAAATTAGGCAGATCCCTAACATACGATAACGTATTATATCAGTGGCATTTATATAGTGGGATTTCACATATTTTTAGTAACTAGAGGCCTATATAAAAAAAATCGAATAGTCCATTATTCGTGTTTGTTTATTAAGAGTTTGTAATTTATAGTTTACTAGCCGATTGCCTGGCGCTGGCCGGGTATTTATCCCAATCTTCTATACCACTGAGTTTAGTGACCCCGAAAACTATGTATTTACACTAAAATATATATGTAGTCAATATGCCCATTTCACCAATTAATGTTTTAAAATGGTCAACAAGTTTCTACAGCCAAGCTGTCATTCTCAAGACCAGATATTGACTGAAGACAGAATTGATAATAAGTAAAGAAACAAATTCAGTTAACAAACTACGTCACATGACGCAATCATTCACTTCTCGGTCAATTTTAATTTTTTTCACCTCTTCTTACCCCCCCCCCTCCAACAGTATGGGTTTGGATTTGGACTTAACCAGCATTCGATGTGTGACTGTTCAACTAGGTAGGCCCGAAAGCTATTTATTCGACACTAATATCGATCCTTTATGATTATATCTACACGTAACTCCTCTCCACGCTAAAATGTCATCGGTATTACGACGAATCAACTTATAACCGTCCCAAAAAACTATGATTTAACTAATCTCAGTCACCTTCGAAATTTTATTTATATCCGCTCTCATCCCCCAGAACCTCTTATGGTGGCTCAAACTTTGGCTTAAATGTCAAAGGTACTGTGAACAATGTGCTTAGGGACTCCGAAAAAATATGGATGGAACACTAATAACTGTCACTTTAGATACATTTTATTTCCTTTAATGATTTTTATCCTCTTAAACGTATATATATATATATATATATATATATATATATATATATATACTTTGTTTTTAACCCCTAGGTATAATAGGGGCCAAACTTGGGCTTAGGTGTCATTTGTACTGTCACCAATCGTTTTAGTGGCCTAATCTCAATCACTGTCAATTTATTTTTCATCTCTTCTCATTCCCTTGCACCTCTTAGAGGTGCTAGGGGTCAAATATGGACCTAAATGCCATAGGGACTGTGGCCAATTGTTATAGCGACCACGAAATCTATGGATTTGGGATTAATATCGGTCACTTATTAAAAAATTATTTTTTCACCACTTAAGAGTGCTAAGAGGTGTAACTTGGGTTTAAACATTATCATGACTGTCACCTATCAGAGATAAGCTGCCCTGAACCATGATTTCGACACTATTCTGTCATTTTGGACATTTTATTTTCCACCCCTTCTCACCCCCTTAAGGGTTGCAATGGTCAAACGTAAGCTTAAATGGCATCAGGACTATCATCAATCGACTTCTACACTAATCTCGGCCACTTTTGAAATCTTCTTTTCCACTCCTTCCTACCTCCATTTGGGTTTAAATACCAATTGGATTGTCACCAGTCAGCTTAGCGATCTTTAAAAACTATGGATTCATCGCTGAACTTGTTCCTTTTTATTTTTTATGTATATATATATATATATATATGCCTATATTTTTTTTGTTTTTACCCATATCACACCCTCGCCCTTCCCGTACTTCGGATTTAGCCCCGTGTGACTTTTTTTTCTATTCCCTGGCCTGAAGAACACCTTAGCGAAGGTGTTTCCATCTTCAGAAGCAGCGTTAAAAACTGCGGAGGCGGCTTTAAAAGACCTATTAAAACAATGGTCTTTGCAGACTAGCAGAAACGCTGGGACATGTGCATTTCGTCCAAAGGAAACTACTTTAAGAAAGACCATCAATGTTATGAGTAGAGCCCGGATTTGTATGCAAAATAAAGTACTAAATATGCATGGAATTTGTAGAAAATATGCACCCTAAATATGCAAAAACACATTGTAATAAAATCAAATAAATTATTTGCTTTGTGGGTAATCTTGTTTATATAATGGAAATGTTCTTTCTACATCACATGATATCACAGGTGCATGTGAAAAAAAAAACACCACAGTTCTTCTTCAGTGAATTTCTCTTCTTCAAGTTTTTTTCACTATTACCAGAGAACATTTTGCTAATTTGACAAATTCTATTGTAGCCAGGATTTTTATTTAATACTTCACTAAAGTTATTAAATGCGGTTTCAGCAATACCGTAATATTGTTTCTCAAGGTCCGTGGATATTCACCTCTTACACAGATGTAAATATACCTCTACGCTTATATTCAATGGATTGCAGATACTTTATTAATTAAAACAATATTGATTAATAATTAATTAATTACTAGTAATTATCTCAAGGGAAAATTATAATTTAATTCCACATTTAGGAGTAAAATATGCATTTATGCATTAAAAATCTAAAATAAGCATTTTCCTCCGGAATAAGCATTTCTATGCATTTTCAAATTCCGCTCAAATTGTCTGTGAAGGGACCACTTAACATGTAAATCATTTCCGCATACTTTTTAATGCGTAAAACAAAACATGCATTTCGCATACAAATCCGGGCTCTAGTTATGGGGATAAGTAAAGGTATTGTTGACATAATTAAAATGACTATTTAACTCATGCCACAAATGCTAGTCAATGACCAATCACGTTTCAATGAATTTTGTTTTCCAATCAATGACAGTCGTGTTTCACCTCGCTCTTTATCGATTTCTCTTTATCAGCTCCTGCTTTTGTGATAAAGAAAGCTCCTCCTTTTTACACGCTTTATATTAGCTTGACCTGTACTATCTATCTATCTATGTAACGGAATCTTTCAACGCGATTTTCACCCACTTAAAATCATTGGATCGACTTGAAACTTTGTATACTTGTAGAGGACCCGTGACAATACAATAATTTCATATTTATTTTCTAAAATCGTGGTCATAATTATCAGAAAATCAAAAAAGTGTTTTGTATCAATGTAACGGAATATTTCAACGCGATTTTCACCCACTTAGAAACATTGGATCGACTTGAAACTTTGTATACTTGTAGAGACACGTGACAATACAATAATTTCATATTTATTTTCTAAAATACTGGCCATGATCATCAGAAAATCAAAAAAAGTGTTTTTGTATCAATGTAACGGAATCTTTCAACGCGATTTTCACCCATTTAGAAACATTGGATCGACTTGAAACTTTCTATACGTGTAGAGGACCCGTGACAATACAATAATTTCATATTTTGTTTCTAAAATCCTGGCCAGAATCATCCGAAAATCAAAAAAATTAAAACTGGTATAATACTGGGTGAGGCAATGAAACGGCACGATTTGGACTCCGGCTGACGGGCGCAGTGGGGGGTTATGGGAGTGGGGGAAACGACCTTGAGCATCTAGACAAGTGGAAATTTCAGTAGCCATGGAGCGTTGGTCAAGCGTGCAACGTGCGTTTGCTGTAAAAGCATATTATAAAAACATGGATAGTGTGGTTGGTGCCCAACGTGCTTTCCGTCTTAAGTTTAATCTACCGCCACGGGCTCCCGTGCCATCGAGGAAAGCTATCCTCCTGTGGGTGAAAAACTTTGAAGCCACTGCAAAGCACGACGAAGAAAAATTGGTGGTAGTGAAAAAACAATCAGGACCCCAGAGAACATTGATCGTGTGCGCGATGCATTAACACGAAGTCCGCGAAAATCAGCAAGGCGGCACAGCAGCGCTCAACTTGGTCTCAGCAATCGATCAGTGAGACGGATTTTGAAGAATGACCTACACTATCACCCATACAAAATGCAGATAGTGCAAGCCCTACAACCTAACGATTACAATCATCGCATACGCTTTTGCCAAGCGATGCTTAATGTTATCGGAACAAATGGAGAAAGAGTGCATAACTTATGGATGAGTGATGAAGCCCACTTTCACCTTAGTGGTTACGTTAACAAGCAGAACTTCCGGTATTGGTCCGCAAATAACCCACGTGATCTTCATGAAAAACCTCTCCATTCTGAAAAAGTAACAGTTTGGTGTGCCAGTATCTTCTCGTGGACTCGTGGGACCCTATTTTTTTGAAGATGAACATGGGGTAACACAGTAACAGTGAACTCTGAACGTTATGCTGACATGTTAGTAACTTTTGGTCTGCCTGGCATCGATCAGTATGATCCAGATGAAGAAAACACTCTTCCAGCAAGATGGTGCAACAAGCCATACTGCTAATGTCTCAATGGGTTTGCTGAGACTCGCTTTTCCAGGACGGCTAATCAGCAAGAATGGTGATATCCCTTGGCCTCCCCGTTCGCCAGATTTGACCGCCCCAGACTTCTTTCTTTGGGGCTATCTTAAATGCAAAGTCTTCGAGGAAAATGCACCAAGAACAAAAGAAGATCTGAAGGAGAGAATCCGGCAGGAAATTAACAACATTCCTTTGCAGATGCTACAGAACGCCATGGGTGGATTTCATCTTAGACTCCAACAATGTGTGCAAAACCAAGGACGTCACCTTACTGGCACCATATTCAAAAAATGATTGTTTTTTAAGGTAAAACATTAATTTCCACTCATGTACTTAAGATTCATGTTCAAATAATTATACTCTTTTTGTAAATATATTATTGGTGATTTTTCAAAATCGTGCCGTTTCATTGCCTCACCCTGTAGGTTGCGGACTTGTCGAGTTTTTAGTCAATCGTTGTAAGAGGTCAGTTGGTAGAGCAGTGAACTCTTAGTGGTATATAATTTCAATAATCCATACGTCGCTGGTTCAAATCCGGCTGGGAAGGTTTTTTTTATAGAAGAGTATTACTTTTAGCTCATACTACAATAGTATCGAATTTAAGGATATTTACATTTTTATCTTATTCTGTAAAATATTAAAACTAAAAAACAAAATAATAGTTTTAAAAAACTAAAAGAACACGCTTTATTAGAAAACTAAAAAATGAAAAATAATTTTAATTCCCAATACGCTTGGGATAAAATAAAGTGGTCAACAAAAAAATCATCTCCAACACATCTAGAATAAAATTAGAGTTATCAACAAAAAGAAAATATATAATTGTAGACTTTCACGGCCGGCGTCTTGATCCATATTTGGTTCGTCTTCCGGGCTTATAGGCCGTGGTCTGGTTGTCTTCTTACTCGACGTTTCATCTACTGCTGCGGTAGACATCATCAGGAGATACTGCGTGCTTTCTGTGAACTCCTCAACAGTCGGCTGCAGACTGGTGGTAGGTCGTTGGAAACTGTCTCTCTGTTTATAGCTAAACCCCGGGTGGAGGGGAGGTTTTAATAAACAAAATTTGGATCCCAGCACTGCTTAACACGACAACGAAGCCTATGACTTCGGCACACGGCAATACAGCGCACAACTCGGTGCGCGCAGAAAACCTCCCCTCCACCCGGGGTTTAGCTATAAACAGAGAGACAGTTTCCAACGACCTACCACCAGTCTGCAGCCGACTGTTGAGGAGTTCACAGAAAGCACGCAGTATCTCCTGATGATGTCTACCGCAGCAGTAGATGAAACGTCGAGTAAGAAGACAACCAGACCACGGCCTATAAGCCCGGAAGACGAACCAAATATGGAAAAAGAAAATAATTTTACCATCAAAAGCGTGGGGTGCTTTTTATGATTTTTACATTTTCTTCTTAGAGAGCTTACTTTTACCACTTTATTTTATCCCAAGCGTATTGGAAATTATAATTATTTTTCATTTTTTAGTTTTCTAATAAAGCGTGTTCTTTTAGTTTTTTAAAACTATTATTTATTAATGTTCTGAACAGGACAGAACATTATTTTTCTCCAACAAATACATTGAATATAGCAAATAATGAACAGATTCCTTGATTTTACTGAGTTGTTTACTTACTTACTTACTTACTCACTGGCACTATCGAACCCGTAGGTTCATGGCCGCGCGCACATAAGCTCTCCATACATCCCTATCCCGAGCTAATGCTTTCCAATCATTCCCTGTATAATCTACTTCCCTCAAATCATAGTTAATGTTGTTCTCCCACCTCATTCTTGGTCTACCAACTGGGCGTTTTCCCTCTGGCTTTCCTACAAGAAGCTTCCATGCACGTCTTTCATTCCCCATACGTGCAACATGTCCTGCCCATCGCAGTCTACGAGACTTAACTGTTCTTATTATATCTGGCTTCCTATAAAGACCATGTAGTTCATTGTTATGTAGTCTTCTCCATTCACCTGTCTGTTCATCTCTCTTTGGTCCAAAAATTTTCCTAAGAACTTTATTCTCAAATACTCGTAATCTCCTTTCCTCCCTTAAAGTAAGAGTCCATGTTTCGCACCCATATAATATAACTGGTAGAATAATAGTTTTATATATTTTCAGTTTAACGTTTTTTGAAAGGAGTTGGGACATCAAGAGTCTCTGCAATGCATAATAGCACGCATTTCCAGAATTGAGCCTATGTTTAATTTCTTTGTGCATCTCATTCCTATTTGTGATTATTGTTCCTAGGTATTTGAATTCAGCCACTTCCTCAAAATTTCCCTCATTTGTCATTAGCTGTCCATTTCCATTATATAATGTATTTCTACGTGTGACCATATATTTAGTTTTACTGATATTTACTTCCAGTCCTAATTTCTTAGTGTTACTCAATAGTGTGTGCGTGTTGTCCTTTAGTATCTCCTCGCTATCGGCCAGTAGTACTACATCATCAGCATAAACTAACAGCTTATTAATACCATTCAGTTGTAAGCCTTCCTCATTCTCTAAAGATTTAATGGCATGCTCTAGTACAAAATTAAATAGTAGAGGAGATAGTGCATCTCCTTGCTTCAACCCATTCTGGATTTCAAAAGTGTCTGAAAACTGTTTGCCTACACGCACCCTACTCTTTGTGCCATTTAGACACATTCGTATAAGTCTAACTAACTTTTTAGGAATTCCGAACTCCAGCAGGATACTATATAACTTCTCCCTCTTAATTGAATCATATGCTTTTTTGAAGTCTACGTATAGTTGATGTACAGTACCATTATATTCCCATTTCTTTTCTAAAATCTGTCTTATACTAAAAATCTGATCTGTTGTAGACCTGTTTCTTCTAAATGCACATTGATGATCTCCTAGAATGTCATCAATATAGGGAGTAAGTCTGCTTACTAATATATTTGTTAGAATTTTGTACGAAGTTGAAAGTAATGAGATGCCCCTGTAGTTGTTGCAATCAGTTTTATCTCCTTTCTTATAAATTGGTACGATAATTGATTCCTTCCATTCATCTGGAAGAGCTTCTTTTTCCCAAATCATACTAAGCAACCAGCGTATCTTGTCCATCAATTTTTCTCCCCCTGATTTTATCAGTTCTGCTGGGATCTCATCTGAACCTGATGCTTTATACATCTTCAATTTTTCAATCGCCATTTCAACCTCTAATGCACTTGGCTCTGCGACTAGCATTTCTGCTGTCTGTAACTTATCCTCCTCAATGTCCTGTTCTGTATGTACATTTAATAGCTGATTAAAGTAACTTTTCCATCTATTTAATATACTCCTAGAATCTGCAATCATATCCCCATTTTCATTCCGAATTATGTTTGTTCTAGCCTGAAACCCTTTCTTCTCTATACTAATTCCCTGATATAATTCTCTAATGTTCCTATTTTTTGCATTAATTTCAAGATCATTAATCTTCTCTCTCAAATATTCCCTCTTTTTACTCTTTAGTAACTTGGTGGTTTCCGTCTAATACTACCCAATTGCTCTAAATTTACCTCATTTGGCTCGTGTAACCATTTCATTTTTGCTAGCTTTCTTTTCTTTACAATGTCGGCACATTCCTCATCAAACCATTTCTTGTTTTGCCTCTTTTTTAAACAACCAATGCTTTCTGATGCTGACAATTTAATAGTATCTCTTATAGCCTCCCATTCTTTATTTATATCAGTTTCTTCTTCATTTGCCACATTGTCATCTGAAGATTCCAGTACTTCAAATCTATTAGCAATTTTGATTTGGTATTCTTGCCGCATTTCATCATTTTTCAAGTTTTTTAATTCAAATTTTACAGAATCATCTTTAGCGTTTGTTCCTCTCATAAGCGATAGCCGTTGTCTGATTTTCACTCTGACCAGATGATGATCCGAATTGCAGTCTGTCCCTCTAACTGATCTAACATCAATGATGCTACTGTGCCAGCGTTTATCCACTAATACATGATCTATCTGGTTCCGAGTTTCTCCATCTGGGGACGTCCAGGTGTATTTATGAATATCCTTATGCTGAAATGTTGTGCTCTTAACAATGAGATTCTTTGATGTGGCAAATGTGACTAATCTAACCCCGTTGTCGTTACTATCTTCATGAAGACTGAATTTGCCTATTGTTGGTTTGAATATATCTTCCCGTCCCACTTTTGCATTAAAATCTCCTAAGACAATTTTCATATGATATCGTGAAAGGCTATCAAATAAGCATTCTAATTCTTCATAGAACTCATCCTTGATCTTGTCATCTTTATCTTCTGTGGGGGCATGTACATTTACAATTATAAAATCATGTCGTTTACCCTTTAGAATTATGTATGATATCCTATCACTAACAAACTTAATATCTCGGATAGCGGATAGGATCCTCCTTCTGACTAAAAAACCCGTTCCAAATGCAGGTCTTTCTGCACCCCCATAGTATAATGCAAAGCTTCCTGATTCCTGACTACCTTCTCCTGGCCACCTAACTTCCTGTAAAGCGACTATATCCAAGGGCGATTTATCCAATTCCTGCGTTAATATCGCTAGTGCCCCGCTATTGTATAAAGTCCTAACATTCCATGTTCCTAGGAACATGTCCCTGTGTTTGAGCCTTTGGCATGGGTTCCCTGAAGTAGTCCCCGCCCGGAGAACCGAATGGGGGACTATTTGACCTCCGGAAAATTTTACCCCAGATGAACCCATGTCCGCATTTCTTGACAGTTGTATTTTTACAGTGAAAGATCGTCACTCTTTCGCCCAAGGTACTTTTTTCGTCTGGCTTATCACCTTCGACCAGTCCGGCATGGGTAACCCTATCGGCAGCAATGCTACCGCCGGCATAGCTCTCAGGATCATTTAAGCACGCAAGCCACTCCACCACGACAAGGTAAAGATACCATGGAGGGGTTACTGAGTTGTTTACTAAAAAAAAAAAAATTTTTTTTTTACTGAGTTGTTTACTAAAAAAATAAATGAATAACCCGTAATGTTGATTATGATATATAGCTTGATGTGTTTCATTATTTCTCCACTTGGGTACACTCTTACAATATTGCGATCTTATTTGGCAATAAATAATATGATCTAGTTAAAAGTGAATGAACATAACCTCACATTTCTGATTTGTTTTCAAACATCGCCGTTTACATTAAATACATAAATATTTTAAAATAACTATAGTTAAACAATGATTTGTGAGTAAACAGCTTAATTTTATTCGTTAAATAGTCCTAACAAATGCCACTCTTGATTTCCAAATTCTCTACATAAATTCACTCCTCACTTCGTGAGTCGTAAATTTATCGATAATTTGGAAATCACTCGTGGCATTACTTATGATAATTCTTTATTGAACGGCAGTTGTACCACTGACTAGTGAAATGACGAATGTGGAACATCCTAGCTTTTGTGGCTAACTTGAAAAGTAGTGCATCTTGCAGACTTGTCATAGTAAAAGCTTAGTCTTACCTCAACTATATCTGGATCATTATATACATAATTTTTAACATCGCGGAAGTCGAACGATGTTCCTTTAATGCCATCTAGATGGAAAATGCTTTATCTAATAGGGTTTTGTCATATATAAAATATTTTTGCACTTTTATCATTCTTCAAATATTCTAAACATTTTTTATACTGTATATAATAAGAGGATAAATGTTCTGTACAAAGTTCATTTATCATTAACATAACTTTGCATAATGTAAGTTATTCACTTTGTACACTAAAGTGATCATATATGAAGGAGAGATTAGATTTGATAACTCTCTAGTCATTATACCTTGCTACATGATTGGGGATTTAAATGAAGATGAGAGACAGTCACACAGATGACAGCATTCATCATCTCTTGTTGGCAGTGAATCATTAAGACAAGAGATACAAATTTCATATTCCTCCTCTTTAAGCCTTCCATTGTGACATGTGAGATTAGCATTTGGTATTAGTTTCTGCCATTATAATACAACGGCATATTAGCCTAATATAATACAATCATTAAAGTTGGCCTAATGACTCACTTACGCTATCTAAATATGAGAATCCGCTCCACAGGCTGCTCTGTATTGATGAAGACTAAATATCTGAAAATAGTTTCAATAGTAGGCCTACGTATATTACAATGCTAGGTTGGGAAGTGGTTTTTACAGAAGTGAGGGAATGTTTATATATCGAGCGATCCAGGTTTTTAATTTCCGAGATTCTGTAAAACACTTCACAAACGTGTGTTGTATATTATTTTTTGCACGATGGTGTTTCGAAATAATAATAGTAAAATAATATATTTGTTAAACAAATTTGCGTTCATTATAAACAAGTGACTGACCAATGTATATACGGTAAATGTCGAAAATAATTTAGTTGAGACTACAATCGGGAATAAAATGGCGGCAAGTACGAATTTATTGTTTTATATTGTTTCAAATAAAGTTCAGTTCTTTTAAAATGCAGTGATTTGTGTAATTTTTCCTTGGATGTGATGTATCTTCTTTATTATTTTATTTGAAATTAAGTTTTATTTCATTTTTATTTATTTGAGTTCGTGGAACTTTACGTATAATGTATATTAACACTACCTTTTGGATATATTTTTGTATATGCATTGTACGTAGTATAAATAAAGGGTAGTGTATAATTTGTATTATTACAGTATAGTTATATATAATTTGCGAAATTTAGGAAATTGAATTTTCAATCATGGTAGCAATTTGCTGTAAGTACGACAGATCGCACTATCGTGCAAAAAATAAATTTACTAAATCCTTTAGAAATATAATTGTATTTTTTTTTTTCAATTTTTTATCTACATTTGCTACAATATCGCTAAAACAAAATTGGTTCAGGCCGTGTGGTATTGAGAAACAATAATTGTTCTCACGCAGGTGGCTCGGGTTGGATTCCCGGTGAAGTTGGATTGCATAGTTACGAGTTTTATTCTAAATTTTAAAGCAAATCTCATATAATTCAAGTTACTACTTCCCTAAAAAATCGGGCTCATAATGAATAAGTTATATTCATTTAAGGTCAGATACATAATCTCACAAGCAACATAACCTGGTCATGACAGTTTCATTGAGGATTTAGAATTATCATCAGCGTCTGACAAGTGAAAATGTATATATATATATATATATATATATATATATATATATAAACAAAGATATAGCCTCTAGAAAAGTCGCAATATGACAATTGGAGTTAGAGCAGCTATACCCTTCCTTCTTCTGGCCATCAAGGTTAGGCGCTTTTACCTGTTTCGAGAGTAAACTATTATCTGTCCAACGTAAGAAGTACACTTTGACATTTAACTTCCGAATGTATTACTCCGCGCAACACGTGTAAGAGTGCAGGCGAACTCTGTCAGCTGTTTGTTACAATCCGATAAATTAGTGCACTATATCGTTCACTACAGTGCCAGGATTATGCTCCATAAACTTACAAAATACATTTAACATCTTTTTCACCACTCTTTAACAATTTTCCATTGTGCTTGTAATAATTTTGATCACACAATTTATCACCGAGTTAAGTTAACATAAACTACCCGACAGCCACCATATGTGTAACTGACATTCAACTTCTTCTCAACAATCGTTCAGTTTCAAACAAATGCGAATGTTTTGTTAGTCTCCGACCTTCGAAGAAATGTGTAGATATATACTGTATTCTGATCAACTATAGTTAGCATAAATAGCTTTAAATACGTAATTATATTAATCGAGTACATGTAGCATAAATAGCTTTAAATACGTAATTATATTAATCGAGTACATGATCTATTTTTTTCGCTTCCGCTGAACTGTGCTTTGGTCATGAACGAATCGACAGTAACTGCAGCAGTCATGTGCTACGTGGATTACCCGCCGATTTATTTTCCTGAAGTGTCTTTCAGGCTGGACAAAAAATAGTCAATCCGTCTCCTGTGTGGTCGTCCGATTTATCCTCGTCCTCTAATTGGTGTTTCCCGTATAATGTATCATATTTATATTATTATTATTATTATTATTATTATTATTATTATTATTATTATTATTATTATTATCGTATCATTATTATTACCCTATAAAATGTTGTTTGTACATGACATTTACATTGCTACATTTATTGTATCTTTAACTGTTTATAATTAGTATAGTGTATATCTATATTTGTCGAATATTTATTTGTATTTGTGCTGGTTGAGTGGAAGAGAGGGCCTTATGGCCTTAACTCTGCCAGAATAAATAAAGTATTATTATTATTATTATTATTATTATTATTATTAGTCTATACTTTAATACTTGTCATGGATGCAGACCTATTCAACGCAGCATCCTGAGAACATATAGTCTCCATTTATTTTGGTATTGTTGTATACGAAGTTCTACATTACAGGCTTCCTCTAACTGTGTTACTATAAGCAACTATAAATAAAAATGAATTACGACAAAACACTTCTCAATAACACATCAGTAAAAGCGACATATCATTCATTACTTGTAATACACCTAATTGATTGATGGAGATAATTTGTTTGAACTCGTGTAGACATAAATGCACACATCTTGTTGCTCAGTGGAAAATGTTATAATTAGATAATTATATCATTTTCAGATGGATGTAGTGTCTTATGTAAATTAAACATATGCTATTAAATCACATATAGGAATGACATTATACGCCGTAGTTCTACCTTTTATCTATAGGTGGCAAACAGGCCATTGTCTGCTAGTGAATATTTCCCCGTTTCATGTGTTCTGCTTTTTTTTTCTGAATTTATCCTCAATAGAATGGTTTTCCGCCATCCTAAAATAAATAGCTTTCTCCATTTGTAGCCGTCCTGAACATCCTAATCTGTAGGCGTATTGTTTTATATTTGTTATATTATGCTATATATATATATATATATATATGCTATATATATATATATATATATATATATATATATGAATAGCCTTTTTGCAGATGTTAAAACCCGCTGGTTTTCTTAGGCTTAAAGGACCTTCGGGACTTGGAAAATCTGGTAGCGTGTTTATCTAGCCGAGGTTAGTGTGAGGAAGAACAGTTATTCATGCATACGAGTTTTGAAATAAACAAATGCCTTCTTATTTTAACTATTATATTTCTAAAGAATAAATAATTACAATCCCTAAGTATTCTAGCCCTAAAAAAATTAATCTAAGTCTATATTAAAACTAGAGTACTTTCTGGGGTTTGAGAGAGTGGGAGTTATGGAAATTATAAATCTACCCTAATCTACATGTTTAAAAATGTTATGTCCCTTTTGAAAATTAAATATCAAAATAGTTAATTGTACTTGATTCCCTTCCGAAAATCCTAGCATTTTGTTAAGAAAAATGGTCGGTGACTTACCCTTCAGCACTTTACACAGACAGACACGAGACCCTCACTTCCCCCGTATTATATACTCAATTTGACCTCTAGTTACCCTAATGTACTCACTAACATTCCAATAAACTAAATGTAGAGATTTTACAGTTAGCTAAGGAAAACTTTGCTCAGAACTATATAATGTCTAAAACTTTATTTCAACAGACTTTGCTTGAATAGTTAAAATAATCTATAAAACAATTAAATATCTATATAAAAGACTCTATGTATTCATAACAGCAGATAATAAACTTACAATAATTTTCTAGTTCTATGTTGAAAAAAAAAGTTTATTAAAAGTTGCATGATATTCGAACTGGAGACCAATGTAGTTCAGTGTCTATCGTGGTTCATCTGTTTACTATATACCCTTTGATGACTCGGCGTGTATTTCTTACCTTCTTGTTCATATACAAATTATACGCAAGATTTTAAAGATTTTTTATTTATATACAGAATTTTAATGTTTACACATCTTTCTGTGCCTAAAGTTTTTTTTTTTTTTTTTTTTTTTTTCCCCCACTCGTCTCTCTCCATCCAATCCATGTCCTCCAGTCCTCTTACTCTCATTCCAGTTCTTATTTCCTGCATCCACGAGTTTCGAGGTCTTTTAAAGATTTTCAACTTAATTTCGGTGTAATAAATACAAATATTACATTCTTTAGAGCCTCAGCATATACTATTCGTTCTGATCTGTAACATATTTCAGATCTCAGAATGAAATAAGCGAATTTAAGGTACTTAAATATGCGTAGTCGTGTGAACAAAGGTTTGCATGCGCAGTGCGGAAAGCGTGAGATTGAATACATCAAGCGCTCACAATTTATAAGCAGCAGTATATATTTATCGGACTTGGTAGGAATACTAGAATCTTCTGGTTGATGTACGACTGTCAGCAAATTAAACATATTCGAGACCATCGCCCCATATCCCCCTATCTCAAAATGTTTGTCTGCAATCTTTGTATAAACAGATACATTTCTTCGGTTTAATTTATTTAAACTCTGATCAATGTTGAATTTACATTTTTATGAGAGACTAGCGTACCCGGCAGACGTTGTCCTGCCCGAACGTTCAATTCTCATGTCATGGGGCGATAAAAATGTTACTTTTTTACCATAAAATTCAGAAATTAGGACATAATTAGATATTATGAAATTAG
Organism: Diploptera punctata; assembly: GCA_030220185.1. NCBI lineage: Eukaryota > Metazoa > Arthropoda > Insecta > Blattodea > Blaberidae > Diploptera > Diploptera punctata. The sequence goes on from JASPKZ010000014.1 coordinate 232,808, forward strand.
TTCGCAAAAAAAACTCTTACAGCCTTCTGTTGTGGCTCAAGAAGCGTGAATGATGACGTTACATACTCATGAACATCAGAATTGTACCCTCCTTTGCAGATAAGCTAAGAACCGTCATATAACAATTATATTAGAGTGAAAAAATAAATAAATTGATGAGAGTGAGTCAAAACAGTTTTTTTTTTTTTCAGCTAGATTTCATTTCTGACCCATACTGGCCGACATTCCATAAGAAAAAAAAATTTCCCCGTAGAGACTCGAACCAGCGTAAGACCCGTAGTTCTGCGCCAAGACTTCTTGGCTTAACCACTCGGCTACGGCGCGAGACTTTTGGTATCTATGATAGACAAAAATGGTTATTGTGAGTTATCCGTAAGAGATAAGAGACTCTTGGTATCAATGAAAGACAAAAATGGTTTTTGTGAGTTATCCGTAAGAGATAAACATATGCTGTCGCGGACTTTTTTGTAGAGCTTTTTGAGATAATCAATTCTGTGTACATTACCTTTGTGTATTTCTTATGGTTTAGGCAGCGTAAGCCATTTAAGTGTCCAAAGAGCTACTTTTTTCACGTTTTCCACTACAAAGAGCGATTTTTAAGGGCTTAGGAGTTGAGTATCACAACTCTCTTATAGCCTATGTTCATCCCGGGAATCTCCTGAACATTTTGCAAAAAAACCCCATCACAATCGGATCAACGGTATGGCCGCGCATAAAGTACGAACAAACAAATATACAAACAAACAAATATTAATTTTTATATATAAGATAAGTGATAGGCAGTAACTTTAAATACAAATAAAATTGTTAGCACAAATTTAGGGCGTTATCATAATTTATCTTGTGTGATTTGAAGCAGCTGGCAGATATTTACAATACATATATTACAATTGTTCACCTCATTTATTAACAAAGTAATAAATTACAGTGTAATTACACAACAAATAATGGCGTGTCTATTACATTCTATTATTTTGTTCTTTACAGTTTAATACTAATGTAATTTAAGTAAATTGTGTTGTAGTGTCATAATGCAAATTTTATTATTACTCGTATTAGCCTATTATTATTATTATTATTATTATCATTATTATCATCATCATCATCATTTCTGATGCAGAAAAAAACATTTTTCGGAAGTATTTTAAGCGACTCCTAAAGTTATATTAGTAAAATCCGAATTCATGTTATTTGCATAATTAAACCCAGAGTTCTTTCGTCCTCCATGCATTGATTGTAGTTGAACTTATCACGAATTGTAGTACGATGACGCAACATACTTTTTCAAGCTTTTCCTTGTATCTTCGGATATGAAGTCATGTCCGCTAGATCCTGTTAAATGGACATTCACTCAAGTTGTTATGAATTGTAATCATCATCATCATCATCATCATCATCATCATCAGAAGCAGCATCAAGAAGGATTAGACCTGCTGATCTATTCCGATCTCATGTTAGAATTGGTCTATCAATCTTTTACTGGGCCTTCCAACATTCTGCCGGCATTTTCTACCATGAGACTTGAAAGTATAAATATTGATGTCCCCTGAAGACCTTACTGACGTCTCGCAGGGTAAGATATCTGATGGGGCTGCCATCTACGACTCGTTATCAAGCCGTCTGCTGTATTAACTCCAACAGAAGGGGTACATCTTCCGCTCTGCTGATCGTTGAGGATTTTCTCCTTGTTACCCCGGAGATGGGTCTTCACATTTGTCCCCTGAAGAATAGGAGCCTCTTCCGCGTAGTTGTACTATCCGTTCAGGTCTTCATCCGTATCCCTGGGCAGGGGCTCTCGTTGTGCCCCAAGAGACTGGATCCTTGACAGAACTTTGTCATAAGTAATGCCACGAGTGATTTCCAAATTATCGATAAATTTACGACTCACGAAGTGAATTTATCTAGAGAATTTGGAAATCAAGAGTGGGATTTGTTAGGACTATTTAACGAATAAAATTAAGGTGTTTACTCACAAATCATTATTTAAATATAGTTATTTTAAAATATGTATATAGGCTATTTAATGTAAATGGCGATGTTTGAAAACAAATGAGAAACGATTGGAACGCTTCATTTGCTTCTTTTGTTCATCACTGCAACCAGATCATATTATTTATTGCCAAAGGAACGCAATATTGTAAGAATTCACTCTAGTGGAGGAAAAATGAAACACATCAAACTGTATATTAATTCATTTCTGATGTCCTATGATGTAAATATGACAATTACATTTTTGTGGATTATTAACTGGGAAAAAATACATTTAAGAAAGTGCAAACACTGGTTTCTTTTTTTTTGGTGGTATAATCAATTGCTACAAATGTTTTTATATGAACTCCCGCCATGTGTTGGCATTCATGCACTACATATACAATCTGGTAGCCATATTTCTTAGAGAGTCAGTCACTGCAAAATAATGCATTGACCTATTCAGAATGTTAAAAAGGAAGTGCTATCTTTATTATGACTATTTAACTCATGCCCCAAATGGGAGTCAGTGACCAATCACATTTCAATGATTGCTATTTTACAACCAATCAGAGTCGTGTTTCACGAAATATTTATCAGTGTTATAATTACCATATTAAAGAAAGCTCCTCCTTTTTAATATTCTGAACAGGTCTGACCATTATTTTGCAGTGACTGAGCCTATAAGAAATACGGCTACCAGATTGTATATAAAAACATTTGTAGCAATTTATTATACCACCAAAAAAAGAAACCACTGTTTGCACTTTATTAAATGTATTTTTTCCCAGGTAATAATCGAGAAAAATATAATTGTCATATTTACATCATACGACATCAGAAATGAATTAATATACAGTTTGATGTTTCATTTTTTCTCCACTAGAGAGCATTCTTACAATATTGCGTTCCTTTGGCAATAAATAGTATGATCTGGTTGCAGTGATAAACAAAAGAAGCAGATGAAGCGTACCTATCGTTTCTCATTTGTTTTCAAACATCGCCGTTTACATTAAATATATAAATATTTTAAAATAACTGTAGTTAAATAATAATTTGTGAGTAAACAGCTTAATTTTATTCGTTAAATAGTCCTAACAAATGTCACTCTTGATTTCCAAATTCTCTAGATAAATTCACTCCTCACTTCGTGAGTCGTGAATTTATCGATAATTTGGAAATCACTCGTGGCATTACTTATGATAAACTTTAGTTGGTAAATTCTAGGCGAAACACGACTGTGATTGGTTGTAAATAAAAAATCATTGAAATGTGATTGGTCATTGACTCCCATTTGGGGTATGAGTTAAATAGTCAATAGTAATTAGTGTTCACCCCCGCGACGAGAACGCGCCTGTCAAGAATTACCCAACTTCATATAGTTACAGCATTTGCCCCCTATAGGCGTTGGGCCGGGTTAATACTTCCAAGGCTAAAGGCATGAATTGTAATCACACATTCAAAATAAAATATATTTAATTATTTGCATGTATTTTAAATATTACTATGCAGTCAATTGGAAAGCTAAGATTCCTTTCTGGAGAAATAGGGTAAATGTTTAATCCTTACATATAAATGCTGTACTGATATTGAAATGTACGGTCCAATAATTTTTAGCCATACATTTATTAAAAATATATGCTGTATGATAGTAATATTTATGTTTAATGTGTAACGACGAATTATTCAAGGCTAGAGTGTACTGATTTCTTTCATTTGAGTCCAGTCGGCGCTACTTGAATCATATACTCTATTAGCCATTCAAAATATGTCGCTCTTCCTACATTCCCACTTCTCATTTAACGGTTAATGTCCTGGGGATCCTGATTTCAATTCCCGACAATGCCATAGAGTTTCTTTATTAGGATATTCAGCCTTTAAATGACAACTGTGAGTAATTACTTGACGTGAAAAGTAGCGAAATCCAATTTAAAAATCTGAAATTAGTATTGAGAGTTTGTATCATGCTAACCACCACGTGACTCTTTCAATGGTCATCTGATTTTAATGAACAGCAGCCGCGTCAATCAGTTTTGGCTCACCGGAAATGTCATCTTATGGATATATATATATATATATATATATATATATATATATATATATATATATGTGTGTGTATATATTTATAGGCACGCCCCTGGTGGAGAGGCGGTTTTCTGCGCGGTCCGTGTTGCGTGCTGTTTTGTCCAGGCTGTCGCTAGCAGAAGTCATAGGCTTCGTTGTCGTATACGCAACACGGACCGCGCAGAAAACCGCCTCTCCACCAGGGGCGTGCCTATAAATAGGGAGGGAGTTTCCAACGACCAGCCAGTCTGCAGCCGACTGTTGAGGAGTTCACAGAGAGCACGCAGTATCTCCTGATGATGTCTACCGCAGCAGTAGACGAAACGTCGAGTAGAAGAACGACTGGACCACGGCCTATATGCCCGGAAGACGAACCTAATAGGGATTAAGTATAATGTTACAATGTTTACATAAAAAATGTTTCGCTACATAATGGCCTCCTTTAACATAACTCAAACGTTGTATATCGATAAATTATTCCTTTGAAAAACTTTTTGCGGATTTCAGGACTAGCGTGGACATTGGATAAGATTTTTCGCACGTAAAAAATTATTACCTGACGGTTTATTTTATAATTCCTAAAACGTTGTATAGGGTGTTGCAAAAAAACACCGACAACGGAGGTGAGCTAGTATATTGAGATATGTTGATCAATTTAATAAGGTTCCAATGTCCGGAAATGATGCGGGTTTCAAGATCAGTTCGAAAGATTTAAAGACTCATTACTTGGCAACGCCTCACAGGTACGGAACCTATGACACTTGGCATTTACAAAGAAATGCAACACGACGGAGCTCCAGCTCACTACGATGCCAATGTGAGGAGACATTTGGATACCACGTATCCAGGTCGATGGATTGGAAGAGGGGGACCAGTTCCATGGCCTCCGAGATCACTGACTTTAACCCTTTCGACTACTTTTTGTGGTGCGACTTGAAACAGTCTCTTTACCAAACTCCAGTGGAGTCATGTATGGATCTTATAGCCCGAATCCGCGCTGCTACACAAATAATTCAAACTAGGCCAGGCGTATTCGAACGTAAGCCCCAATCACTACATCGCCGATGTACGCTCTGCAATGAGATGGGAGGTGGCTATTTTGAAAACTTGATGTGACTGTGACAGTATTGTCAAGTATTGAGTCTTGAAATCCAACTGACGGAGCTCTTGAGTAGTTAGCTACTCATAGTGTGAAAACGCATCATTTCCGGACATTGGTTACCTTATAAAAAAAATGATCAACATATCTCAATATACCACCTCACATCCGTTGTCGGTGGTTTTTGCAACACCCGTATATGACATTCTGAAACAGATTGTCACATATTGCGCTAATGGGGATTGAACTATTCCTATAGATTTTTTAAATTTAGAACATGTAAAAATTAGATGCAGCTTGTAGTATGTACATCTGGTAAGGACCTTGATTTTATATTAGTTGTAATTGTGTGTTGGGAACAGTAATAAAACAAATCTGACAATTAATGAAATTGGCACGGGTACTAAGGACGCGTTGGGTGACCATTCTATGTTTTTGTAATTGATATTAAACGCACAAGGCGGGTTGAGGAGAGGGAACATATACCAAAATATCACTTACTTAGATCAACACTCCTTCCAACAGGATGCCTAAATTTAAATTATCCAGAAAATGAAACAAAGTGTGTAATAATAAACACTCCATTTTTAACATCCTCACTTGATATAGCACACTCAGAATGTTATTGACTTCTTTCTTAAAATGAAGACAGTCTGAGGAGTTCAAATTGGGTTTTCTAAGTTAATTAACCATATCTATTTTTTTTAAAGTGCTACAATTTTAATTGTAGAACCTCTCAAAACTTTTATTTTATCTAGAGTTCTTAGCAAATAATTTTTCATGGTGATAGGAGCTGACCTAGCGTCCAACCCCAACATTGAAGACTTAGGATCGGTTTCACCAACACAGGTAACTGTATTACGCCAGTTTAATGCGTAATACACGGGGAAATCGACGTAATACAGTTACCTACGTTCGTGAAACCGGCCCTTAGTCTACGTCTTTTCTCTGTGTTTCCGAGCTTGGCTAGCACGTCCCAATTGGGCGTACAGTATCGAGGTCTCGCTTTCCACCCTTTCATCTTAGCCATGTAAATATGTCCAGAGAATGTCGCGCGGAGCGTATGAATAGTATTTGACAGGAATTACTGACATTTCTCAGGTTTTAGTACTGACATTTCTCAGGTCTAATAATTAGACTTCCTGATACCATATTATCGTATTGGCCCCCGATTAGTGATGACTAGGGCCCGGATGTTTATGACCTTAAAATGTTCAAAAAGTTACCTATAATATTCCCTTAAAATTCTTTTAAGTGACCTAAAAGTGAAAAAAAAAATTAATGAAAATTGTAAATTTCATAATAATCAACTAATTAATAATTATTAATTTATTAATTAGAAATGGTGTAAGAGAAATAATGATTATTGATTGGGGTAACTATTCTAAAGTAATTCCTGTTTTTGGAGCTATCACCTTGACGTGGTGGGGGGGGCTTAGTACCCGATGAACCAGACGACTCTACTGGGGAAGATTGACTTAGGTTAATCTTGCTGGTGGGTAAGAGGCGAGGGGAACTAAGTATAGCTCACAACGAAGGAATGGCGTCTGTATCCATATTGGGCGGCCACATCTTCGTCAAGTCTTAAACGGTCAACAGGGCGACAAGGAATAGCACAGCTAAACTTGTAGGGCTTGAAGAGCGGAAGAAGCAGCCCTCTCTTGGGGGGTGGATACCCAGAGGAGCATGTTTGGAGGCTCAGAGGAAGCAGCCCTTCCACCATCCTTGTCCTGCGAAGCGCTCGTAACGCTTCCAGGAGACATTTATCTTACTGAGAAGCTTCATGGAAATCAGCCGGATGTTGGAAGACCTAGAAGACGTTGGGCTGATGCAATATGAAGTCGGAACGGGCAATTGCCTAATCCCTGGAGTGATGATGATGATGGTTGTAATATAAAATAATTTAAAAAATAATTATCACTAGATCAATCTCATTTCTTCATGTATTAAACTAATATGAAAAGTTATTAATTAAACATACCTTAGTTGGCATTGCAATACACCATCATGGTCATCCTTAAGTTATCAAAAGTGAACGATCGGCGGTTGTCAGCTAAGACGGTTTTATATGGTTTAATGTGTCTTCTTAACATTTTATTAAATAGTTTTTACGCAATGTTAATTCGTCTGGAACAGTATGATCTATGGCATTCAAGGAAATCACGTAGCTTAGAATTGTTTAGTTTTTCTAGTTGAATATTTGCACTGACGAACACTTCACATAATTCTTTGAAAATAGAGATGACTTGCTATTTTATGTGGAAGCAATTTGTTTTAACAGTAATTGAGATACTTTCCTTTTGTTCACATTTTTAAGAGCCCACAAATGTTTCTCGCACCCGATTTGTTGATGTACTGTGAAACGTTTATCTGCAGCGACTTTAATTTCGCACACATTGCAAAAAATACACTCCCTTCAGTAGAAAATACTTGTTCACCGAATATTGTTACATACTGTCTTAAACGAATAGCACTAGAAACTTTTTGTTTTGGAATTTGGCACTGCACGAAAATCAACACAACCACACAGAAACGCTACTCTCTTGAGACAAACGGAAATATTGCAAATCGAAAGATTCCCGTATTGAAGGGGAAGTCCCGAATCTATCCACGTGGAGGCAGAGCACAGTGGTTTCTCGTTATATTCAGGCAAAGCACTGTGGTTTCTCACTGACTTGTCTGAGCACAAAAAAACAAGATAGCAAAAAAAAAAAACATAAAATGAACATTTAACCGTAGATTTAAAAACTGACGTATAAAAGTACGAAAAATAAATAAAATTACCTAAAATAACAAATAACATTTGTAAAATGACTTTATCAGAAAAAAGTTGAAAAAAATGCATTTTAATGACCTATAAAACCTCGTATATCTAACATATTTATTGCACTTAATTATTAATCTGCATCGTCTCTGACAACTCATAAAAAAAGATGACATTTCATTAAAATCCGGGCCCTAACTGATGACAGCTGAGTAGCTATTTGACAAGGAAAGTATTTAATCGATTATAGATAACTGAAACTTAGGTTAAGGAACTGCGTGAATTATCTTCTGTTTGTCAGTGACTGCAAACACTTTAGTAGGTGCATCTTCGGAGCTGCCGTGCCACGGATTTAGTATCAAATACATGTAGTTCTAATTAACTAACCAACTTACTGGCACTATCGAACCCGTAGGTTCATGGCCGCGCGGGCATAATATTTCCATACAATCCAATCCTGAGCTAATGTTTTCCAATCATTCCCTGCATAATCTACTTCCTTCAAATCATGGTTGTTATTCTCCCACGCCATTGTTGGTCTACCAACTGGGCGTTTTACATCTGGTTTTCCTATAAGAAACTTCCATGAACGTCTTCCATACCCCCATTCGAGCCACATGTCTTTCCCATCGCAGTCTATGAGACTTAACTGTTATTATATCTGGCTTCCTATAAAGACACTGTAGTTCACTATTATGTAGTCTTCTCCATTCACCTGTCTTCTCATCTCTCTTTGGTAGGTCTAATTCTCTATAATATTTTCAGTATGAGTTGATTAACGAATAAACATCTCAATAATAATTATTTGTTTTCTATAGATTCTATCCTTTTCTAGGTACTTTTAAGTGCCCCACACCCCCTACTCCCCCTCTCCCCCTCTATATTTACAGTCATATGACTATCCCAATAGTCAAATCTTAGAAATAATGTTTAAACACTAGTATTTTTTTATTTTTTAATGCCTCGAACATATTCTTTAATTAACACCATTTTCATTCAGCTAAGGAAGCTTTGGATTTTTTCATTGACTAACTCGTGCCCCAAATGGGAGTCAATGACCAATCACATTTCAGTGATTTTTTATTTACAACCAATCACAGTCGTTTTTCACCTCGATTTTATCAGTTTAATTTTATCACTGTAAAATCAAGCTCCTCCTTTTTAACATTCTGAATAGATCATAGCATTATTTTGCAGTGACTGCATGTGGCAACCAAATTGTATATATATAGTGCACGAATGTGACCTTATCGCGGTTGCGGGAGATCATATAAAAACATTTGTAGCAATTGATTATAGGCCCTATCACAAAAAAAAAAAAGAAGAAAAAATCACTGTTGCACTTTCTTAAACGAATTTTTTCCCAGGTAAATAACATTCCAGAAAAATATAATTGACATATTTACATCATAGGGCATCAGAAATTAATTAATATACAGTTTGATGTGTTTCATTTTTTCTCCACTAGGGTGCATTCTTACAATATTGCGATCCTTTGGCAATAAATAATATGATCTGGTTGCAGTGATAAAACAAGTGAAACATAACGTTTCTCATTTGTTTTCAAACATCGCCGTTTAAATTAAATATATACATATTTTAAAATAACTACATTTAAATAATGATGTGTGAGTAAACAGCTTAATTTTATTCGTTAAATAGTCCTAACATATGCCACTCTTGATTTCCAAATTTATCGATAATTTGGAAATCACTCATGGCATTACTTATGATAATTTTCATTCGGAAATTGTGATTGATTGGATAATTTCGCAAGAAAATAAAATTATACGTATTTAGATGTTGGAGAACATAAACTTTAAAGTTGTCATTATTTAACATTGTATGTTTTAGAGTAGTATGTATAGCTCCTGTTAAGTTGTGAGATGTATGTGATTGTGCACTATTTTTGAAACTCTCAGTTTGCGTTGTTCTGAATCCTGTAGTAATGTTCTTTAACGTCGGCGGCAATGAAGTTGCTGCACATCTTTTTATTTGGGTAGGCGTCATGTCGTCGACATCTTTGTTTACAACAGCTGACTTGGCTTTAGCTATTAATCAACTTCTCATATTATATCCTTGAAAAAAGTTTGTAATTCGTAGTATACGACTTTCTGAATTACACAAAATTCTTTATATCTTTTTACACCAGCAAAGTACACTAGCCACTAATTCGGTTAATTTACACTTTTTTGTTTAATTCTGCAACTTTGTGACTAGAAAATATATATTTTTATTAACACTTTGAATCATCTTTGAGGTTCAATTTTGTTCTTGAGTTTAATATCACCTATTGCTGCTTCGAGACTAAACACTATCCAGATATGAGCTCCAATCTCAAAAAAAAAAAATATATATATATATATATATATCCACAGTAATTCTGCCCAAGGGCAGGTCTTTCACTGCAATCATATCATTTTCATGCTATGCTTTGCAGCTTTACTAGGGAATTGTAGGTGTGATAGCTTCCCGTTGCTTTCCACACCGGTGAAGAATGATGATGATGGCCATATGATTTCGGGGACCGTTTGGGCCTTGAAGTTTTCCTGACATTTGTCTTACGGGTGAGGAAAAACCCCGATAAAAACCTCACCCAGAAAAACTGCCCTGACCGGGAATCGAACCCGGGCCCGCTGCGTTACAAGGCAGCACGCTACCTCGAGAACACAGCGGTGGACGTATATATATAACTTATATTCATTTTATGTTCAAGAATTTGTTAAACAACGTATTTCTGTGGCATGGGACCAGTGGTTTTTAATTTCTCCGAAAGAGCATACGTTCTCATCTGATCACTCTGTGAACCTCCGAATTTTCCAAATTTGATATAATTACTAACGAAATAATTTTAAAAATTAAAATAAATATTCTGACATAATATACTAATAACATTATTAAAGGGTGGTCTCTTCTCATGTGAGTGTATTAAATATACCACATTCTGAAATTACAATTACCATTTATTGACAAATATCTCATTGTCGGTAATAAGATTCGAAATTAATATGTTACAAATTTAGAGTGCCGCTTTACCATCGTTTTGACTTCAGTTGCTTTCATTTCATATAACTAGACGTAATTTTCTTTGCAGAACCTTGGTTCCTTTGTTCCTATTGGTCTACTATGCCACTTATGAGCAGTTAAAATTGGTATTGTAATTAACGGACTGCATAGTATGTATATATAGGCCTATATAATGTATGTATGTATGTCCCGCTTTATAGAAACGGTAGAACCAATATTCAAAGTCATAAATTACGTAAACATGACCTTTCATTTCCAGTTGAAGGTTAGAAAGGAACTACCAGAAGTCTACCCTTGTCAGGTTTCTCGCAAATATGTGCTGTAATTTTATAGCATTAGCTTCGTGCTTGTCCATGTGCCAAGAGAATTATTTGAACACGTTTACAGGAATCACGTTATAGTTTTGTATGTTTTTATAAGTTTTAAAATAAATTTAACATTTATGAAGAAGATTGATTGCATGCATGTTAGCAAGACCTAAAATTAATATTTTACGAGATCCGACCAGCCGTTTACCATAATCATTAATTTGATTCTTTGGAAACAAATCATCTGTATTGCTAAAATAATATCATGTAAGTCTGCATTTAAGGTACGGAATATATATGATGGAAAACTTTCCGATAAATCAAAGGATCAGCCGAAATCTAACTTGGATAATAATTAATTGAAAAATAATAATTGGTTGTAGAGGATCATTATCTGGGCTTATTCATTCCGTTGATAATAGCCCTATATGTATCTGAAGGGCAAGAAGTAGACCCCTACATATCCACAAATGCACATGCACGCAACGAAAGCGCGACTTAAATGCCTGTTTATTATTTTCGTTAAGTAACAGCTACGTTTCAAAGAATGACACATTCCATCAGACTTACGAGTGAATTAATGCATTATCGTTAACGAAGCTCATATTTACTATTTAGCTTTAGCACTTACTAAGAGTTAATTAAAGAGTGGAACGTAGTATACAACTAGTACTATTACTACTATTACTGCCACTGTCACCCAGTGTATTGAACTTCATTTTATGACCTGCATTTATTGAACTTAATTCCTTTTTCTTGTCGTGTGTGCTATCTCATTTTTAAATATCACAACCTTCACTCAAAACACACAATGCGTGCTTACTCATGCGTTCGCGTGTTATAAAATATTCTAAACCTGACGCTACTTCCGACAATGTAAAATTAGATGGATATTGATATTTTTAAACATCGATTTTGTAGAAAATGTAGATGTCATCAGGTATCAATATCGTTTTTGATAACTGTATTCTGTTTTTTTTTGTATTGAAGAGATGGATTTGTTGATGTATTGTAAACTTGTAGACAAAAACATTTGGAGTTCTGTAAATTGCTAATGAAAAACGCCCTTCATTGTAGTCTATTTACAGTGGGTAGATTAAATAAGGAAGGGATTTGGTAATCAACTTCATTTGAACGTCAGCAAAATAACTGCCTTTGTGCTGTTTTAATAAAGTATGCTAACATTGAATTGTGAAAATATTGCATCATATTATTTTGTAAATGAAATGCATATAGGATAGGTATTTAATGAAATCCCAGAGTACATGTCCAAGTAATAAAATAATGAATGTGCTGACAAAAAAGAGCGTTAAAACTTACTGTCAGTAAGTACCCATAAACAGATCGAGTGTGTGGAGAAAAAATAGATACACTACATCTACAAATTGAAATTATACAACTTTGCCTTTTTTATTTGTTATTTTAGTAGCTCTAACTATAATAATTGTTAAGTCACGACTTTTCTGTAATGACATTGTTTTCTTCGTTTTGTCAAGTTTGGAAATCTCTCACGCTAGGAGGCATTCATTATCTCTGGAATGGATATTTAACATTAATTTCACTCTGACAGTATCTCGTAATCTCCAATGAAACTAGGGTGATCTGAATCTACCATGGTGAAAGAGATGGCTGTTACAATTTATTATGAAGATACTGTTATTATAACACCGGCAACTTTTCGGTGAGTCCACCGCTGTGGTCTCGAGGTAGCGTGCTGCTTTGTCATGCAGCGGACCCGGGTTCGATTCCCGGTCGGGACAAGTTTCCTGGGTGAGGGGTTTTTCCTCGCCTGTAAGATAAATGTTAGGAAACTTTAAGGCCCAAACAGTCCCGGATTATCATCTGGCCATCATTATTATCAATATCATATTCACCTAATTAGCTTAAGTTTAGTTTAAGGCCTCTCCTGGCGCATCATTACCATCAACATCAACTCTCATATCATCGGGGCAGCGTAATCCCGCCTTCCAGGCGCTCCAGCATCATAAGTGGGTAACAAGTACGTCAATGCCAGGAGAGAACATCAGGAATGTCGAAATGACAACCTGGGGCACTTGGATTTAAAAAAAAATCTTTTCGGTGAAAAAGTGACCATATTTACTGTCATTCTCTCTCAAATAAGAAAAACGCTGGAAGAGCTCAAGCAGAGAATTCAAACCAATCGAACCCACTTCGCGAGAGCAACGATGTTATCTCTATACCACAACATGTCCGACTTTACCTCAGAAATATATTTAATGGTTTTTAAGCATACTGTATATCCAATGCAAATCGTAATTATAGACTTCAATGATCACTAGTGTTTGTTTATTCCATGGAAAAAGTCTATTTGATTATGAATATAAGCCTACTCTTATTTATAAATACTTCTTTTGTTTAAAAATATAAACCATTGTGTTAATTTCCATTTATTTGTCGCTTGTCATGTACCCACTTATAAACTATTTATGATGAAGTGGTAAATGTGATAAGCATTTGAAGGCTCTTGTAGCACACTCTATTCAAGTGTTAATTACATTAAAATATTACTAGGTTAGGATATATAATGAATTCATAGAATATCAAATGTAACATTAAACTCGTAGCCCAGTCACAGCTTTTAGCAAATTTCGAAGGAATTAACGTATTTAGGTTCCCATGAAAAGATGTTTTAAAAACAAAATACACATCTTCGCTGATCATATCTGGGAGACGCCGAATATGAAAATATATATATATATGTGTGTGTGTGTAACGCACATAGCGGAGCAGTTTTCGTTTCTTTCGGAACCAAAGTCGGCATACATATAAAACAAAAACTGGAGTTCGTTATTTAGCGAAGTCGGACCATTAGAAGTAGTTGTTTGGCAGAAAAGAAAATTTAAAAATCTATTTACGATCCTTGGAAGGTATTCTTAAAAAATCAGCGAAATCTAACCGTTAGAAATGGAGGTTGACGCAAAACCCAAAATTTAAAAAATCGATGAAGCAGTCGCCTATGTATCCGCATACTATACAATTTACTTTACCCTTAATTTGACAGTGTATCCTGCAAGACGTATTCGTTTAATTAATGTATTATTTTTAACAAAGCAATAGAAAATTTAATCAGTATAAACTGTTCAATTTTTTATCATTATACAACAATAAGCAATAAGATAACATAAAACATGTTTCACTCCTGTCCAAGACATTTAAATAAGCTGGTATAATAAATTGAGTTTCTAGAATTTAGGACTTTACAAAACAAATATTTCTTTAGTAAACCAGCAAAATTGAACCATAATTTCGACTTATCGAAGAATTCACAGTTCCTGCGTGATGAACTTCTGTTACGTTAGTTTTCTTCTTTGAATCTACCTATTCATTTTCTTTTTGTGACAAATATTAAAATCCTAGAAGTTGACTTAATAGCTGTTTTAAATAGTATAAACTCTTAGCAATAGCACACTTCCATTCTTAAATCGAGACTATAACAACGTATATGGCACTTAAGTTGATATATAGTTCGGCGAAAATACCTGAAAAAAACTTTTGATATCAGTATGGAGTGAATCTAGCTATTATTTTAATCAACTCGAGAAAACATCCAAACCTTTTAATTCCAGTTTCATATGTTTTGAGAGACAAGGAATATTCGGATTTGCAGTTTATTCCCCATTATCTGTGCGCGGATTAACTGTGCGTGGTTCTAATTGAACTATAAATTATTTAAAAAATTATCTAAATATAAATTAATTTACGGGTGTAAACGTACTCAAATTTAAAATGCACGGTCGTGAAAAAGCTATGCATCCTAGATATTGGCAATAAAAGTCTCGTTATGAAGGGTGGCGGCAAGGTTCTACAGTAGTATATTATATTCACAGTCAAGTGTTGGCTCACTCATCAATAAAACAAAATCTATATCATTAATAATGTCTTGTAAAAGAAAAATGGGAGTATGTGGATTCACAGCTACACCTACCTTCATTCCATTTTTTTAAATATAATAAATTGTTCTGTTTAAATGAATGCAAGCTTTGATCTTGCATTTTTTATTTCTATTTTTTGTCAGTTTCTTAAGATTTGTTTGCACGCACAGTTTATTCAGTAAATTTGTCAGAGGTAAAACGGAACAGAGCTGTTTTAAGTGTGAAACAGAAATTAAAAAAGCATTGAGTAGCTTGATAATGGATAGTCAGCAAGTAAATTAGCTAATGTTTACAACATAGGTATTCAAACAGTCCGGGACATAAAAAAGTAAAGAGAAATTAGTGAAATTCTCAAGATACTGTGAGAATTAAACTGGAATGTCTAAACGAAAAATTATGAAAACATCTTCATACAAGGATCTCGATTCAGTTCTTC
Organism: Diploptera punctata; assembly: GCA_030220185.1. NCBI lineage: Eukaryota > Metazoa > Arthropoda > Insecta > Blattodea > Blaberidae > Diploptera > Diploptera punctata. Next base: position 248,367 of record JASPKZ010000014.1, read on the forward strand.
TGCAGTGATTCAACCGGAAGAAATATGAAGGAATCCTATCTCTGAAGGCAATGTGTGCGGAGAAGGGAACATTCTTTGACTGAGAATTAGTATTAGAAAATCTGGCATCTGTCAAAGAAATTTGAAAATGTGACGAAGAAAATTTGAGCGAGTGGTTTCATAGCGATGAGTGTAAACGAGGCTTCCAACAGCTGACTGAACAGGAGATCGTGGGCGCTACAACTGACGGATGGTGAAGGGGATGAGATGACGAAAGTTATAGGAAGAGGAACAATGTTAAAAATATATTACCCATTCTGCAGTCTTATGCTTTGGTTTATTATACAGCGAAAATTGATCAAAATACATCGTCAACGATCTTCTCTTGGTAGTGTTCGTTCGATATCGATTTCACACGGAACGAAGATTGTCATTCTCTCATCACTTTTTTTCTTTTCGAAATCAGCTAATTAATTTTATTGATATCATTGAGTATAGTTTATTCGTCGTGTAAATCGAAAATGACTATAAAAGACAAAATTAACAAAGCTTTGCCTATTCCTAAAAAAAGATAACGGTTATAGGCCTATAGAGCATATGTATTTTAATAGAAAAAAATAAGCAAAAGAAAGAAGGAATGTTTAAAAGGAGATCTACAAATGGCTCTTCATGGTTTAATTACTGAAACATCTGATAGATGATTAATATTAAATTTAAACAATACTTCAGATTTTCACCTCAGCAGTAATATCAAGTTTTTGAATTTAATAGAAGACGAAATAATTTATGTATGGCATACAATCCCGTGGGATATAATGCAGTATTTACAGCTGTTATTACTGGATTAAGTTCAAGCCACAACAAATATTTTTCTGTGCATTCCTATAATCCTTCATGCTCATATCATATAGAATATGATAATTTGTATAAAAACTAATCAAAATTTGTCGTTAAATTTGCTAAAGTTAGAAAAAACGTAGTTTTGCTTCGTTTGTGCTTGCAATTCCACCAAAGAGTATGGTAACTAGCTTCTCGATTCTTTGAAATCATCGACGATGTTCGTCCGCAGTTCAAGAAGTTAGAAAATATAGAACGAAGGTCATCAGCGATCAACGTTGAATGAAAAACCACATGCATTTAAAAACAATGTGAGCGAATATAACCATGATCGCTGATGTCGTTAGGCGACTGTTATCGCTGGAGGACAAACCTTAGTGTGTCGAAACGTTGTTGGATTCCATAGAACAGCAAGATTTTGGATAGTAGTAACATTAAAGCTACGGTTTATTATACAGCGTGTCGCGCCCGACGTGACGCAATCTCGCGTTACGCTCGGCGTGATACTGGTTTCGCATGGAGCGCATACGGTACAGCGCTTATGTTTATGGAATTGTCGCCAGATGGCACCACATATATGGGAAATCAAAATGACCAACGTTCATAATAAATTCCCAAATATGTTTACAAAAATTAATGTATACAAACCTGCCCCTGCATAACCTAATGAAATAAATTACATACATACTATTTAGTAAAGTATTAACTAATCTGATGTACACTAAACTGACCCATCGGAATCTTACAAAATGAAGTGATTGAACATTTTTCTTAAAATATGGTTTGGAATTAAATGCAAATGTTGGTCATTCACACATACGTCCTGCCACCTAGTGGATTTAATTTTATAAGCGTTCAGGTATGCCAACTTCAATTCTAGTAAAGAACTTTAAAAATAAATTGAGAGGAAAAGTCATAATTTGTGTACATAGATAAACATATTAAAATTCTTATCAAATAACCTTTAAGTATCGTTGCAAAACGTTTAAAATAGTACGAAATATTAGTAAAGACAGAAAAAGCACCTAGAGCAACAGCATCGTATGAATGTTGTATGGAAAATTATAAATAAATTATTCTTTAGTTCTTAAATAAACATATGGTTGATGAAAATACCAAATTTTAGAATACTTCAGATTTTCGCCTGAGCAGTTTTATCAGGTTTTGAATTTAACAGAAGACGAAATGTATATACATCCATAATATCCCCAAGATACAATATTTATCTCTTGACTAAGTTCAAGCCACAGTAACTCTTTTTTCTGTACATCTCTGTACTCCTTAATGCTCATATTGTATAGAATATGTATAGAACTCGATGATTTGCAACAAAATTATCTAACTTTCGTCGTTAAAATTGGAAAGTTATAAAACAAGTACTGTATTTCCGACATTGTCATAAATTGTTAGTTTGTTTTTAGTAATTACCGCAATGAGTACGGGTAATATCTTCTATATTCTTTGTTTGCGCTGGCAAATTGCGTCCCGGATTCAAGAGATTCAAATACACGACGCGACATGTCAGCGCAAAATGTTTCGCGCCAGCAATTTGCGTTGTAGATAAACCACATTCATTTAAATACATGGGGAGCAATTGTTGCGCTGGCGCTTTGCGTCGTAGATAAACCATAGCATAACGCTGTACGGAAAATATGGATTGAAATAAGAAAACAAATGAATAGCCAAAAGAAAAAAAAATCAATTACAAACTACATTCGTAAAGCTTGATGCAAGCAATTAAGCGTTGGAATTAGGTTAGTCTAATATATACTGTATACAGTGTGTCCCAAATTGATGTATACACTCTTTGAAACGTTATTTCTCAGCGACGAATTGAGACAGAAGTACAATTTTTGTTGTGTATTATCCACAAGGCTCTGGAAAAGCATAGCTACACGTTCATCGATCTTCACGTCTTTATAAACAACAAATGCGGCGAGATTATCATTCGATGAACGTAAGTGGATACTGAAGTGTTATTGGAAAGTGGAGAATGTTGTTGAAGTGCAACAACGTTGGATGGTTGAATTTAGGGCACCACCACAACAAGGGTAACAATAACAAGAATCCGAAACAATCGTGCAAAAACCTGCATGACTGCAACAGTACTCTCGTTATCTGGCGAACGTCTCTTTCTTCCGCACCGACCTTTCAACACATTTTGCACCGTTTCATCGTCTTCAAACTTGTCTCGGATTCTTGTTATTGTTACCCTTGTTGGTGGTGATGTCCCAAATTCAACCATCCAACGTCGTTGCACTTCAACAACATTCTCCACTTTCCAATAACACTTCAGTATCCACTTACGTTCATCGAATGATAATCTCGCCGCCATTGTTGTTTATAAAGACGTGAAGAGATGAACGTGTTGCTATGATTTTCCAGTGCTCTGTGGATCAAACACAACAAAAATTGTATTTCTGTCTCATTTCGTTGCTGAGAAATAACGTTTCAAAGAGTGTATACATCAATTTGGGACACAATAAATAAATAAATATATATAATATATATATATATATATTTAATAAGACACTAAAATGTGTTGACACGGTTGGTATTAATACTAAGCAATGCTATATGTATTATGTAGTACTCCACTATTAAACCAAACTTGGAAGGATAAAAGTTTATTTTTAAGGCAGGTTAACGTATTAAAAGAAGGTTATAGGTTAAACTATAAGGCGTCAAAAGACCTAGTACAATACGATAAAAACAACTGATTATCTAGTTTATAGCATAGTAATGACGTAGCACTGTTATCATTTTATTGCAAATTACAACCATTCAGAATATGTGACGCAAACAGTTTATCTTTAAGAAGCACACGAACTCTACATATTTCAAATAGGAATGCATGTTATCAGTATTATAAATTTGTATAAGTAGACATGTTAAAAAGTCTGGTTTCCCATTTTTCACACAAAATTTCTTATAGAATACAAGTGGTATTCTAATGTCAGACAATCTAAAGGGACCATAATTAACTCACTGGCAATATCGAATCCCGTATGTTCATGGCCACGTGGACATAAGCTCTCCATACATCCTTATCCCGAGCGAATATTTTCCAATCGTCACCTGTATAATTTACTTCTCAAATCGTGGCTAATGTTCTCCCACCTCATTCTTGGTCTACCAACGGGCGTTTCCCTCTGGTTTTCGTACAAGAAGCTTCCATGCACGTCTTTCATTCCCATTCGAGCCACATGTCTTGCCCATTCAGTCTACGAGACTTAACTCTTCTTATTATATCTGGATTCCTATAAAGCTCATGTAGCTCAATATTATGCACTCTTCTCTATTTACATGTCTGTTCTTCTCTCTTTGGTCCAAAAAGTTTCCCGTGAACTTTATTCTCCAATACATGTAATCTCCTTTCCTCCCTTAAAGTATGCGTCTATATTTCGCGTACATATAATAGAACTGGGACAATAGCAGTTTCATATATTTTCAGTTTAATGTTTTTTGAAAGGAGTTGGCGACGACAAGAGTCCCTGTAATGCATAATAGCATGTATTTCCAGAATTGAGCCTATGTTTAATTTCTTTGTGCATCTCATTCCTATTTGTAATTATTGTTCCAAAGTATTTGAATTCAGCCACTTCTTAAAAATGTCCCTCATTTATCATTACTCATTAACTTACCTGTCTATTTCCATTATATATTGAATTTCCATGTGTGAACAATATTTCTAGTTTTATTGATGTTTACTTCCAATCCTAATTTCTTAATGTTATGCAATAGAATGTCCGCGTTGACCCTTAGGATCTCTTCACTATCGGCTAATAATACTAGATCTAAAGGGACCAAACCAAAACTAATGAGAGGTTAACAAAGTCTCTTTGAAATTACTTATTAACGGAATGTTATGATACAATTGCCCAATAATTTGGCTGGGTGATTGTCTTGCTATGTGACCTATACATTTGGATGTGAGGCCGGCTGATAGGCCAAGGGCCTTCCAGGCCTATCGCACCATGCAGTTTGTCCAACGTTTATATTACTGTCTGTACCATAAGCAGTATACTTGTTTTTATGTACAAACTCATGAAGTAAATGAGACTATAATAAAGTAGTTAGGAAATTTAAAGAAGAAACTTTGTAAAGATCAAGTTAAATTTTGAAACATTTATTGTATACAGACCTGTAAAATAATGACGTATTTAATAAAATAACGTTTGTTGATGTTCTGAACGAATTGGCTCAGAACATAGTATTGAAGACTCATATTCGGGAGGTCATGAGACCAACCAAACTAGATTTTTTAGCAATTCCCCTCATTTCTTAAGACAAATGCTGGGTTGAATTTTAATATAACTAGTGACCGTATAAGACACGCGAATACATTATAATTGAGAATCAGATTAATGCTTTATGCATCTAAGCCCAGCCGTCCACCCCTTGGGATACCTCGGTCGTCATGACCATACTCCCAAGTCCTAGTTCTAGTCCTCCCTATCCTATGTTCGCGTCCACGTTCGAGTTCTCGGTCCTTAAACCAACACCCCAGGGAGAGAGTGTTGGAGTTCGCAGTTCTGGGAATTGCTGAGCTACATAGTACATCAGGTCACTCAATCCTGACGACCCCACAGTTGGTCCACGGGCTCCATGAGCCTAGCCGGGAGGACTGCTGTCGCAGATCCACCGACCATTCCCCTGTTCTGCCTCCAGGGACGTGTCCTGCAGCCGTTGTGAGACCGGCTAGGGCTACAAGCCCAACAGTGTGAGACATTTAGTACATCCAGGTGCTCATCTCCTGGCGACCCCACAGTTTGTCGACGGGCCCGTAGGCCAAGCCAAGAACCAGTACAGTAGCTCCCCGCTGGACTGGTCCGAGCCGAGCCCTGGTGTGCCCCCAGGGACGCCTTCTGCAGCTGTTGTGGGCCAGCACGGAGCTCGCAAGCTCCAACAGATGAGCAACTAGTACGACAAGGCGCTCAACTCTTGCCTACCCCACTAATGGTTCACGAGTCCCTTGGACTTAACCGGGAGGACTGTCTAGCAGATCCACCGATCTTACCCCCAGTGCACCAGCTGGGGACGTGTTTGGTTGCTGAAGTGGGTCCAGCCTGAGCTATAGTACGTCAGGTCGCTCAACTCCTGACGACCTCACAGATTGTCCTTGGGTCACTCGGTTCCAGAGTCGGCGCTAAGTCCCATGCCAAAGACCGCGCTTCCTCCTTTCCCGAGCTTATCGACCTGGTGGTATTTCCCAGCATTACGCCCGGTATTGTCCCATCCAGCCCGTTCGCAAGACTAGGCCAAGTCGTGTAGCTGCTGTGAGGCAGCCCACTGAGCAATGTAGGCATCCAGGGAGCTCATCTCCCATGGTGCCCCCACAGATGGTCTCAGGTTCAATGAACCAGGAGATAGGGGGCACGAATCCCTAGTCTCCCACCGCCACGCCAACAGCGGCACAGGCCCCCGCTGTGGGCCGGGGTCGTTCAAGGTTTGACAGCAGGCCCCTATGCCATATGTTTTTCCTGCTGACCCCACTCATGGTCCGCGAGTCCATCGGACTTGGAAGGGAGGACTGACTAGCAGATCCACCGACCTTTTCCCCACTACGCCACCGAGGGGACGCGTTTTGCTGCTGGAGTGGGCGCAGCACGAGCTATATAGTACGTCAGGTCGCTCGAGTCCTGACGACCCCACAAATGGCCCGCGGGTCCGGTCTGGACCTAGCCGGGAGGAATGCAAGCAAACCACCGACCGTTCCCCTATCCGCCGCCCGGGGACGCGCCCTGTTGCTGTTGTGAGCACAGCTGGGGCCCGATAAACGGACCCCCAGGGTGCTTTATGCAACTGTCGGCCAAAATGAACTAGTGGTTATATAATAAGTCATATTCATTTTTTTAAATTATTATTTTGTCAGCATTAATTAATTGTTCGCCACTAGTTCCGAGGTTTGCGGGTTCAAATCCAGCCGAGACCTATGCATTTTTAAGAGCATAAAAATCCTGAGTATAATTTCCCTCGAAAAGAATCTAAGCCTAGACTAAAGCTGTGGTTCCTGTGCCGTGGATTATGACACATAATAACACCCAAGCCTGATATAAGGGATCTCTGAGCAAAATTTGTCTGCACTTTTCATGCCCAGATTTGGTATGCTACTCTGATGACGTGCTTTGTTAAAGAGCGTCGTTAAAAAATAAAGAAACTCGCACAGCATTGTAAATTATGTTTCTCATTTTCTACGTTATCCTTTATTACTTTTAATTTTAAATTATCAGTTTTAAATATCTAGTTCATTTTATACATATTTATAGGGCAAAGGTGGGAATGATGGCGCGGTGTATAAGATGGCGCAGTCTAACATTTATCCTTAAAATCATAAGAAAACTCGTTTTTCACTATTCGTGCCTGTGCAGTCCTAAGAGAAGGTTCTCGTGTGAAATTGTGGTGTTTGTAACGTTAAAAAAAAAGAAGAAATAAATATTTTTGTGAAGAGTCATATTTTTGCTAGTTGAACAAATTTTTAAAGGATTATTGTGGGTGCAGTTTGAAAGGGACTGAATACCGTTAGAAAGGAGATTGACATCTCTACATACAAAGGGACTTGTCCTTGTTACTAATAACATAACTTCAATGCTTATTACAAACATTTCCATCTCTTAGTCTATGCACAAAGATTTTTGTGTGAATCAGGAGAGATGACGCACAGAAGGGTGGTAGAGTTGGCGCGCCTGTGTATTTAAATGATGCTCCGCTCTCACCTAAGATAGTTTCCATTTAACTTCAGTTACGATTTTTTGTAAGTATTGTGGGGTCAAAATGATAAAAAAATACAAAAATATTTATTTAAATTTCATGATAAATCAAGTACAAATATTACGAATTATATTTTTTATAAAAATATATATTCCCATTGAGAAATTCATAATATTGGTCATACATCCATCCAATATATTATGACTTTTTTAATGAGATCCAATTTGATTTCAATGAGTTATTTTTAAAATTATTGTTAATAACAAATTGGGCTACAGACTTGTGCTGGTTAGAGTCATGATGGGAAAATAAATTTCCTCATGGAATTTCGGCCAGTTCTCAGGAGAAAAACAAAACTCAAAACAAAAACCACAGAGTAGACGCCATAATATATCTACATGTTCATCGACGTCATCTGAATCATTAATTCCAATACCAGAAAGTGATGATTCCACTTCTGACAATGAAAATCAGTGTGTCGAATGTTTTCGAGCTGTATGAAGAGACAGTATCCAGGCAGACTGGATAAAATGTATTAAATGTACGAGATGGCTTCATGAAACTTGCTCTATATATTCAGACAAGTGCTCTTTGTGTGGAAGAATGGAAAAGAAAAAAATGAGAAAGTCAAAACTGAAGTTTTAATGTAATTCTGCACGGCTTACTGCCACAGATATCTTTGCGCCATCTTACCCACCAGGGTGGGAGAGATGGTTAAACTTAGGTATTTTTATTAAGTCAGATTTTCATTAAAACAATTATGCCATTGTTTTAAAAAGTATTTTTTTATGTTTGTAAAATAATTGTGATTATATAGTAATAATAATAATATATACATACCATTGCACAAAAGAGATATTGCATTTTTTACAAATGTGCGCCAACTATCCCCCCTCTACCCTAAAGATAATTAAAAACATTTTATGATTCAAACTATTTTACTTTATTTTTAAATACAGTAGGCCTAATATGTTGTAAGCAAGTTGAAAGTAAGATGTAGTAACTGATATAAAATTTAAAAAAAATATCACACTATACCAATTAATTCTAATCTATTGACAGAATTTTAAACAAACCATGTTATTTCAAAATTAAAAAGAAAGTTTTAAACAATTGTTATTTAAACGCTCATGTAACTGCAAATTATTTCGAACAGATATTTTTAAGTGAATATTATTTTTCATTATTTCTCATTTAATTTTAATTGATTCTTGTGATATGTTTTTTAGAGATCTTGTAGAAAGTGTTTGAAATTATTTTCCCAAGTACATCAGATTTTCTTTGCAAAATACAGAGTTGTGAAGAAATATTTTAAGGATTATGCTTTATTTCCATTCATTATTTTAAAAATAATGTAGGCCTATTTCCAGACATATAATCATCACAACCAAAAATAAGATTTAATTCATAGGTTCTGTTAATATTTATGACTGTTTTACATGTTTACATGGTTACTTACGGTACATTCAGCTTCTTGTAGAATTATGTTCTGATTTTTCTGCAGGTACGAATCACGACATTATATACTCAAGATAAAACTTGCAATTTATTTAATATCTAATCCGAAAATATTTCTGAATACTCTTTTGTAATAATGGCAAGGTATATCTGTAACCTCTGGCCGTCTTAATTTGTGGTTGTAATTAACTTTAATTACATGCCTATCCTATGTACCTACACAACTGATGGAAGGTTGGCAGGATAGCTCCATTAGAGCAAAGAGTAGCAGGGTCGTATGGCCTTTTAAAATTCATGACGAAACACCCGTTGAGGTTACTATGTAAAATTTACAATATAAAAATAGACCTGTGAAGAATGATGATGATGATGATGATGATAAGGATGTTGATGATGATGGCCATATGATTTCGGGGACCGTTTGGGCCTTAAAGTTTTCCTGACATTTGTCTTACAGGTGAGGAAAAACCTCACCCAGAAAAACTGCCCCGACCGGGGATCGAACCCGGGCCCGCTGCGTGACAAGGCAGCACGCTACCTCGAGACCACAGCGGTGGACACATATATATATATAATGTAATTAATTAATTAATTGCTAATTACTTCTAATCGGTTATATATTAATTTGTTCTACTTTGAATTATCTTTCTTGGGTTTGTATTCTGAAACCTTCATTTTTCCCGTCACTTAAGTTAAATTTGAAACAACCGTGTCTGTTTTATTCGTTATGTTTAAATTAGTGTGAAATATGTGAAAAATAATTATGTTAATCAAATATAGAAAAAACATATCAAATTATAAATCGCACTGTAAGTTTAATATAGAACTAGGTGTAATAAATTTTCTGAAATTATAATAAATGTATGTAATTCCATCAAGTACTTTATGTAGACTCAGTGCCAACTAGGATGAAGAGCAGAGCAGAGCTCGATCGGGCAAACTCTGCCCATGGCTATTGCAGCCAATATACGTATACGAGTAAATCAAAGAATAATTCAAGAAAAAAAGCACGTTATTTGTAAAGGAAGGCGAGTGCTTGCATTGCCAAATTTGATTTAGTTCTGAAAACAGTAGACTCATGCTCGTGGATTATTTTAGTATAGATGTTTAAGTATTTGCACCTAGTTTTCTTATATTTTATTTTAATCGAATTAACTCATGTGTATAAGAAGAGAAGATCATCTCAGCTGCTTGGGTAATTTGTTGTGTCACAGAACGTACCTATTTGATATAGCCTACTTATAACTCTTATAAGATATTAAACACGGACCAGACATGTAAAAACGTTTCAAAATATAATCCTATCGTACAAGTAGGATTTATATTAAAATCTAGAATGTGTCCGAGTAGTAGGGCCTATTTAAAACGGTTAACTATTATGATATGATACAAAACATATAATTTATTATGTATTTACTTACGAGTATTTATTATCGAAATTCGACAACAAAACTCGGGTTATGCCATTGAAATGAAACGACAAAAGTATTCTCAAAAAATCAGCTAATTCGACATTGGGAGTGGGTTTACCTTGAGTCGAAGTTTAAAAGTCGCTGTAGCAGCCGCCATGTTTGTTTTCTCGCAATGTAATTAGATACGTACTATTTAATTAACAAAAGAAAGACTAAGCAAGCGAAATTAGACCATGAATTCGAATTGTTGATTAATTTATTTAGTTTCGCCTACGTAGTTCCTGCGTGGCGGACTTTTTCTTAATTTATAATTAAATTTTATGGCCGCTTATTGTTATTATTGTTATTATTATTATTATTATTATTATTATTATTATTATTATTATTACCATAGCTGATGCTCTTGTTTGGATTTCATACTTATGTGAGTGCAATATCATTTGTGATATTTGTGTCGCGGTAAAAATTGGAATGTTCCATGGAGTGCATTCTATAACTGTGTGAAGCATGTGGTATTTCCGCTGTGCCCTTACAACAGGAATCCTGCATACTTCAGGAAATGAAAATAGTTACCAGTTACCGCTCTCGAAATTTTAATAGAATTCATTGATTAGAATCTTATCGTGGCCTATCGCCATGCATAAAACTTGTATTTCATCATTGCTTTTATGATTATGATTTTAATTTGTAATTATAATTTATTATTATTATTATTATTATTAAGATCAAGTTTTTAAATGTTTGAAACGTGTGTGTTTGTGTGTGCGTGCGCGCTTCTTCCAACATATAGTTGTTTTATATACTGGTTGAAGATGGATTTAACATAGGCCTAGTATTTAAAAATACATTGTGACAAACTTCCGGTTTCTAATTATTAGGCGATAGTGAGGAGATACAAAGGGCCAACACGCACCCTATTGTCTAATACTATGAAATTGGGGCCGGAAGTAAATCAATATAATTAAATATATGGTCACTTAGAAGTACATTATATAAATGTAGGCCTAAATGGACAGTTAATGACAAACGAGATAAATTTTGAAGAAGAGGTTGCATTTAAATACCTAGAAATAATAATTACAAACAAGAATGAGATTCACAAAAAATTTAAACATAGACTCAATTCTGAAAATATATACTATCGTGCGCTATAGGCACTCTTTTCGTCCCAACTTCTCTAAAAATCATTAAACTGAATGTATGTATTCTTCCATTTATATGGATGCGAAATATGGATTCTTACTTACTTTAAGGGAGGAGAAAATATTACGAGTATTTGGGAATGGAGTTCTTATGAACATTTGTGGATCAAAGAGAGTCGAATGGACATGGCTACTTAACAGAGGGCTACATGATCTTTAATGGAAACGAGATATAGTTAGAACAGTTGCCTCGTAGACTGCGATGGACAGGACATTTGGCATGAAAGAGGGGCATGGAAACTATATAGGAAACCAAAGGGAAAGCGCCATTAGGTAGGCCAAGATTGAGGTGGATAATAACATTAACAATGATTCTAGGAAAGTAGATTATACGGGGAATGATCGGAAAACATTAGTTTAAGATAGGGATGTATGGAGAACTTATGTTTGCGCGGGCACAAACTTACGGGTTCTATATCAGTGAGTTAGTTAATTTTAGTTTAAAAAGTTTAAAAAACAAACTTTCCCGTATTCATAGCCTATATAGATCAATCAGCTGATCGCTTAATATATGACTGAAATAATAACTTTAAATTTACATTACTGTATTTGGCCGCGTAATTTACACCCCTGTGTTTTTCACGCACCCTAATTTTAAGAGATTATTTTGATCTTTTTCGACAGCATATTTTGCGCACATATTTTAGGCGCCTTTTCTTTTCAGTGTAGTAGGGATTTTCCTTCCCAGAATTTCATTGCCAATTCTTACATTCCAACGTAGGTCATTTACCAGCAATTGAACTATCTGCTTCACAAAGAAACCCAAAGACCCGCTACTTTAACAATGCTTGCCCATGGTTTTAGAAAAGTACATACCGGTATTTTAGTTGACTTTCAACACTTATAATGGTGCACTTGCATTTATAAGGTATTTCAAGATGGGAAAGAAAAGTAACAATTGCACAGCATCATGTAGGCCTAAATTGAAGTGATAAGTTTCGCGGAACATTTCGGCAATCGTGCAGCAGAAAGAGAATTCGGAGTTCTCGAATCCAACATGCGTTATGGGAGGAGGAGAAAAAAAAGCTAAATAATTATTACGGTATTTGATTTGTTTCATTTGTATAATAATAATATTATTGTTTATAGATTTATTATTGCGTGATTATTATTTGTATAATTCATGATTACTACAGTGTTAAGCTGTCAAATTATAAGAGATGACAAAATTACTATATTCTTCATTACTATGCTTACCTATTGAGATAACTCAGAACAAACACACTCAAACTCCAAGCGACAGGCCTAGAAGGCTCTTGGCCTACCAGGACCTCTAATTTTTTTAAAAAATCTTCATATTTCACGCTCCCCAATTTTTCAGTGGACAAAGTGAATTATAAAGTGCGCAAATACAGTATGTTGAGTTAATGAGTGCAGATAGCGTGGCAGGTAAATAAAATCCAAATGGCATTTGAGGCCTTAGAGTTTAAACAATCCTAAGAGCTTCATATTCGGACAATAACTGCAGTACATATTGTTTGCCCACCTTGTGAACATTAAATATATGATGATCTTGTAGAAGACTTCCGGGCTGTTGGCCGTGGTCTTGAGGCTTGTAGTTCCCCGACGTTTCGCCAGAGACTGCGTCCGGCATCCTCAAGGGTAGTCTTGAGACCGGAAATCTTCTACAAGATCATCGTAATAACTCCGGCCGTGAAAGCCTAAATCAATATATTAAATATATGTTCACTATCACGTTTTCTGGCTCTTAAACTTCCTCATCTCAGTGTGTATTATAATATGTAAGACTTAAGAGATTATGTACCGAAATTTTCGTTTCTATTCTACTTTTTGTTTACAATGTTGCATGTGTTTCACCTATGTAACCATTAATATTGATTTTTTTTTTCAAAACCGGTCCATAATTGTTTATCAAATCCGTAATTATGGTGGTTTCCGTTCAATCTCGAATATGATAGTTTTACATACACGGATTTGTATCTGAAGGAAGTAGGTGATAGCTGATATCAAACAGAGCGGATGTGTGTGTGTTGTTTAGTGATTGCATTTTGTTTACACCAGAACGTTAATCACTAGAACCGGGATTTCTATATAATTACATATTTTGTACGTTGCTATTTAGATGCTAGGTAAAGTTGTGTGTTCATAAATCATTAGGAAGTTACATTATGAGGTTTAATTTAATATTTGAGTTTGTATTCTTTAACATTCTTACCTCATATGTTTGATCTGTTGTACGATCGTTTCAATGCTATTGCTCCATCTTTAGCTTGTTCACAAGTGAGTTTGTGAACGAGATAAAGATGGAGCAATAGCTTTGAAACGATCGTCCAACAGAATAAACATATGAGGTAAGAATGTTAAAGAATACAAACTCAAATATTCATTTTACATATTTTATATATTCCTAGTGATACTGCATAAAATTGCATATTTTAGCATTTTTGTATTTACATTTTAAAAAATTATTTATTTCTTAAAAAACGGTACAATATACAAAACATATCTAATAATTAGACAAAACTAGTTAATTAAAATTATAATTATTGATTATAATAATTTTGGCAGCATTAATATCCGGATGAACGGATGCTCGAATGCAGTTTGGTACTAAATTAATTAAATAATAATGATGATAATAATAATAATAATAATAATAATAATAATAATAATAATAATAATAATAATAATAATAATAATAATAATAATTTTGGGGTAGTAGGAGGTTAAGGCTCCCACTTTTTTTCTGGACAATCGGCACTTGATGTCAGCTCTGCGTGACGGCCGCCTTTACCCCGGAACAAGCGTCTGGTATTCATTTCCGTTAGAGGCTGAGTTGACCTCAGGCCACAGTGCCTCCAGAAGGTTTGGGTCAGTTTAAAAATCCCTGACACCATCTGGACTCGAACCCTTATCTTCCGGCTTGTAGCGCAGTGCCTTAATCACTACGCTACGGCGTGCCCCCAATAATAATAATAACTGTTAATATGAACATTTAAAGCATAAAGTTATGATGAGATATGTTTCAGTTAATTAAAAAACACGAAATGCAGTAGCATTGTTAATAGTATTACAGAGAGACATGATTGTAAATTGCTGTGTTTAAGTCTGAAGCTCAGTATGGGGGGGTATGTTTTATAAGTTGCCACAATAGGTGGATTAAGATGTTACGTTTTATAAGTTGCCACAATAGGTGGATTAAGATGTTACGTTTCTGAAATGATGATTTACAATAAAATACACCTCTAAAATGGGTTTACAAGATACAAAGATACAACGAATTGTCCTGCGACTGAAATAACCTGAATTCCAGTGGTGGATACATTTTTCGATTTCTCTCTTAGAGAGAGTGAAACTCCGGGTGCCAAGGCTTGAGCTTATTTGTCCCGTATGTTAAATCATGATTTGTTAAATTAATAGCAATTGCCACTGCTGACGTTTTTTATATTTTTTCGTGAAACCGCAGAAAACCTTGGTCGAAATAGTCGGTCCCAGGACTTTCGTCAAATTTGATCTTTGTGTATGTGCTTATGCGCCTGTTGGTGACCATAGAAGGTTTTACCAAAATGTTCAATTAGTTGCGGAAAATATTCTCATTTCTTTCTTTAATACCAATACTAAACATTGTATGTCAATCTTTACATCTTTCATTCCTATTAGAGCTAATGGTTAAGACTAGCCACTTGCATATTGAAGCATGCAAAAATATTTTTATAATCTATTTTTTGTAACCTTTTCTGACTCTATTCGTAAAGGATTGTTGAAATGTCTCAAGTATATTTTAGTTTCGTTTATACTGTTAAGGAAACAGTTTGTTCAACATAGTTTTCTCTGGTGTCGTCATAGTACCAGTTGCATTCTCATTGGCTTCAGAGTTAAAATCATCGTTTGCAGTTAACGAGTCCTTCACATCTGATAATGGTGATTTGTCAAGCATGCAACGAACATATCACATGTTCCATCAAATTCCAGTTTGAACAACATGTACGATGGTGCTCGCCATAGGAAAAAACCGACAGTTAGGTCTAGGGAAAAACTGTCTATGGAAGATACAAATACTTTTTTACACATGAAGAATCCTTCACATTCAAATAACCATTTTTATAAAGATTTGTGCATTGCGATGATGACAGTCAATATTCCATGTATAAGCTTCTTCTTCTTCCTTCACGGATTAGGTTTTTGCCTGTTCCGATCTCACATCTGTTCAAGCCAGCGCTTTCTTGGTCTTCCCACCGATCTTCGCCTCCAGAATTATACATCAGTGCCATATTTGGTATCCTATCCTCTGTCATTCTCTGCTGATGCTCTATCCAATTGTTTGTGTTTTCTTCTATTTGTTGAACAAGTGGTTGTACAAAAGTACAACTGTGAAAGGTATAAGCTTAAGTGCCTGAATTCACATCTGTCAGCATGTTCTTCATGGATAACAGTACGTGAGGATTATCTTCAATTCTTCTATGATGAGACAATGGGCAACGTAAGAGAGTATATAGGGAATGCTTACATATGGGGTGCTGTTGATGAAACAAAATATGTGTCGATTTATTTCTATTATTGTGGTGGGGAAGTTAGCTCTTGACATCGTCTCAAAGCCGTGTTTGATCTACTGTAAAGAGCTGGACTGTACAAATCACTTTACTATTGCGAGATTTGTGATTGTGGACTAAAAGCTCTGTGAGCGACTGGAAACCGAGGGAAGTTATTGGTTATGTATTCCGATGCTGCCTGCAGCATATATGCTTAAAGCTCTAACTGCTTTTAGTGTTTTATCACAATATGCTCCATTTTTCGTGCTTGGCTCATGGACGCGACCTCCGTGACTACATGAATCAGACGCACTGTATAGTACTGTAGCCATACATAGGTCGATCCTGATGAATTTCGCATCTGTGTTGTAGGTTCGAGGGTTCATAACTGCATGAGGTCGATTGGGGTTTAAGGGTGTAAAGTTCTGAGTATGACGTTTTCGGAAGGGAAGTAAAGCGGTGGCTCCTGTGTCGTAAATTTATGGAACGTAGAAAAACAATCTGAGCCAAATTTATTGCTTCTTTCACACCTTGTCGGCCGCGGTGATCTAGTGATTATGTTCCTTGCCTCGAGTCCCAAGATTCAAACCCGGCCGGGGTCATAGATTTTTAAGATGGAAAAATCCATGGGACCATTTCTCCGGGAGGGACTGTAAGCCGTGGGTTATGATCCTGAAGACTTTCCGATTCATAATAGATCCTCAATCCTAAATTTGTGCCTCTGAGCAAAAATGTAACCGGCATTCCCCATCCAACTAATACTTCAGTTGCCTACTGGATGTCTCATTTGAGCGATGTACAGGCATGTAGGGAAATAAGTCTAACTAAACCTAGCTTGGTCAAGAAACTCCCTCTAGAGGAGCACCTATGCCTCCACGAGGGACGTATGTGATACATGCATTCATACGTACTTTCATGCCCAAATGTGAAATGCTACACAAAATACCTGCGATATTAAAAGAGTGTTATTAAGTAAAATGCTAACATTGCAGACATTTCGAATGAAATGACTTTATTTTTAGTAATTCTAATTCAAGGTAGGCCTATATCTGGTTACCATCATAACCTTTATGACTATTTAACTCATAGACCGATAATCGTGCCTCTTCCTTTTCGTAATGAGAGATAGGCCTATATGTTCGCAAATTAACTTCCTTGACAAGGATATCGATTGAATAATGTTCGCTCGATATGGTACAGCAAGAAATGCCTAAAGAAAACAACTTCAAAAATTACAAAAAAAGGGGGGGGGGTTAGTTCTGTTGCTCTAAAAAATTATTAAATGTTGTATAATGAATGGACATTATTGTTAATAGTTATTTCTCATACAATCCTCTGTTATTGATTTTTTCCCAAGCCCAAAGAGATTTAACAGTAAAGATATGCTATTTATAACTATACAGCCGGCTTATAAATCGCCCGGAAGTAAGATCGTAATACATAATCTCACATTTGGTAAATATTAAACATTATAATTATTTGTAGCTTCTGATGTATTATTCGCTTAATCCATCCATAGTAATTCTGCCCGAGGGCAGGTCTTTCACTGCAATCATATAGCATTTTTATGTTATGCTTTGCAGCTTTACTAGGGAATTGTAGGTGTGGTAGCTTCCCGTTGCCTTCCCCACCGGTGAAGGATGGTGATAATGATAAGGATAATGATGATGATGATGGCCGGATGATTTTCGGGGACCGTTGGGCCCTAAGCTTCCTGACATTTGTCTTACAAGTGAGAAAAAAAACCGAAAAATCCTTGCCCAGAAGCCTGTCCCGACCGGGAATCGAATCCGCGTCCGCTGCGTGACAAGACAGCACGCTACCTCGAGACCACAGCGGTGGACATTCGCTTAGTAGTCACTCGATATCCAACACGAGGTTGAGTTTTTCAATAGACAAAATCACTCGCGACTTCGAGCTCGTGATTTTTCAGAAAAACACAACCTCTTGTTAGATTACTGTTGATAATTAATAGCTGAACAGTTTTACTATCATGCTAAGATAGAAAATGACCTTCAGTTAGCATGTGCAAGTATGATGTAATATTATAAGCAGTGTTTCTGCGGCTTCCATATTGTCCGCAACCGGTTAGATGCCGGTTTAAGATTTTCAAAGGTCAGAGCAGGTTGCTTGAAGGCCGTTCAGTGTAACAGAATTTCCAGTATGACAGTGATACTTGAATATTTACAACTGGATTATCTAATAATAGATTGTTTTATTAAGCGTTTATTGTAATTATACCTTCATATAAAACGGTGTGATACGTTGAAACAGTATTAACTAATATGGTAAGCAGAAAAATAGTTAAAAATTGCCACATGTTTCGCATAAACCGCGATACTGACGACGATGAAGATTACGTGGTAAAATTTGAATGGTTGTAGATAAAATCGTATTACGTTTCTAGATAATTCCTCGCCAGTTCACGTGTGGCATTGATATGTCAGTATAATATAATTCTCGTGCAGTGAATAACCAGGAATTTTACTATTCATTGTGTGGTTTATGAATTGAAATAGGATTACCATACTATACAAGAAGATGAAAGTACACAAATTTATCCGTATGTATTATTAATATTTTTCATTACACGTTTAAACTTAAGCTCTTTATAGAGTACAAAAAGATACGTTATAGAGCTGTTTTCTGTAACACTTAGCAACAAAAAAGAAACTTTTTTTTCTCTCTCAGAAAGAAAAATATGTATTTTTTGTCTTGAATTCAAGTAAGATATCGGTTTTTCTCCATCACGCAAGGTTTCCAAGAGACAGGAATTTATAATTTCAAACACTTTAATGTTTTCTGCATTCATAACTATACAATATTCGAACTTTCGGACTCACCTAGAATGTAAAAAATGATTTTCTGCTATATTTCGCCTGTGGAGCATATCTCTTGATGGTCCAACAATAATCGGCCAGCATATTAGGATTCCGTTTGCCTTGATCTCTCTTTTCCATAGCTGAAATCGTTTGAGTTAGCTCGTTTGGTTTTATTTTTACAATGGACAAATGGACGAAAATGTGTTTATTAAAAAAGTATTATTTAAATCCATTAATTGGAATTGAAATAAAAAAGAACTGTGGGTGATGGAGAAATTCCGAATACATATTTCAAAACACGATAAAAAAAACTGCATTAAATACAACTATTCTCGGAAGACCCTTCAACCGATGGAAAGATCAGTTTTTGTAGTCGCTGTAATATCTGGGTGGTCGATTCCTTCTATAATTATAAGGATTAATTTTAAAGTATAAATAATAATCAAAATAAGTAAGAGTTGTGTCAGGAGGTGAAGATCGTCTTGAAGTTCTAGTAGATATCTGTAAATTTATAGATTAGGAATCAACCCCAGGAATTCTTCGGAAATGTGGTTAGTAGATAGGATTAAACCTAACTATAAGAAGACACAGCGGAGCAGTAGTGAGAAACAAACAGACTTTAATACAAAAAAACGTGAGACAGGGTATCGGTAACACCGATGAAAAAAAACTGTCTAACTTACAATCATAAGTTTCATACATATATACCAGTTGAGTAATGACGTAGTTACAATGTATACGTGAGAATCAATTTGGTTGTATTGTACATGTAACCAGATTCTCCCTTTCTGAAAAGCATATTGAATGCGCTTAACCTATGACCTTTTAAAAGCTAAGTCATCATTAGGTAAGACTACCTATTGTGTAACAATCCCTTATACTGCATGACTTTTCCAAATAACTACAAAGGTAATACCTATTTAAATATTCATGACAGAATTCTTTAAAATCATTCTTCAGCATATTTTAACAAAAAGATCAATTAGGTCAATAATTGTGTTAATTTAGGACAGTCATACATTATAATGAATGTTCATATTATAAAATATATATATATTATGATATACTTCAATATATATTATGATATACTTCAATATATATTACACTCTTCCCCCTATAGAAAGTTTTGAATTACATAATTCGAAACTTTACTAACGAAATGTTTTATTTTTATTTCTAGTTCTATGCGCAATACTATCTTTATCTTCTTCATCTTTTGGGGATACATTCTGTGGACAACTGGGGTCTCTAATTCTTTCTCCGATAAGCGGTGATGACTTGAGGGACACGACAGGTGAACTCTCATCATTACCTGTAGTTTTAGTGTATACTACACGATCATGCCCAGAGTAATTATGTATGTTAACACACAGCCTCTCGGTCGTCTCCTTCCAGCATTTTCTTGGAGTCCATTTATCCCATAACCAAAATATTAAAGTTCTGTAGCTCTTACAACAGCAAATGCAACAACAACAAGTCAAGGTTACGAATATGATCGTACCCATTACAGAACTCCATGTGGTTATATGTATATACCACTTCGAATAATCATTTTCTTCTTGCTGTTTTATTAACTTACCTAAATCATCGGCCTTCATACTGGCCATTCTCAAATCATCTACCGATGACATTAGGTTAGACATAGGCATGTCCAATTGTAATTTCTCGTAGTCGTTAGTTTTATCCATATCAAAGCAACAGTCGAAGTCAAGAGGTGCTGTCGGTATAAAATCTATGGTTAAGTTACTTACCAAATTACTCATGGCATGTAAGGTTACGTGGGCATTAAAAGCCTTGCAATTCTGTCCTAGCGATAATTTACCTTCCTTTTCAATATTGAGTTGTGTTGATTTGTCGCCACATAACACAGTCATACGATCTGGTTTTGGGGTGACAAATAACCATTCATTAGATAAATATAAGGGAATCCAGTAGGATTTGTTCAATGTGAAATTCTAGTCTCGCAACTTTTTGGAACTTTAGTGGTGGATGGATGAAG
Source organism: Diploptera punctata (assembly GCA_030220185.1). Lineage (NCBI taxonomy): Eukaryota > Metazoa > Arthropoda > Insecta > Blattodea > Blaberidae > Diploptera > Diploptera punctata. Next base: position 269,277 of record JASPKZ010000014.1, read on the forward strand.
AAGTGAAGCTTCACAATCAGCTTCAGGGGTGTACAAATAAATCGGTATATTTTCTTTACATACATAATGCAAAAGATTAGGACGAAAACATCCTGTTAGTTCATTAGTTGTCATTTTTCCGTAATGTTGTCTCAACGGGTCACTGAAAATATATTCTTTGTTTGCGCTTAGAAAAATGTAAATATTACCTTCCTTCTTGACAGGAAAAGGAAGTGTTTTATACAAGTGATACGGAGTAGGAGAGAGAAGGGGTATTTGTAATACATATACTAGATATTGTTTATAAGAATAGGTGTGAGGTGTAATTAAATTTTGAAGTTCTGAAAAAGAAAAATTAGGGTAGTCCAGACCAGTTGGTAGCGTTTGGGCTTTCATAACATTCTTAATTCTTTCCACCGTAATTAATTGAGGTTGAAGAGTTCCTTGCTCTGCGTGTACAAATGCGTCTATAAGAAGCTCAAAAGAATGCTGGCATTCTTCCACACCTCTAAGAGAAATCCTTATTTGTTCATTGGCTAAACTAATACCTTCTATTTCCTTCTGCAGTGCGTTAATCCTATTAGTGGTATAATTATTTAATTTTATTAAACCATTTTTTAAAATATTTTCATTCCGGTTCACCCTTGCTATAGTTAAGTTAACTGAATTAATGGTTGATTTAATCACTGTAATTTCATCCTTTAGAATATGCAAAAATTCTGCCTGTTCCTTCTCTAACTGTGAAATGTGCTTATTATATTCCTCTGCATCAGATTGAGTCAGAGTACCGAATAATATCTTAGCAATATCTCCCATAAAATTTAAAACGCCTCTCTTGCTTCTAGTATTCTGTTCATTAGGTGTTTTTAAATATTCTGTGACTAATTCTTTTAAATTTTCAACATACCTGACTTTTGGTTTTACAAAGTGATTTAAACTCCCACAATCTGTCAAATGATACCACTTTTCTCCCTTTATCTTATCACAATAATCAGTTATCAACCGTAAATGATTTTTTGTCTGTTTCCAAAGATCTCTAGTTGGTTCCAAGTTTATATAACTTACCACTTTCCATTGTATAGGGTAAAATTGTATAATTCCTATCTCGTCAAAGTACACACCGGTCTTCGAATCCAGAGCTTTTACTTCTTGAGCGTCTGTAAGCTTCCCCAACCAAAATGGTATTAACATTTTTAGCGTTACCCATGTGTTATGAAGTTTCATTTTCTTTTCCCTGCAAAGGAAAATATGGCTTTAATCTATTTGAATGTACCGTCTCATATTTGCGTTTACCTAACTTTTGTATTATCACGTTGTGACCTTCAGTAGTCTTAACCTCATATGGACCTTTCCATATTGGATCTAATTTATTCCTATTTTCTACTCTGAGAAGTACTAGATCATCCTTCTTGAATTCAACATAATTGCTTTTTCACACGCGATCGTTGTAGTTCCTTAAACTTAATAAGCCTTTCTCTAGCTATCTCATGACAACTTTGCAATTTATTCCGTACATTTAGAATTAAATCGTCGTAATTATATAAAGGTTGTGATTTAGTTTGTAAAATTCCTGGGATATTACATTTTCTTCCATACAATAATTCATAAGGAGAGTATTTAGTAATACTATGGGGGGTAGTGTTGTACGTAAAACTGGCGAAAGGTAACCATTTGTCCCAATCGGCTCCTCTAGGATTGCAAAAACAACGTAAGTAGTTTACTAAGGTCTTATGAGTTCTTTCTAGAGCTCCATTACTTTCAGGGTGATAAGCAGTAGTGCTTAGTTTCTGAATCTTAAATAGTTTACATATTCTTTTAAATAAATCTGACATAAAATTTGTTCCTTGATCAGTTAATATGATATCAGGAATCCCATAAATTAAAATAACATTGTTTACGAAAGCTTCTGTCACTTCTTCAGCTGTTTGTGTCTTTAAGGGTATGACTATTAAATATTTACTTAAGTTATCTTGACAAGTTAATATATATTTATGACCTCTCTCGGTTAGCGGAAGTGGTCCCACTATATCTAAATAAATTTTTATCCAAGGTTCCTTTTGTGTGTCCGTGACCTCTAAAGGTTGTTTTACTTTCTGCTTCTCGTCTTTATTAAATTGACAAATCTTACAAGTTTTAATGTAATTGGTTACGTCTTTCTCTACTCCCGGCCAAGTTATGTATAATTTAATTCGATCGGTAGTTTTATTGATTCCAAGATGTCCTCCAATTGGACAGCTGTGAAATTCCTTGATTATTTCCTTCTTACGATCCTCAGTTAAGTGCGTATTATCCAAGGTGCAACATTCTACAGGGTGTCTACTCAAACTATCTGCGTTTACGTGTCTTTTACCTGCCCCTATAATGAATTTCGAATTCAAATTCTGAAAGTTGAAGTTTCCAACGTATTAATCTCGAACTAGGGTCTTTCACTTTAAATAGCCAGACCAATCCTTTGTGATCTGTCACTACTTGAAATTTACGTCCTAGTAAATAAGGTCTAAAATGTCTGCATGCCCATACTATTGCTAATAGTTCCTTTTCTACAGTGCTGTAATGCGATTCGGCTTGATTTAAAGTCCTGCTAGCGTAAGCAATGGGTTTATCATCTCCTAACGTTCCTTGACTAAGAATTGCGCCTAAAGCGTATCCACTCGCGTCTGTCGTTACTATAAAGGTTTGTGTGAAATCTGGATACTGTAACAACGGAGCTGTCGTTAATTTATCTTTCAATTTATTGAAGCTATTCTGTTCCGTATCTTCCCACTTCCATTTTTTTATCTTTCTTTAACAATTCAGTCAGAGGTTTTGCAATCGCACTAAATTCTTCTATAAATTTTCTGTAATATCCTGCCAAACCTAAGAATGATTTTATGTCTTTAGGTGTCTTTGGAGTTGGAAATTCGGTAACTGCCTGTATCTTATTCGGATCGGGTTTGACACCTTGAGCGGTAACCACGTGTCCTAGATATTTTAATTCTTCTCTCAAAAATTCACATTTATCAGGTTCGATTTTTAAATTGTGTTTCCGTAACTGATTAAACACTTCCCGTAATTTTTTATTATGTTCTTCTAAGGTTTCGCCCATTACTAATATATCGTCCATGTACACAAAGCATCTATTGCCTATTGAGTCTTGGAGTACCGAGTTCATCATCCTTTGGAATGTAGCTGGTCCCGACCTAACTCCAAAAGGCATTTTCTTGTACTCGAAATGTCCGTTAGGGGTGCTAAAAGCGGTTTTACATTGGTCTTCCTCAGCGATCGGCACCTGAAGGTATCCACTTGCGCAATCTACTGCTGAAAAATATCTAGCCTTTCCTATTTTGTCTAATATATCTTGTATATTAGGAAGAGGATAGCTGTCTCCTACGGTTACTTCGTTTAACTTTCTAAAATCTATACAAATTCGCCACTTTTCTTTCCAGAAGCATCTTCCTTTTTAGGTATTACTATTAGTGGAAAATTCCATTCGCTCTTACTATGTGCGATAATACCGTCTTCTAACATTTGTGTAACTTGTTTGTCAATCTCCTCTTGATGAGCCTCTGCTAACCTATAATTCTTCAAAGTTATAGCTCTTCCTTTAGGAATTGAAGGTGTGGGTATGGAATGTGTAGCAGCTGTTGTGCTTGTTAGTCTATCTCCCGGAAGCTTAAATATGTCCGCGTATTCTGTGCAAATGTTTCGTATACTATGGGCTCCTTCTTTCACGTGTTCAAGTCTCAGATTTTTATTTAATAAATCTAATCTTTGAGGTACGAAATTTTCAACTGATACTTCCTGTTCCTTACTTATTTGAGTGGGCGGTTTAACTAGTTCTGGTATTTTCTTTATTATCTGTGCGTCAGCTGTTAAATTAATTACTAGGCATGTGAATGTCTTATCACATTTTGTTATCCCGTTAGCGCAAATTAGCCCTGGCTGTAAAATTTGCCGTTCTATGAATCTGTTCCCTCTTTCGTTCGTAGGAAATTCCATTAAATTTTCACTATACGGAGGAATAATCATCTTTTTATTTAACATATAACCTTGTTCCATGAGCCAGTCTTGGCCTAAAATTATATCTAAATCTCTGGGTAATTTATCTACTATATGACAATTAACAACTGTATGATTTTCACAATTATTCAATACTAATTGAGTTATCCCATTTACTTTTATAGAGTTCCCACTAATACCTTGTATTTTCATATTACAGTTATCCTTTATAACGTTTCTCTTTAGTGATGTTTCTTTAACTAATGATATTTGTGCACCAGTATCTATCAATACTAAACCTAGGCCATTTTTTAATTGTTCACTTAGGATATACATCTCCCAGGGTCTCGGTTCATAACCAGAGGCGTCCCACTGATTAATAGCATTAAGAGTCCCTACTTCGATCTCACAACACGCTGTCTCCATTGAGGTAGGTTTCGTGTCCTTGGATTTTTCCTTAAATCCACTATCCCAAGTTCTATCCCTTGTGGACGACTCGTAGCGTTTCCCTCTATTATTCCACTGTTTCGAGCCTACAATCTCCTGGCGTTTCTCTCTATTATTCCACTGTTTCGAGCCTACAGTCTCTTGGCGTTTCTCTCTATTATTCCACTGTTTCGAGCCTACAGTCTCTTGGCGTTTCTCTCTATTATTCCACTGTTTCGAGCCTACAGTCTCTTGGCGTTTCTCTCTATTATTCCACTGTTTCGAGCCTACAGTCTCTTGGCGTTTCTCTCTATTATTCCACTGTTTCGAGCCTACAGTCTCTTGGCGTTCCCCAACCACGCTAGGCCCACAGTCACAGAACCCATTTATCGGCGTTCTAGTCAACTTATGCAGTTCGCCTTGCGACACTGCCCAACAAACACTGTCATCTGGGGATTCGTTTGCGTCACTAACTATTTTAGCGGCTTTATCTATCCTATCCTTAAACTTCTGATCAACTAGTTCAGGTAATTCCCCTTCCATATTTACCCTAGTATGATCCCTCAGGCACTCCATGAGTCCTGGCGCGCAGTCAGACGGGAGGATTACCTGCGACTGCTCAGGTAACCCGAATTCTCGTTTCCCTGGCGGCCTCCCAGAGCTGCTCTGTCCCGTCCTCCATGCCTACGGGGTTGCGGTCTCTTACCACATTCTCTACTAATGTGCCCTATCTCATTACAATTATAACACCTTATTTCTTTTGTGGCCAGGTTAACCTCTCTCTTTATCTCTGATCCGTACGGTCTTCTAAATTCCCTTTTTACTGCCCCTGTGATTGGATGTCCTTGTCCATTTTGATTACCCCTAAATTTCGTGGACTTTACCTCGCTTTCTTCCTGTAATGCGGTTTCGATTAGTTGCGCTAATGATTCTTCTTCACCCTTAGCCTTTACTATATACTTAATCTTATCGTCCTTTAACCCTGCTACGAAAGTACCTTTTAAAAATTCTCCTATCAGCTGTAGGCCTCCTTCTACATATCTCGAATTATCGCGTCTTTCTAACCTCTCCAATCTATTTCTGACTTCTCTTCTTAAATCCATGGCTATTCCATCTAATCTTGAACCCCACTGTGCAACTGTTTCATTTGTACTTTGTTTTGAATTAAAGAGTATTCCTGCATAATATTCTAGCGTTCTCCTTACAGAAAAGTTCTCCTCCAATATTGCTTTAACTTGAATCCAAGTTTCTCTCTCTGTCCTAGCTAAAAGTCTATCTTTAGCGTCTCCTGAAATTTTGGATTCTATAAATCTTAACAATAAGGGTTGTTTGGTTGGATGGACTACCTGAACCGCAGTTCTATCTCTACTCCTTCTATAAATTCTCTTAAATGTTTGGGGTTTCCATCGAATGTTCGGGGTATCAACTTAACTGCTTGAACTACAGGGATATAGCTTTCCTCGCTAATATCAATATCGCCCTCGCTAGCCATAATGGAATTGGACTCACCTAAAGAAAGATGTAGGGTGGTCTGAGATGCACAGTTCAGAGTCGTAGTGATGGCCTTTCAGCTCCCCTCAGGGTGCGACTCCTCTCGCGGTGCAGGCTGCCAACGGCTGAACACCAAGGACGTCCCTCGAGCGCGTCGGTGGCTGCTGGTGTTGGCCTCAGGACCACTGTCTGCTTTCCTCTGGTGCGTTTACGGGTACCACGGCGCCTGTGGATTACTCTGGAGCGTTGATCCCTCGAGATAGGCTCTGAATTATCTGGGACTAATTGAAGAGTCTCTCCAGCTCGTTCGCACCTTCGGATGTCTCACTGCTCGCTGGTTTTCCAATCCCGATGCGCTGCCGCCATGTAATATCTGGGTGGTCGATTCCTTCTATAGGCCTAATTATAAGGATTATTTTTAAAGTATAAATAATAATCAAAATAAGTAAGAGTTGTGTCAGGAGGTGAAGATCGTCTTGAAGTTCTAGTAGATATCTGTAAATTTATAGATTAGGAATCAACCCCAGGAATTCTTCGGAAATGTGGTTAGTAGATAGGATTAAACCTAACTATAAGAAGACACAGCGGAGCAGTAGTGAGAAACAAACAGACTTTAATACAAAAAAAACGTGAGACAGGGTATCGGTAACACCGATGAAAAAAAACTGTCTAACTTACAATCATAAGTTTCATACATATATACCAGTTGAGTAATGACGTAGTTACAATGTATACGTGAGAATCAATTTGGTTGTATTGTACATGTAACCAGATTCTCCCTTTCTGAAAAGCATATTGAATGCGCTTAACCTATGACCTTTTAAAAGCTAAGTCATCATTAGGTAAGACTACCTATTGTGTAACAATCCCTTATACTGCATGACTTTTCCAAATAACTACAAAGGTAATACCTATTTAAATATTCATGACAGAATTCTTTAAAATCATTCTTCAGCATATTTTAACAAAAAGATCAATTAGGTCAATAATTGTGTTAATTTAGGACAGTCATACATTATAATGAATGTTCATATTATAAAATATATATATATTATGATATACTTCAATATATATTATGATATACTTCAATATATATTACATCGCAGAACGGGCATAATCACCCAATACTGCATTCGGAAGAAGAAGATTGGTACTCATGAGACAAAAATCATGTTGACCAGTGTAATCTGTTTTGTAAAATAATAAATAATTATAAAGTTCTGACCTAAAATTATAAAACACTTGTACGTTTTCCTAATTAAACTTACTTAATCAATTGTTAGTTTATAATGTTCTGGTAGGGTTATAATCACATATGTAATGTAATGATTACCATGTCTAATTGAGCATCCCAGGGTTCCCGGGTTCGATTCTCAACTATACCATAGTCTTTTTTATGTATGTTTAGGATCTGGAATGGTGTCACTGAGCCTCGTGAAGATAATCAGTAGCGATTTTATGAGAGGTAATGAAATCCGGTTAAGAAAACTGAAACCAAGAATGAGAGACTAAGTGGCGTTAACCACGTGAATTCCTGTATTGTTTATTTCTAGCTACTAACAGCAATCACTTCAGTTGGACTTGGCTCTTCGGAGCTGTCGTGCCATAATTTTTTTAAATTGAATATTATGTACTGATTGTTATGTTACTGTATAATAATAATAATAATAATAATAATAATAATAATAATAATAATAATAATATTTTCTTAATACAAAGGTTTATCTTCCACCAAACAATTTTTATCCATGGACTATTATTTGTGGTCACTAAGGAATAAGTCGAAAAATGACCTAAATGAGTTAAGTGTATTGCGATCATCTCCCAAGCCTTGGGGGAACAGCGAAGAAGTTGGTAAAACAACTTACTTGATACTTTCTGAGTTATAAAGATTTTTGTTTCTTGGTAGGCTTATCTCATAAAAATAGTGGATATTTCGATTAAAAGAGTATTCTAAAAGTAGTTATACTTCAAACATATTCTCTATGGCCACAAATATAGGCCTGTAATAGACATTGGTCCACCGCTGTGGTCTCGAGGTAGCGTGCTGCCTTGTCACGCAGCGGGCCCGGATTCGATTCCCGTCCGGGACAGGCTCCTGGGAGAGGTTTATTTTCAGGGTTTCTCATCACCTGTAAGACAAATGTCAGGAAGCTTAGGGTCCAACGGTCCCCGAAAATCATCCGGCCATCATCATCCTTATCATTATCCTTCACCAATGTGGAAAGCAACGTGAAGCTACACCAATAATTCCCTAGTAAAGCTGCAAAGCATAGCATAAAAATGCTATGATTGCAGTGAAAGACCTGCCCTCGGGCAGAATTACTATGGATGGAATAGACATTGGATAATTTATATCAACTTTTCCAAATAATTTCGATCTTCTACATTTTCTGACGGACCAAAATGTTTCATAGAATATTCAACATTGTTCCCCCAAATATTTTTAGAGTCTACCGTGTGCCCTTCTTCCATTCATTTCCCAATCATCTATCAAATTAGGTATTCAAATAATAATGATGATGATAATAATAATAATTTGGATGATATAAGCTCTTCTAAAACTTATTCACCATTGGATAAGATACGTTCAAAATGGAGAAAGTCCATTTTTGGTCTTAAAGATTTTTAAAATACATTAATGTGTTTGTCAAAAATTTAGAAATAATTACATCATTAGATCATCTTACATGTAAACCACCCATAAAGATTACGTACATTAACACTCAATGTAACTGCGAAGCGACGTGATTATTTTGTTCTATAGAGAAATTAATTTTGTATAGTAATTATAACAAATCTGAAATGCCCTTTTCGTATCTTCTCTATTTAGCATACGTTATACGAAAACGGAAAATAATAATAGATGGAAAGGATATATGGAAATAAAAGAAGGTACCGGTATAACTTTCGACAGAAAACATTTGAATGTCTGGGAGTAATCCTAATTAACTATGATGATACGACTGCTGAAATAAAATCTCATTTATTAAAAGGAAATTTGTGTTTTTTATGCCTTCAAAAAGTATATAAAGGAACTATAAGCTGAGCATATACACAAGATTAATGCGACCTAGAGTCGTGCATGATTCCGAAATATGGCTTCTCTTCTTCTTCTTCTTCCTTTCCAGGATTAGGTCAATGTGACCTGTTCCGGTCTCAAGTCCATCGTTTCCTTGGGTAATTTTGTATTGTCCATTCTGTCTAAATGTTCTTTCCATTGGTAACCCACCCAAGTAAAAAAAAATATCACTCAGAAGTCTCAAGTGCGAATATAGCTTCTAAGAAAAAATAAATCATTCCAAGTGGGAAAGTACTAGGCCTATATGAAAATTTTTGGTCCAAATAAATGGAAACGTTTAGAGAATAAGATAGAATAAATAAGTTAAACCAAATGTGAGAGCATAAATTAAAAACAAACAAAAAAATCTTGGTTTTGACATGTAGTCAGAATGGAGGATAATAGGAAAATGGCAAATAAATAGTAATAGGAAGAAAGGCAGACCAGGATTTAGATGGTTAGATGATGTGATGGATGTTAGGAGGCTTTGGAAAGGGAGGAATAGAATGGTGTTTTATAAGAGAGACCTGGGGCTGCGTGGACTATAATACTGTTCAATAATAATAATAATAATAATAATAATATTATTATTATTATTATTATTAATTCTTTATATACAGATTTTTAATGTTTACACATCATTATGTGCCTACCGTTTTATTTTCCTTCTCCACTCGTACCTGTTCCTGTCTCAAATCCATCGTTTCCTTCGGTAATCTTGTATTGTCCATTCTGTCTAAATGTTCTTTCCATTAGTAACCCACCCAAGTAAAAAAAATATATCACTCAGAAGTCTCAAGTGCGAATATAGCTTCTGAGAAAAAAATTAATTATTCCAAGTGGAAAAGTACTAGGCCTATATGAGAATTTTTGGTCCAAATTAATGGAAACGTTTAGAGAATAAGATAGAATAAAGAAGTTAAACCAAACGTGAGACCATAAATTAAAAACAAACAAAAAAATCTTGGTTGTGACATGTAGTCAGAATGGAGGATAATAGGAAAATGGCAAATAAATAATAATAGGAAGAAAGGCAGACCAGGATTTAGATGGTTAGATAAGAGAGACCTGGGGCTGCATGGACTATAATACTGTTCAATAATAATAATAATAATAATATTATTATTAATTCTTTATATACAGATTTTTAATGTTTACACATCATTATGTGCCTACAGTTTTATTTTCCTTCTCCACTCGTCTCTTTCCATCCACTCCATGCCCCCCCATTCCTCTTGTTCTCATTCCAATTCTTATTTCTTGCATCCACCAGTTTCGAGGTCTTTCTTTCTTTCTTCTTCCAGGTGGACACCATTCCAATGTTTTTCTGGGTAATATAATAATAATATATTGCAGATTAAACTCGAAATTAAGTGGTTCTGATTTTATTCTTATTGAAGATAAGCAGAATCTCATCTAGATTTCGAATCCAATGGGAATAAAAGAGTAATTCCATATAAAATTGTATGTAGGACTTTGTTGCATTAATGACATAAGCAGAGATATTACATAAATTTATGTATGTCATTAAGTAATCAGACGATTAGTTTTTTGTAGTGGATATTAGTTGCATTTTACTAGTACAATGGGTTTTGTTTGTTCTTTCCAGGGAATCATTTTTTATGTATATTTAATAATCTGAACCAGATAACTTATGAAGGGGGGTAGCTGATTTTTTTATCCTATCCAATATTAACCGCAGAGCCATTTCCTTTATATTTTATTCAGTTTATTCTATCATTTTAAATTAATTTTTCTCCTTACTAGCTCATCGCCTAATTATTTATCACGCCGCTTCATCAGACTATCCGACACACATAATCTTGACACTCGATCCCATCAGCACATTGTCCTTTATATCCCGCCTCATCACACTGTATATTATTCATTATCTTTTACGGTGTCACTTACCAAAACATGGAATTCCCTTCCACCCTATGTCAGAGACTGTCAAACTATAACATCCTTCAAAAACAAACTAAAGAATTATTTAATAACAAACTAACTTATACACCTCACTGATAGTATTCTTTTAGCAATAAAAATATATTTAATTATTTATGTAAATAATATTAAGAATAACAAATATTTTTATTTGTTTTGTTTTAAATATTGTATAATAGTAAAATTAGTTTTCTATATCTCATTATTTTCCTGTTTTTTATATACACTAGACAGGGACAATTTAATATGTCTTGCTTGTATACATTTTATTATTAGTTTTAGTCTTAATTTTAACTAATATTAACTGGTTGTATTATAGATCGTAATATGTATATTAGATATTATCTTTTGATCAAATTTTTACTTAGTGTTTAATATTAGAGTTAATTAAGATTGTTATATTCTTATGTAATATATGTTTGTCCTGGTGAGTGGAAGAGAAGGCCACATGGCCTTAACTCCACCAGGCTAAATAAATCTTAAATCTTAAAATCTTAATAGGGCATTTAAAAAGCATTTCCATTGAATCTATTTCCCGCTAACTTCATTTCATTCCTTATTTTCTCTTCCTTAGCAATTTCATCATCAATAACTATTCTCTTCCATGTATTTCTTGATCTTCCTGTTCATTCACAATCCAAATTCATTCTTTCCGCTGCTTTATTTAAAATCAGTAGTGTTTATTTTCAACTGTGTTCCTCATTTTTAAATATACTAAGAATACTTAATGAATTGAAGAATTTAATTACTATCGCTGAAATTAATGTTAGCAAACAGAATAAATGTACGCATACATGTTTTTAATAGGCAAGCTTTCATTGATCTTGGTATCTGAAAAATTTTATTTATCTTGACATTGGATAGAATTCGCAATGTTTCTTATGAACATGTTTATGTTTCGTCTAAGCTGGTAGGAAATATAAATTTTAAAGATATTATAAATTCTATTAATAAAATTTAATTGATCTAGGTCCGTGTTATCAATGCAATCAATATTATTTTAATGGAACTGCGATGCCAAATTGGACCAGAATACTGCAGGTCTATTACCAAAGCATTAACATTTTATTTGAGCTTAGTCTAACAATTATAGAGTTCAAGTGCTCTCCGGATGTTGCTTTAAGAGTATCTTTAAGCAGTTCTTTTGTATTCTGATGTTGCTCGGAAAGGAAGCAATTAGCGATAGTCAGGATGCAAAATTGCCTTGTGCATGGACTACCCGCACGATTTTCAGACACCTGCAGAAGTATGAGGCGTTGTAGAACAATATTTTATCATCTTCGCGAGATGTATGTTGTTTGCAATCGGTAGACTTACTTGTCAATGTCTGCAATGTTTGACTGTAATTTAATCTAATTTAAAATACTATTGGTGTTTATTTAAACTCATATTTTTAGTTTATTTTATAAGATATTTAAATGTTACTTTTTTTTTCTCGATATTTGACGAGAATACGTCTTTAAATTTGCGTCCATACTGGGAGACATTTCAGAAATCTGATGATAACAAAATCGGGGGATACAGTTTGGTATTGCAGCTACATATCTATCATCTACATCCAAAATTGAATTACACCACTCGATAGATAAAGCATAAAATAATTCGTTACGTTGAGTGTGGACTGTGACGCATCGCGCGCGGCGGTGGGAGAAGCGCCGGCATTTTGAGGTCGTTTCGCTGCGTCACATAATTTTCGTTTAGTATGAATTTCGACTCGGAGAAGTAACGACGTTCGTTTGAGTTTCAGTTGTCAGCTCACGTCAATATCTATCAATTGCATATATAAAACATTACTGTGAAATAGTTATAGTGGATATATAATACATATATTCACTGATGTTAAAGTAAAAAATAAAATAAATAATACAATGTCAGCCTATACTCGTCAAAAAGCCAAATTAAAATACAGAGATCGTTTACGGTTGGAAAGGGCGTCTCAAGAGCAGTCCAGTGGTACCCATAAAACATATGACAGAGTGGAGCGGTGCCGGGAACGTAAAAGAATGAAGGCGTCCGAGCGGATCAACTACAGCGCCAGTATACATATTAACGTTAGACACACGGCCGTGTCCTTGACACAGTCAAATCCCAATTTTTTTTCTTATGAATTTTTCTGTCTATTTTTAATTCATATTTAGTTCGATAATTTGAGAATGTACCTATGGTTGATTTTATATTAACGTTTAAGTAATTTAAATTTAATGTGCTGGTTTTATATATTACAGTATATACTTTCAGTGCTATATAAATTTAACAGAACCCATATCGCTATATAATTATGAGCACCCGAAGTGCAAAGTTTATGAATCATTTTCCGCGCTTTAAATTTTCTTGATCGTAAAATAATTTAATTCGCAGATAAGCATGTTTTATGTGCAGCCAATATAAAGTTCATTTTATTTTACCTTCTTCTGTACTAACAATAAGTGTATTTCGCCACAAATACTAGTTCTGGATTGATTTAATCAAGTTTTATTCGGCTTTAAGAGAGCAAAATGTTACCTCGGATGATTCTTTAAGTACGAACTTCACTGGATTAATTAATCAAAATATCTTAAATATTTGGTTAAAAATTGTGCAGTTTTCTCGGAAAATGTTATCTGAAATTTATTCTTGCTTTCCTCCATAATGTTATTCGGTATTGCCTCAATCTTTGTACAGTACATACGGGATATGTGCCTTTCTATAACCGTCTTCCACAATTCGGATGGATTTTTGTTTTTAAAAAACTTCGTTAATTATTAAAATCATGAAGGCCTTTCAAAACATGTTTCATCTTCGACATGGTACCAAATAGTATGCCAAATATGAAACATATTTTGAAAGGCGTTCATGATTTCAATAATTAACGAAGTTTTTTAAGACAAAAATCCATTCAAATTGAGGAAGACGCATATAAAAAGGTACTAATGTTATTATTATTTTACAATTTTAATTATGTTTTTGATAAAATGTGTAATATGAGGCGCAGTGATATTAATACCAGGTCGATAGACATATGATAGGCCTAATCCTATTATTGAACGTCTATGATATTCATTGATGCCAACTGACCAGACATGTCGCACCATCACAGAGATACCGGTAGATGAAATGAAACGAAATTGCTGACATGAGTTTGGAGAAATGGTGGAATGAAGGTTTTGGCAAGGGAAAATCGGAAAACCTCGAGATAAATCTGCCCTGGCTCCGATTCGTTCACCACGAACTCCACATGGAATATCCGAGAATCGAACTCGGAAGCCAGAGATGGAGAGCGAGGAGAGGTGATTTCTGCATTTTATGTTTGGGTGTGGATTATCAGTTTCAAAATTTGTTAGGTTCGAAATTACTAAAAATGGAACACAATTATATTTCTATTGTGGCCATCTCTGTCGTGTAGCATGTCTGACAGATATCCCAGGGGTATCGGATTTCGACTCCGGGCTACCCAAAATAAAATTTTCTACCGGTATAGGGTCTGGAATGATTCCACTTAGCCTCGTGAGGATAACTGAGAACAAATTTGATGTGAGGAGTAGAAAAATCCGTATAATAAAACTGAAACTATGGATAAGAGAATGGGTTATGCTAACCATGTGACCTCCGCCACTATGTTATGTTAAGCAATGAGAGCAACATTTTCAGCCGACCTTTTTCATCGAAGTTATCGCGCTAAATTTTATTTATTTATGATTGTAAGCTTTTTTTTGTTTTGAAAATGTACCGTATGTTAAACTGGCGTATTAAGGACATTGATTAAAGGAGTGTCAACCGTCGAAGCAATATTAGCTGCATCCCCACCGAAATACACACATCCAAAAGCAGGAATTCAGACTTCAAGAATACGTTCACACATGGGAGATAGTTACAGTGTTGGAAAACAATGTCTTTCAGAAAATTATAGTACACTTCATGAAAATCAAAGTGTATATATATATATATATATATATATATATAGTGCACATGCGATTATACGAATACCCAGAAACCGCCAGTGAAAACGAGTATGTATCCACTTATTGCACGGAACCGCAATATCCTATACAGTATACTACTATTATTCCATGGCGCCGACAGCCAAAGAAGGTCCTTGGCCTACACCCGACTGCTGGCCTCACATCCACATGTTTTAATTCATAGAGGTGGACAATTATCCAACCATTGTATAAGGGTAACATGTAGTCAGCATATCAGATTCTCCATCTGCCACTTATCCTATATATACAGAATGAAAATCAGCCTAATTCTAAAGATCATCTTGTGAAGTATAATAATACATGAATGACCTGCCTAAACAAATCCGAGAAAACCGTAATATTTGCGACATTTTGCGTTAATTTGTTCAGAGAAAACGCATATAAAATTGAAACTGAACTTGTTCAATTATATATATATGTGTGTGTGTGTGTGTATGTGTGTGTGTTGTGCGTGCGCGCGTGTGATATCCATTTCGGCATATGAAACGAAATAGTAAAAACATTTAGTAAATGTAGTGAAATATGTTAATTTTTTATTCCTGAAAAGGCGTGAATGCGGTTTTTATAGTGTTGTTTAATGATTACGTAAGGTGTACCCCTCAGGGTTCCTCATCTAGGGGATATGTGGATGGCGACCACAAGGTGCCCAAGCTGTGCAAAACATTTCTTCCACTTACTTGTGTTTTGCACTCTTTTAACTTTACTATCTAACCTCTCTTGGTTAACTCTTGTTTTTTTTTTACGCCGACGCTATTAGGGCATCCGAGGGCTAACACTTGTGCTATTTAATTTATATATGCACACACACAAATGCACACATGTACACAAGAAAGAAACTCGCTCGCATACAATAAAAATCTCACACACAAACACACACACAAAAGAAACTCGCTCACAAACACACACACACAAGAAAGAAATTCACTGATATACAAGAAAAAAAGTCGTGTGCGCGCGCGCAGACAAGCACACACACACACACACACACACACACACGCGCACACGAAATAAACATACGTACACAAGAAGTAAACATACGCGCAAACAAGAAAGAAACACAAGCACACACGCGCACTCAAGAAAGAAACACAAGCGCACACGCGCACTGAAGAAAGAAAAACAAGCACACACGCGCACACAAGAAAGGAATACAAGCGCGCATAAGAAAGAAGCATAAGCATACACGCACAAGAAAGGAACACGCATGCATATGAGCTGCTTACTTTTGGTTATGCAACCCATAACAGTCATGGTGACAATATGTTTGATGTTTTGTATGATAAAGCTTAGGTAAGACCCAGATTGTAAATGTCTCCCTCATTTCACTTATTACTTACTATATTGAAATATAATTTCTGTAACATTATTTAATTACCAACTAGTATCATTAGTATTGTTGAATAAACCAAAGTTGAAACTAGAGTAGAATCAGCTATTTTTGTTGGGAATTAATATTATTATTATTCTCAACTACACTTTCAAAATTAATTTCACTCATTACTTTATATTTGCTTTCATAGACCTAATTGTCTCAAACAAGATTTTAATAGTAAACAATACTATGGAATAATAATAATAATAATAATAATAATAATAATAATCATCATCATCATCATCACCACCACTCCAGGGATTAGGCAATTGCCCGTTCCGACTTCATAATGCATCAGCCCAACGTCTTCTAGGTCTTCCAACATCACGTCTTCCTCTTGCTTGATAATTTCTTGCTAACAATGGATATCTCTCCTTTCTCATTCCATCCATATGATCAATCCATTTCTGTCTGTAATTCGTGACCTTATCCAATAAAGGCTGTACTTTCAATTCTTCTCTTATATCCTCATTTCTTATTCTATCAAGTCTTGTACATCCTTTAACTTGTCTTAGGAACCTCATCTCCGCCGTCTGTATTCTATCCTTCTGTTTTTTCAGTGGAGCCCAAGTTTCACATCCATACAATATTGTGGGAACCGCCATAACATTATACATTTTTATCTTGGTTTCTTTTCTAATAATAATAATTTGTAGACCTTACGGGCATATTATCATAATCTGCAAATAAAAAAGTATTAAGATGATTTTTAAATATGTGCTCTGACGGGAATCGAACCCTGCAACCGATGAACTTTAGTCAGAAGAACTGACTACAAGAGCACGATGATTTGCTTAAAAGGAATTATTCCTGCGGTCACCTATGATCTGGAATTTAGGTTAAGTTTAGGTGTAAGGATTTTTCTGGTACTTCGTTATCTTTTATCAACCATCACATTATCGGGGTAATGTAACTCTGGATTCCAGGTCTCAACCTCAGAGGTGGGTTATAATTCTGCCAATACCAGGAGAAAATGCCAGAAATGTAATGCGACAAACTAGTAGCATTGAACAAAATAATGTTAAAATGTTTTAATTAAAATTCTATTCTATGGTATTCTGCCCTAGGGCAAGTCCTTCAGTGCAATCATAGCATTTTTACCTTTCGGGCCTCAAAGCTACCCGACATTTGTCTTACAGGTGAGGAAAACTCCCGGGGAAAAAAAAAATACCTCACCCAGGAAGCTTGTCCCGACTGGGAATCGAACTCGGCCCGCTGCATGACAAGGCAGTGCGCTATTTCGAAACCATAGCGGTGGACTTAATTTATTAAAATAAGGAACCAATATTATCTAACTAACTCACTGGCACTATCGAACCCATAAGTTAATGGCCGCGCGCATATAAGCTCTCCATACATCCCTCTCCCGAGCTAACGTTTTCCAGTCATTCCCTGTATAATCTACTTCCCTCAAATCATAGTTAATGTTATTCTCCCTCCTCATTCTTGGTGTACCAACTGGGTGTTTTCCCTCTGGTTTTCCTAAAGTAGCTTCCATGCACGTCTTTCATTCCCCATTCGTGCCACATGTTCTGCCCATCGCAGTCTACGAGACTTAACTGTTCTTATTATATCTGGCTTCCTATAAAGACCATGCAGTTCACTCCATTCTTATTATCAAGTGTTATAAATTAAACTTATGAAATTATAATTGGTTGGAATCCAGACATTCTGCAGAAGAACTGGCTGGAAATGGAGGGGCCAGTTTGCAGTCTAAAACATCTAGCAGCATCACCACCACATCTTCCTTCATCTTACGATGGACATGGAGTTGTTCACTGGAGTCGCCGAGCATCTTACCGTCTCCTGCAAGTTGCACTTCTTTACTTCACTGTCACATGGATTGCTTGGGCATTCCCTCCTATATATGTTCGGTGAGGTTCCTCTCACTAATTAAATGAGTATTTATTAATTTTATTTATTTTTTTGTGAAGCTGCACATTCCATGTGGTATATTGTATTTTAACTTTGGTTTACAGCTGGTTATTTTTTAATTGAAATCTAAGGAGTGGTCCTCCAAATCTTCAAATTAACTAGTATTTTTCTTCCATGCCAGCCCATTCATATTTTCACAAGAGACCATAAAAATAACCTCAAGTATATGTACCAATCTCTGCTTGCTAAATTATTGTTAACGACTTATTATAATTAATTAAACATTTTATTGAATAGGATCACTTTATCTCCTAAATTATTATTTACGGTTTATGGAAATTACAAAGTAATATTGACATGATTACTGTCAACCATTGCATGCTGAAACCTACATGATTTTTTTCGTAATAGTGTTGTAATGTACCAATGCCGTGTACAAAAAATTATCTACCATTTTTAACTGCAAAGCACTCAAATCCAACGCCAAATCTCATATTTAAACTATAGGGAAGTATTATAACTCCCGAATTGATGGATTGGATAACCCTCACCACCTGCTGTCCGTGCCGCGTCCCGCCTCACTTCACTCCGTCCTGCCCTAAGTCAAGCAGGCAATCCATCTGCTCCATATAGTGGGTTGCCATTGCTGGATTCTGGCTTTGATATCTGTGCCTTGCAGTTAAAAAGGCAGATAATTTTTTTTTTAATATGGCCTTGGCACATCATAATGCTTCTCTGGGACAAATTTCAAGGTAGGTTTCATCATGCAGTTGTTGACAGTTCGCTCGAGAGATAATTTTCATAATATTCAGGCTGCATTTGATAAAGATATTAGACTCATCACTTTCTTTTCCTGCAACTTGTATTTTGTTTCATAATAATTTTCAATTGACTCATAAAGAGATTGTTTTGACATATAGTTTTTCCAAACTGACTTGTTATATTAAATTTATTAAAAATTATGTATGAAAATGTTAACTAAATTAACAACAATTTTTATAAAAGTATTGCTTAGAAAGCAATTCAGTGTAAATTTTATTTAAATATAAATTGTTTGAATACAGTACTTTTTTTGGAGACCACTTCTTATTACATATTTGAATAAAATAGTTTTGCTCTTTTGATAGTAAGTCTGGTAATTTTTCAATTTTATCATTTGATTTACTTACATATTCGAATATGTTAATGTAAATTCAATAAATTTCATGTGTTAAGTAGTTAAATTAACTGAATTAAATTTCATGTTTCAGATTATCTGAAACTGGACAAGCCGTTGTGTTCACCCTTGTGGATACAGCAACTGCTGAACTACAGAATAGAGCCTTACCTTCCTCACAACAAAATACAGAGGATCTATTAACTGGAACTAAAAAAAGAAAATTTAAGTGCAGTTGATTCAACAGATGAAACCCAAATCAACAGTCCGCCTGTTATAATAAAAGATGAATCCATTGAAAATGAAGAAGAAACTTCCAAAAATCTCTCCATTTTGAAGGATGGTGTTGATGATAAAATTTTTACTGTAGAACCTGAACAATATACAGTTAGGGCAGAGCCGAAAGTAATTGAATCAAAAGTAGATGGTAGTATTGAAAAGAAAGATGAAAAAACAGAAGAGATTGTTCTGGCTAAAGAATCTGAACCTGAACATGAAGTTGCAGCTATTAAAAATGCAAGTTTGAAAGATACTGAAACAGGAATGAATGCAAACCATGGGAAAATTGTAGGGAATGAAGGTTCTGATCAGCCAGAAGGAGCTGAAGATATCCCATCATTCAGTGAATGGGCTCAAAAACAACTCGCTGAAGCTGAAAAGAAAAAAGGTATGTTAATTTTCAAATTTCTTCGTAATGAGTTATCCGATTAGCATCACAATAATAAAATCATAGGATCATATTCATATGAGTTCTTAACATGGACCAACTATGTTAATTATTTTTGGCAATAATTATTAAGACATGATCGTGGAAATAAATTAACTGTACTAAAATAGAAGCAGCTCTATCTTGTAAGTTTATATTACAAGAATATTAGTCAAATAGTTGCCCCAAAAAAAGATCTAACCAACAAAAATTGAAAATTGAGTTTTCAGTAGATTAGTGATCTATCCAGAGAATATTACAGCATGGTGGATGTAAAATTATCCCTACTTTCTTTCAGACCTGTTTTATTTATATTTAAAAGTTGGTTTTCAAGCGAATAGTGATCTATCTGTAACAAAATGGCGGAATCAGTTAGTCAAGTATTGAGTAGCAGTGCAGAAAAACAATTATTGCACAAGTGCAAATTCATTCCTCCACAGTTCTGTGAATTTTATCAGAATATTAGGGAAATTGAGTGAAAATAAGAAAGACGCAAAGAATGTAACGAAATAACATTAAATGGAAAATAAACATTGAACACTGATTCAGTTGGAAATTTTTCTAACTGCATCATTGTTCAATATATATTTTCTATTTGTTATTGTAGCATTTTTAGTTAAATGTGGGATAGATCATTTTTCTAATCTATAAAGATAGCTTGCTTTTGTACTCAATTCTGTATTAAATTGTTAATATTTAGTTAGTAGCATGTTATTTTTGCATTCAAATTGCTGTTTATGTTTCCAATAGGATCCACCCATCCATAGTAATTTTGCCCGAGGGCAGGTCTTTCACTGCAATCATAGCATTTTCATGCTATGCTTTGCAGCTTTACTAGGGAATTATAGGTGTGGTAGCTTCCCGTTGCTTTTCACACAGATGAATGATGATGATGCTAATGATAAGGATGATTATGATTATGATTTTGGGGACCGTTGGGCCCTAAGCTTTCTGATATTTGTCTTACAGGTGAGGAAAAACTGCGAAAAAACCTCACCCAGGAGTCTGTCCCGACTGGGAATCAAACCCAGGCCTGCTGCTTGACAAGGCAGCATGCTACCTCGAGACCACAGCAGTGGACATCCAATAGAATGAGAGATTAAAATGTATATAGTATAATGGCAATGGCCTAAAAATGAACATTATGCATTTCCCCCCCCCCCAACAATTTGTAGTTATGGGTTAATTATTTTAGGTTGACACTCTAAGGTTAACTAATTCTACCCCTCATGATAATACTTGCGTTCTTGTTTTATATAATTGAAATTCTCTTTTGAATTTGATGGAACAACTTTTCTTTTTCGTGAATCAAATTGCTAAAACAATTTGTCATCTTCCATTTTCTCTGCTTTTATTATCACAAAAAAATCAGAGATCTGCACTTGCTTAACTGAAAAATGCATCATTATGCATAGATCTACAACCTAGTAGAAAACTTGGGTCACGGACAACTTTTCTGTTCTATGCAGATTGGTAATAATAGGAGTCAATGTGGAACAATTTTTTATGCACTAAAAATCATCCAAAAGATGGTACTTCGTCTCTTTTTTCTAACTCTTCCTCGATTCTTTTAAGATACACCTCCCACAAGTGTACTTTCACAGTTATAAACTTTTTAATGTATTTATAATTTTATAAATACAATTATAATTTCAATTATATCTCAAAATTTTTGGACTTGCTGTCTGATTGTACTTTAAAAAATGTTTATAGATCTGCAAAACTGTAAAGAACAAAAAAGTAGTAATACTTGTACCTGTAATGAAAATTACCTATCTGCAATTTGATTTATGCATAGTGTTTTCTTGTCATTAAATGATATAACCATTGTGATGGTGGTGTGCATTTTAATTATCTTTTCTGAAAATAATTTCCTTATTTACTACTTTTCGTATTTCATTCTGCACACCCTCTATTCTTTACACGCTTTATATTAGCGTGACCTGTATCTATGTATGTAATTGAATCTTTCAACATGATTTTCGCCCTCTTAAAACATTGGATCGACTTGAAACTTTGTATAATTATAAAGGACCAATGACAATACAATAATTTCATAAATAATATATAATAGGTTGCGGCCTTATCGACTTTTTAGTCCATCGTTGTAAGAAATCAATATTATATCCTCTGGTAGCTCAGTTGGTAGAGTGGTGGACTGTAGTGGTATATAATTTCAGTAATCCATAGCTCGCTGATTCAAATCCGGCCCAGAGGATTTTTTTTAGAAGAGTATTACTTTTAGCTCCTTTAAAAATCTAAAACAACATGTTTTATTAGAAAACCAAACTAAAAAAATAAATAATAGTTTAAAAAAACTAAAACAACATGCTTTATTAGAAAACCAAACTAAAAATGAAAAATAATTTTAATTTTCAACACACTTGGGATAAAATTAAAGTGATTAACAAAAAAATAATCTGCAACATATCTAGAATAAAACTATAGAGTTATCTAAAAAAAAAAGAATTTTACCATCAAAAGTGTGGGGTGCTTTTTATGGCTCATACGTTTTCTTCTTAGAGACTTTACTTTTACCAATATCTGTTTATTGTCAAATATATTAATTGATATAGAGCACCCCACACTTTTGATGGTAAAATTTTTTTTTTTGTAGATATCTCTAGTTTTGTTCTAGATGTGTTGGAGATGATTTTTTTGTTGACCACTTTAATTTTATCCCAAGCATGTTGGAAATTAAAATTATTTTTCATTTTTTAGTTCGGTTTTCTAATAAAGCTTGTTGTTTTAGTTTTTTAAACTATTATTTATTTCCTTTTGGTTGTAAGAAGTATTTTAAAGTGCATTTCATTGAAATTTAAAATGAGGAACCCATGCCGTATTGAGCCAGAACAGGCATGTTATGTTATATAATGGTAATTATTTATAACAATTAATTTCATTAATTTGAATATATTGATTTATATCTCTTGTTTAAGACAATAGATAAATAAATACTCTTGCTGTAAGTAATTTTTTGTTTATTTATAAATTTAGGTCCAGTGTGGCATGGGTTAATGTTAATGTATTGTAATGAATTTTGATGCACTATCAAATTGTGCATTGAAATCAGATGACATTTTAATTCCACCCCTCTAAACAACCTAATATACGTACACATGATCATAATATAAATAAAACAGATTCCATAATATATGTTAAAACATGGTAAAATCAAACACTTGATTTTATCATAAATTAAACCTCATAGTGATTAATTCCTGTAAAAGTTAAATATGTGTTAAAATATTACAATTATTCAGTTATCTTTATCAATATTTTAGTCTTCTAAAATTTACAATATAAAAATAGAATACTTGAGATCTCAGTCTTCTTCAACTTTGGATGTAGGATGTGGAGTACTTTCGAAGCATATGCTTCATCTTCAACTTGAGTACCGATTTACAAGCTGAAGATGAAACAGTCTATGCTTCGAAAGTTCTCCACATCCTACATCCAAAGTTGAGGAAGACCGAGATCTCATGTATTCTATTTTTATATTGTAAATTTTACATAGTAACCTCAATGGTGTTTCGTCATGAATTTCAAAAGTATCGATTTTAGTCTTCTGTCATTCATCATTTACACTAAATGGAATTACATACATTAATGTAATATTATATCAGGTAAAAATTGAGTGCATTTTTGTAAATGGGAGGAAATTGTACATCAAACAAGTTTTATTCATTTTCAATATTTTATGATCTATTAATTTATTGTAAATTTAATACTTTTCTTGTTTCATGTCATTGAGCAGGTCAGAATGCAACAACACCACCATCTGGAAGTCCATCTCGTGCCAGTGGAAACTTAAAAATAAGATCAAAAAACTATGCTTCTCCAGATTGTGGAGCAAAGATAGTAGGAACAAATCCGGAGGCTATGTATGCTGGTTCCATAATTTCTCCATCACGAGATGAATATGTGCTCAATGCGTGTACAAATCGGTTTTGGTTTGTTGTAGAACTTTGTGAAGCCATTCAGGCTAAGAAGGTAGGTCCTGTGTTATAAGTAAGAATTTAAAGTTCCAATTACTAAATCTCATTAAATAGAAATTTTAAGATAATTCTTTTGAGATTATACTGCTGTCTCTGCCTTGAGAATCAGTATCACTTTAACTCACTGGCTCTATTGAACCCATAGGTTCATGATTATGCAGACATAAGCTCTCCATACATCCCTATCCTGAGCCAATGTCCCTATCAATCATCCCCTGTATAATCTACTTCCCTCAATCACGGTTAATGTTATTCTTACATGTAATTCTTGGTCTACCAACTGAAATCTTTCCCTCTGGTTTTCCTAGAAGAAACTTCCATACCCCTCTTTCATTTCCCATATGTGCTACATGTCCTGCCCATCACAGTCTATGAGATTTAACTATTCTTATTATATCTGGTTTCCTATAAAGATCATGTAGCTCACTGTTATGCAGTCTTCCTCATTCACATGCCTTCACCCGTCTGTTCATCTCTCTTTGGTCAAAAAAAGTTCACATGTAGACATGGCAGCCATATTGATTTTAACAAATATTCTATACAACAACAAAGACATGTTCCAGTGCAGCCAACATAGAGTATGTACTAATTAATTGTACACATATACTTCAGAATTTTATAAATTATTATTTATTTTTGGGCATTACATTGTTTTACAGGTTAGAGTGCTTGAATTCCATTAGGTTAGCTTTTAGGTTTATTAAATATTGTGTATATGTTGGCTGCAGCCCATGATTCTATAGCGTAAACTATTTTGCATTTGTTGGCGCATACACATGGTGTGATGATTGGAACTTAGAAAAAAAAATTGCATCGCATGTTGTAAAATATTTCTGCTTCTTCTTTTGTTTTAAATGTCTTTCCTCCAGTGTTTGAATGTAATTTACTTCTGAGACATATAACATAAATTATGTGTTATTTCCTGTAATTTATGTGGAATAGAAAACAACTTTTCTATACAGACATAAAAAATAATTTTCTTTCATATTAATAATAGAAAAACTATGAATAAATAATCTGTAATTCAGATAATTTGTAATTACATAATTTATTAAGAAGTTTGCCGTATTATTTTTTATTCATGTTTAAGCACAAATTTGCTAATAAAATGTTTTATTTTGTTACAGATTGAGTTAGCTAATTTTGAGTTGTTCTCTTCTTCACCACGAGACTTCTCTGTGTCACTGAGTGATCGTTTCCCAAGTCGTGATTGGAGAAGTGTTGGTCATTTCACAGCTCAGGATGAGAGGGACATTCAGAGCTTTAATTTGAATCCCCATTTGTTTGGAAAGTTCATCAAAGTAGAACTACATTCACACTATGGCTCTGAACACTACTGCCCCATCTCACTGTTTCGAGTGTATGGCACAAGTGAATTTGAAGTTCTAGAAACTGAGGTTGAAGTGCATGAATCAGTTCCCAATCTAGCTGATGATGACGACGACGAAGAACCCTTAGATGTGGACACAGGAGAGTCTCCTAAAACCTTATTTGGCAGTGCACAAGATGCTGTGTTAAGTATAGTTAAAAAAGCCGCTCAAGTATTAGTTAAAAGTGGTGATTCTCAAAACGAAACAATTGTTATTATTAACGTAGATACATCACAAGCGCAAGAATCAACGAGTGAAAATTGTGTTAGTCCCAGCCACATTATCGTGTGTGACAATTGCAGTGATGCTTTGTTTAATCAGGTGTTTGATCTTCTAAGTTGTCGTGGAGCTCATTTACAAGCATTGATTGATTCTCCATTTGTACGCACTAGTTTTCAAACAAGTAAATTATGTTCAGAATACGGATTAGATTTTGGTAGTCATCGTACTGGAGCCCCATATCCTTTGCGAGCATATACGAACGCAATAGACCCAACATATTCAGATAGAAGTAATTATTTATCAGCACTATTACCACCGAAATATATTGCTGCATTATGCAACATTTTAGCCATATTGGAGAAAAAAGTAGTATTTAATATTAGTTACGAAATTAATGGAACCTCTTCTATAAATTTAACAAGTAATTCTGAAGGAACAAGTCCTAATTTAGAATCTAATTTTGAAAATTTAGTAATTACTCCACCATCAACATGCACAATAGATATAAGCTCATCATTGCCTTGTAGTTCTCCTTCAGTGTCTGATAGTGATGTCACAGCTGGTTTTTCTTCTAGTATTACACTGGATAGTTCATTGACAGAAAAAACAATTGCATCTCAGATAAAACCAACAAAAACTTTAGTCAAAGAACCAGACAAGAAGGGTGGTTTACCTTCAGCTGCTCCAATAAAAACTAGTTACGAACAAGGAAAGGATACAGTTGTACTGTCAGAAACACCTTTAGTTGAAGAACTCCCTGTTAGTAAATCATCTGTGACAGCATCGGTTGTTACTAGAGAAGAAAATCAAACTAAGATACCAGAAATATCACCTGAGAAGGAAGATGATCAAGCAAAAATTACAACACCAGAGCTTAATATAGTAAAGAAAGAGGCTGCAGAAGAAA
Organism: Diploptera punctata; assembly: GCA_030220185.1. Taxonomy (NCBI): domain Eukaryota; kingdom Metazoa; phylum Arthropoda; class Insecta; order Blattodea; family Blaberidae; genus Diploptera; species Diploptera punctata. Next base: position 295,721 of record JASPKZ010000014.1, read on the forward strand.
AACCTGTAGTGCCAGAAGCAGATCAACAACATTCTGCAAGTGTTGAAAAGCAGATGGAAACTGTGTTTGATGATAAATTTCAGGAAACCCAGGAAAACCTTTCTCTTGATTCAATTCTCTCTCAAATGAAGGATCTGGAAATGCCTGTAGATATTAGTAGCAGTGCTGCTGTAAATCCATCAGCTTCTACAACGACAGTCCCACCTCCTAATCTTGCACAGACACAACAGGCACAGAAAGAATCAGTCTTTGTTCGCCTATCAAATAGAATTAAGGTGAGAATTAATTCAAATTTATATTTTTCTCTTCAATATAATAATCATCCATCATTGCAAATGTTAAAATTTAAATTAATACATCAAATTTGTATGATCAGTATACTTTTATATTCTATAAAACAATTTAAAATATGTAAAGCTTTGATTGAGCTTTTATAAGAAAAATCTCTGAGGTTTAGTATAAGATTTCTGGATATGAGGTGAGATATACAGAATTTTAATTATATCTTAAATTAAATCTCATAGTGATTTTTCGTACAAAAGTTCAATACTGGATATGAGGTGAGGTGTAAAGAATTTAAATCTTAACTGTAAAGAAAGCTTCATTGCTAAAGTCCAAAGCACATCCTAGAAGTGCAATATGCCAAGGGTCTGAATGTAGTCTTGGTGGAAAGGCCCTGCGGCTAGCCAAATTAATGACAAGCGGTGAGCAATTCCTTTTGACTCTCCAGGATGTCCTAGAAAGGAGAGCCCCGGGTTCCTGCTTAAGCATTAGCCCCGGTGTGGTTTAGAAAATGAATTAGTACCGATATGATAATAAATTAAAAACGAAAACCATCATTCTAACCTGCATGGTAGCGACGATGTACTCCGACTAGTATATGAGTTCGTAATTTTTGAATATGGCGCTTGTGGCCGTCAGCCAATCAGAGGCTGGTGATTTTTTGAAGCATGATTTTTTGTATTAATTTATTAGGATATCATGTTCGAGTGATATCCATGGTGTTCTTAATGCTTGTTTAAATCTAATACCGAGATATTATTAGTTTAATTTAATTTAAAATATATTATTGTCACGAATTTGTGTTAGCCATTCGCGTGGCTGTCTGGGGATGCCACGCCCCTTTTTTGAAAATGTGTTATTTTGGACGATTCGAAATATATATTGATGTTATTTCGATTGTGTGATATATTATGTGGTCCATGAATTCATTTGACGTGTTTTCAATTAAGTTTGATTATTTAAAGTGCCTAAAACGCAGTCGTGTCTCTGAGCCAATCCGGAGGCTGTGTGATATTGCCACGCCTATTTTTGCGGTCTTGTCTCGCGAGTTTGTACATTAGCAGCCCATGCAATTACTGTAGAACTACGATTTTGTTGAAAGAGTTTTGACCTTGGAGTGGGAAGGAAGTCAGTATAAGATGAACTTTACAATGTAAACAAGTCCCTTAGAGTAATGTTAGAGAAGTGTTTGTGTCTAAGTACTGCAAAAAAATTTTAAATGCAATGATTTTTCTGTTTTAGTTGCATAACAATAGAATACTTGTATATCAAGGTTATATATTAGGAAGCATTTTATTTTTAGTTTGTTTAATGTCCCGCGCCGTAGCCAAGTGGTTAAGGCAGGAAGCCTTGGTGCAGAGCTATGGGCCTTGCGCTGGTTCGAGTCTCCATGGGGGAAGAAATTATCTCATGGTATTTTGGCCGGTGCCCACCCAGCATCGTGAGGCATTTGGGTAACTACAATAAGTAGCAGTTCCAGGTTGAGAAAACCAGCTATAACGACTGGGGGACTCAACATGCTGACCACATGTCACCCCTACACTGTCTAGATGATCATATACCTCTGTGATTGACAATGTTTGAGGCCAGCAGCTGGCTGGTAGGCTAAGGGCCTTCTAAACCTGTCGCACCATAGAATTGAATCAGAGTTGTACTTTAATTTGTGTAAATTATTTAAATTAGTTGAATTCTAAATTACTGACATAAGACACATTGTTATATAAAGGTATTGGAACGCAACATGTCTCTAAGTGGGCAGTATCTTGAAGAATTGAGTAGGCGATATAAGAAGCAGGTAGAAGAAATGCAGAGAGCGTTCAATAGAACCCTAGCTGCTGTAAGTGAAGAGAGTCGTAAGGGAGAAGAGAGAGAGCAAAAACGATTGGAAGAAATGGCAGAACTACAGAAAAAACTATCATCATTAACCGTTGCAGTAGAAACACTTCTTCAGGAGAGAGACAGTTGGCAGCACAAAATGGCTGTGAGTATGGCTTTGATACTTCAGAAGAAAATTTTAAAAGAAAAATGTTTAGTATTAATGATAAAATACTCTGCTTTTAAAACTTATAATACTGAATTCAAAAGTGATATGTGTTTATATGTAATTTTGGCCTATTACAAGCAGAATATGTTTTGTGGGAAACAAATTAAAAATTGAAAATTGAAATTTTAGGCATTAGTAAGTATGTTAATATTATTCGTTTTTAAACACCTTAATGATGGACAAATTATATTTGAAAAGAAAAATATACGCCTAGACTGGGGTTTGAACCCAGGACCTTTGACTTTCTATGTCAATGCTCTTCCGCATTGACATAGAAAGTCAAAGGTCCTGGATTCAAACCCCAGTCTAGGCGTATATTTTTCTTTTCAAATATAATTTGTCCATCATTAAGGTGTTTAAAAACGAATAATATTAACATTGAAAGAAGCACTACTGGCTTTATAAGTAATGTTTAAATTCCCAATAAAAAGTCTTCTTAACAAAGAAGCCGCCATTTGCAAAAATCGTAGCAACGGCTGATAGCATTTGGGGTTAGGGAATTAACTATGTGTAAGAGAAAAATACGCGTTTAGATTGGAGGCCTAGGTGGCTCAGATGGAAGAGCATTGACATAGAAAGTCAAAGGTCCTGGGTTCAAACCCCAGTCTAGGCGTATATTTTTTCTTTTCAAATATAATTAGTAAGTATGTTTTATTCTATGCAATTATGGTATTAACTTGTTTTAAATTATAATGTTATCTCAAGTTAAAAACTATCAAATCAAATTACAGTAAATTGCTTTAGAAAATGAAATTTAAAAATGTAAACCAAGCAGGATTTGAATCTACAATCCGTGAAACTTGATCACTCTGGCATTGAGTTATTCATCCAGAAAAATAAAGTACTCTTCTCTCTGTTAAATTAAACACTATAAACAGATATCATCTTGAGTTGGTCTTTTGTGTGTGTGTGTGTGTGTTTTTTTTAATTGCTCTCCAGAAGTTTGATTTACCAACATTAAAGAATAGTTTCATATTTTAGAACAACTGTACAAATTTTACAAAGATGTATGGTACTTTTATTATTGATTTAACATTTCTCACTGAAAGATAAATTATATTTGAAGAGAAAAATGTTCGCCTAGACCGAGACTCGAACCCGGGACCTTTGGCTTGCCAGGCCAAATGCTCTACCAACTGAGCTACCGAGGCGAGTCATGATCTAGATGCAAATTTTTCTCTTATATACGTTGCAAAGATAGAAGCAATGGTTTCAAAAGCATTTGGCGATAGGGAATTACAATGTATATAAGAGAAAAATTTGCGTCTAGATCGTGACTCGCCTCGGTAGCTCAGTTGGTAGAACATTTGGCCCAGCAAGCCAAAGGTCCTGGGTTCGAGTCTCGGTCTAGGCGAAAATTTTTCTCTTCAAATATAATTTATCTTTCAGTGAGAAATGTTAAATCAATAATAAAAGCATCATTGGAAGCCTTACTAGCTTTATAAAGTAATGTTAAATTCCCAATAAATGTCTTCTTAACTAAGAAGCTGCCATTTGCAAAGATAGAAGCAATGGTTTCAAAAGCATTTGGCGATAGGGAATTACAACGTATATAAGAGAAAAATTTGCATCTAGATCATGACTCGCCTCGGTAGCTCGGTTGGTAGAGCATTTGGCCCGGCAAGTCAAAGGTCCCGGGTTCGAGTCTCGGTCTAGGCAAAAATTTTTCTCTTCAAATATAATTTATGTATGGTACTATTGATAGCAATTTCTCTCTTGGGTAGTGATAGTCCCCATGGTGTTTTTTATAGAAGTAGGCTGGATTCACCTTATCACTTCTCTTCACAATCCCTCACATAACGTATTTGGCACTTCATAAACATTTAAATATATTAAACTTTTATAGGAAAAAACCACTATGAGGTTTAATTTATGATTAAATTAAAATGCTTCATACTTCACCTCATATCCAGTCTTCTATGTAGACTGCAGTTTCAAATCCTTAGCAACTTCATCTTCAGTAATTTTTCGTTGACTGATGTTTTAATAATAATAATAATAATAATAATAATGATGATTTATTTATTCTGGCAGAGTTAAGGCCATAAGGCCTTCTCTTCCACTCAACCAGCACAAATACAAATAAATATTTGACAAATAGACAAATATAGATATACACTATACTAATTATAAATAGTTAAAGATATTTTAAATGTAGCAATGTAAATTTCATATGCAAACAACATTTTATACGATAATAACAATAATAATACTTACGATAATAATAATAATAAAATAATAATAATATGAATATGATAAATTATACGAGAAACACCAATTAATATATGTACCTTACACTGGGTAATGAAGAAGTCGAGGTTAGAGCAAATATAAATTTAGATTTCTTTTAAAAGATGCCAATGTTATGTCGATCAGAAGAACTACTTCTTCTTCCCTCTGTTGGTGGACCGATAAACCTCCTAATCCAGTCAGAATTCACAGGAATTTCGAAGTTCATAAGTTTTCCTTTCTTGTTTTTTTTTAATGTGGAGAAACTAAAAGAAATCAGGTTTGGGAAAAAATCCACATTAAAAAAACAAGAAAGAAAAACTTATGGACTTCAAAATTCCCACAAATTTTGACCTGATCCAGAGGTTCATCGGTCCACCAACAGAGGGAAGAAGAAGAGTTTCTTCCGATTGACATAACATCCGTCGCCAAGAAAGTGCCTGACAATGAGACCGTTGTGGTCTCGAAATCGCGATCTAATTAGAAAATTTGTATGAGGAGAAGTAAGAAACATTTAATTTCACCATATTTTAAATTTAATTTAAATATACACTCATTTTACACTCTGATTCTGTAAGCATCACTAGCACACATCATTTATGTAACATGACGTGTCAAAGTAGTATGTGAATACTATCTTCTGTTGTCTGCAGAACCCAAAGTAGTGAATATTAGTGATACCGCATTTTGACTACTGTGAAGTTCTACTAACTGACATAAATGACGGATTGTTGGACAAACTGCAGCGTGTCCATAATATGTGTATCAGATTCATATTTAATGTTCGAAAATACGATCACATTTCTCCATTGTTCCACGAATTGTCATGGCTACATCTAAAAAGAGAGAAGAAAATCGCACTGTCTAATTCTCTTATTTAAGATCCTACATACCTCGATTCCCAATTATTTATCATCCCGTTTCCAGTATCTATCCTCAAACCATAACTTAAACACAAGATCACAACATAGTCTCTTACTTAATATACCACAACATAGGACATCACATCACTCCATATCATATACCATCTCCACTTCTCGCAACTGGAATTCCCTACCACTAGAAATAAGGGGCTGCCGGACATTGACATCTTTTAAAAGAAATCTAAATTTATATTTGCTCTAAACTCGACTTCATTATTATCCAGTGTAAGATATATATATTAATTGGTGTTTCCCGTATAATGTATCATATTTATATTATTATTATTATTATCGTATCATTATTGTTATTACCCTATAAAATGTTGTTTGTACATGACATTTACATTGCTACATTTATTGTATCTTTAACTGTTTATAATTAGTATAGTGTATATCTATATTTGTCAAATATTTATTTGTATTTGTGCTGGTTGAGTGGAAGAGAGGGCCTTATGGCCTTAACTCTGCCAGAATAAATAAAGTATTATTATTATTATTATTATTATTATTATTATTATTATTATTATTATTATTATTAAAGTATGAAGAGTGCAGTTTAACATTGGAACACACACACATATGCCTAAATGTATTATTGCTTTTAACTCTTGGCTAGATTTTATTTATCTCAAAATATCTTTTTACAGGTGATTATTCAACATGTTGTACTAATTGTGATTGAAGTGATGGTGATAGGGGTATTTCTTTACTTCTGCCGAAGTTTACCAAACACAGGAACGGAGAGTCCAATTAGAAAATGGAGTTTAGGCTGGCGTGTGAAAGCACCTAAACGAAGAAGATCTATTGATGGAATTACTACGCATGAATCTGCAAGAATTCATAATCGCAGACCAAGTGAGGAAGCTCTTCATATCTCCGGTATGTCATTAATATATGCGTATGATAATTGTTTCATTGTAATGTATATTAAATGACTCCCTTCAGGTTCTGATGCTAATGGATCAATAAATATGGCAGATAGAACAGTTGGGGACTCATATTTTCTCAACTTTTTCAAGACATGACGTGGAATAAATCCCATCATAATGTCTTCTTAGTAGAGACAGCCCTATTCTAATGTGAATGAAAGTTCATTACTGAAGAGTATATGGGATTTCAAATAGAAAATTAACCCTCTGCATGTCAGTGGTAAAATCTCTTGTGTCAGAGTTTTAATCACATCTGCCAATGTGATCGGCTTTGCAAGTAGTTTAAGTATATTATCTGGCAGATAATGGACAGAAGCTTCAGAGCCAATCTAATCAGCTCATGACATCTAAAGGGTTAATTGCATCTAGAGGCAGCCTTATTGTAACGTAAGTAGAAGTTCACTATTAAAGGTGTACAGGGATTTCAAATAATAATAAAAAATATCTGCTCCTGGACTGTCCGTCTGAGTAGCTCAATTGGTTAGTGTGCTAGTATGCAAGCTGGAGATTTTCAAATCCCAATATTCATTCAGAAATTTTTATTCAATGAATGAATGAGGCACTTCTTATCTTACCTCATAGTTTTTTTTTAACACGGGAACTGCATTTTTCAATAGGACATCCCTCTTGACAGATGCCCTAGAAGGAATGGTCAATGGAAAGAAAGTTAGAGGCAGGAAAAGACATCGGATGATAGACAGTATTAAAATAAATGGTTTGTATGTGGATACAAAAAGGAAAGCTGAGATAAGGAAAGAGTGGAGAATGCAGAGTTTGCAGTGAAATACCTGCTCTTGGGCAGAACACTATGTATGTATCCCTCTCGTTTTCAACCGATATTATGATTACCGGATTTTCGTTGGAAACTTCATCTATAACCATCTTATCTATAAGGTTAGAAGTGACTCATTCATTCATTAAATTAAGAACCTCATAATGTTATTTCTCATATTTAAATATGAAGACATTTCTATATTAAGTTATATTGACTATTGAATAGCTTGCTTGAGTAAATTAATTTTGATATTATTTAAAAAATAAAATAGAAAGTAATGTTAAGAAGTTAGACTTAATAATTAAGCTTGGTCTGTATATTCTGACCTCTTATGGTTGTTTCTGTTGGACATATGTTTCAAAGCCTGTTGGTCCCATCTTCTGCAATAGCTGAAGAATATTGGAAGAATTGCTATTTTGTATACTCTATTATCGGCCGCACTGGACTAGTGGTTATGCTCCTTGCCTCTGGTCCTGAGGGTCGCGGGTACAAACCTAGCCGGGGTCGATGGATTTTTTTAGGATGGAAAAATCCAAGGAGCAAGTCCTCCGGGAGGGATTTTAAGCCGTGGGTCCCGAGTCTGAAGATTTTCAGGCTCGTAAAAGATCCTTAAACCTGAATGAAAAGGCATCTAAGCAAAATTTACCGAATTTTCTCATCCTAGTACTACCTTGGTTTCCTAGATGTCAGCATGAGGCAGACCGCTGACCACGGACCACTCAAATGACATCTATATGAAAACAAGTGTAACTAAATTAGTATGGTTCAAATTCTTCCCTATAGGGGGAGAGCGCCTAAACCTCTGTTAAGGGAAACATTGGCTTAAAGAAGAGGAGATATTATTTATTTATCATAAATTAAACCTCATAGTGATTAATTCCTATAAAAGTTAAATTATTTATTATTACTGTTATTGTAGTTCTCTATCCACCTGTCTCTCTTTAGTCCAAAAATTTTCCTAAGCACTTTATTCTAAAAACTTGTATTCTTCTCTTTTAAAGTAAGAGACCATGATTTACATCTATAATATTGGAAGAATGGCCATTTATTTACTCTATTATTAGTGTAACATTTTTTGAGAGAAGTTGGAATGACAAGACTCTTTTTAATGCATAATAGCAGGTATTCCCAGCCTGCTAGACTATCCATTATTATTGACTTACTATGTCAACAATTTGACACCTGTAAACAATTTTATGGACTTACATGAGAATTGGTTTTTGAATTTTTTGTTTATACAACATTCCTTCCAAACTGAACTCTGAAAATATCATTAATATTGGTGCAGATATAATGCCATTGCAACCACACAATGTAAAAAAAAAAGTATTTGTATCTTATAGAGTTACATGTATTGAAAAATGTTTACTGACTTTTTTATTCCAGGTACTTACAGTGATCTTCTTATAACAGATCCCCAGATATCTGAAATTGATGGTGGAACTGGTACTGTGCCTAAAGTAGAAGCTAAAAAAAGACGACGGAAGAGGAAAGATGGCCTACACAAATCATCTTCTAGTGCAAATCTCAATTCAAAATCAGTTGGACGAAGAAGTTTAGATAACACTCCTTGTCCTGTGGTATCTGGTAATAGCGAGAATGAAAATGTTCCTACAAGACGGGCAAGTTCCTCTGAAATAGGCAGGTGGTGGAAATTTACAAATGGTATAGAATCAGAAGAAACCACTAATTCAAGGCAAGAACATTCTGTTAAAATCAATGGCACTGAACCACTTAATGATCCTGAGACCTTGTCTGTAATGATAAATGGTTCCACACACACGTCTTCTACATCAGGTAATGTAAGTGAAAGAGAATCTCCATCTAGAAAATCAGATCTGTCTCAAAGTTACAATTCTCAAAAAGTAGAAAAGAAAATGAATGTGGACACTTTAGATGAAAACACGCCTGTAAGGCAAGGCAATGGAACTGTTAAGTCTGTTGGATCAAATCCAAAAGTTAGGCAGTTAACATCACCTTTTTTCATTAAGACAGCAATGTCTTCTAGGAGCAATCGGGTTGGAAATAACATTGAACCTAGTCCACAGGCAAGATTAAAGTCTGATAACTGGGAATGGTACCCGCCGTGCTGCAAATTTGGACAAGTCTAGTCATAGTACCCCAACTACGCCTACTCCTTCATCCACTGTCTCTCTCCTTAATGGAAGTGGACATAGTGCGAACAGTCACAATGAGAATGAAGATTTGCATCGGACTAGTGAGGGAAGTGGAAGTGGTGTGTGTGTTTCACAAAAGGACAATGTCAGGCGAGCAAGTGGCAGTGGTGGTCTTAAGAAAATGGTGAAAAAATTTTTTTGAATTAAATTGGTATGTTTGTTCCTGTGCATCTGGCATGTGGTTTGGTCATTTATCATTCCAGTTGTCATTGTGAAGCATTCTAGTCTTATTTTGATAGAGACAAGTCTTCCCCTTCAGTCACAATTCCCAACAAATGATGCATTGAAATTACTTGTTAATATTATAAAATGTTCTCTGTGTTGTTATAAAGTTTGGTTACAACGTTTATTTATATTTTTTAATTTCATTAATCTTCCAAATATAATTACTGGGATTCTGTGTTCTTTAAACAACATATTTATTGATTGGAGCCCAAAATCATCAAATTTATAACTGGTGAAAATGGCACAGAAACTAAGTAACAAAAAACTACGTTGTTGGTTCTTCAGTGTCAATTCTTATTTTAATTGTTTCTATATGGCTTCATTATATTTGGTCTGCTAGCTGTTATTGAAAAATATGATGCAATTATTTAAAAATCATTTTGCATGTTTTATATAAAAGATCACATATGGCTAAATGTTTATTTTCACTGCTGGATCTTGTTTCAAATTCTTAGCTCTTCCTTCATAATTTTTACAAAAATCTCGCAGTTTTAATTTTTGAATATTTAAACAATATTTGAATATTGAAATTAAGTAATATTAGCATTAAAATTTTGTAGGATGTTATTTCATCCTTCAAACTTAAATATTTTGTCAACTTTGGTTTGAATGTAGTTTTCTCTTTAAAATGTTTTAAATTTCTGTCATATTTACTTCCAAGAAATTATCTTCGTTCTTTTTATAATCTAATTTCAGAATGGGGGAACCTAATTTATTTCTACCCTAGTTTAATTAAATGTTACTCTAATTTAAATGTTTCCAGTGCTATCAGAAAAACTTCTAAATTTTGTTTATATAGATAAAGAAAATTAGCACCTAATGTGCTTGTAATGACTGTAGTTTTACTAGTTTTGAAATCTTCAAAATGGAATTAGCTACACAGAATCAACTGATTTTGTAATAGGTCATTATTTTTACTAAGAAATGAGACTTATCATATGTAAATGGTTATGTGAAATTCAGGATTTTCTATGTACTATTGTGATTCTTCAAATTTATGTTGACATCATTGAATTCAGTAACAACTTAAATTTCAAAATTAATGTACTATGTAAAGCATCTTGTGCTAGTATCTGTAAAATCACATAATTGATGGAACTGCCATTAATAAAATTTCAGTTTTAAGAGATTCCAGTAGATGTCTTTATATATTTGCACCCAAAAATCTTTGCTAGCAAAATATCTTAGTTATGTAGTCTGTTCACTTTATTATTACCGGTGTAAAAACTAGAGTATATATTTTTTTATCCTGTGTGATCTGGGTTTTTTTCCAGTATTGGATAATTAATTTATACCCATTAGAAAGAAAAAACTCATTATATTCTAATCAGATCTACTTCATTTCTTTTTTATTCACCTGTCAGTAGAATAATACAAACAAAAATTATGGTTAAAGACTATCTGCTCTTAAAGTGATCCACAACTAAAACAAAACCATGTGACCTGCTCGTTTTTTCATTGGTTGTGGACACTGACGTACAATGTAGAAGCAATAAAAAGGATGCAAAAAAGTAGTTCCCTTCATTAAATTAAAAATATGTTCCCTGAATATACTTATTCTTTGCGAATGAAAATAATAATTAAGTCATGTAGGTAGGAAATAACACTATCAGGTTTATTTTAATTTATGTTGTTTTTTGACTCACCTCTTACTCCTTAACTCTTTCGCAGACTTGAGTTTCTTCACTGCATTTGTGACATTCTCAATGCTGTATCACGTTCACAACTCAGTCTCAGTCTCAGTTGTGAGTCTGCGAGAGAGTTAAGAAGTATGAAGCGAGTAAAAAAAAACTCATAAATTTAAAAAAAAATGAATATCATAATATTTAAAACATAGAAAATATTCTAAAATATACCTAATCAGTAATTACAACTTAAAGTAATTTATTACATATGGATGATGCATTTGAATCATGCTTCAGAGTCGATTCTGATGCAACAAATTGGCTGAACATATTGAGTCTTCTGTTGCTGTGTCACCATCTAAATTTTTAAAACACAAGTCTGGCAAACCTTTGATTAGTGGTCAAAAAACAGTTATTTTAAATGTATTTCACAAGTTCAGTGAAAATCTCAGCTTTGTTGTAATCTACCCTATTCAACGATCACATGTCTTTATATATTTCACACATGCTCCCTGTCAATGTGACAATAATTGTGGCATGAATGGTGAAAGGATACAATTGGCATTTGTTTATGAGAGCGGAGATAAGGTATAGAAATTGGCTGGAAACCTTTCTAATTTATTTTACCTTATTACAAATCTCAAAATATAACTCCCACACCCAGAAGCTTTATTGGTTTATAGATTCTTAAAGATTATTAGCCTACTACAAGTGTAATTGTTAAGTTTTAAAATTTATATTTTTGCTTCATTTATAAATTTATAAAGTCCATCACCGCACGAACTTTGTAAACTAAGCAAATTCCTCAGGAAGTCGAATATATGGTCCAGTTTTGCTGGTTTATGAAATATGTCCTTATTTTGCTAATTAAATCCTATGTATCCAGTTTCATTGTGTGAAAACAAACATGGTGGTCACTAGGAGGAATTTATACATTTTGGCTTTTAGTATAACTGCATTTTATAATGATAAGACTTCGCTGAATTTTATAGAATACGTTCCTTGTTTTATTTTATTGGCATGTGTCAGGTTTTGTTATGAAAAATTTCTGCTGCTAGAGTATTTTTTAAATTTTTGCTTCAGGTTAAACCCACATTTTTTTTATTTTGTTGGTTAACTAACTCAACTTTAATTAATAATAGGAGGTAGAATATTTATGACTCACTTCATATTTGTAGATTTCTTGAAGACCAAGGTTTCGAAGTGTTAAACATCGTTATCAATTCTTTCTAACTTAAAGCATCAAAACCTGGGTCTTCAAGAAATCTACAAATATGAGGTAAGTTGTGAATATTCTAATTTTTTTTTAAATAAACACTCATAGTATCGCTTCCTTTAAATATATATTAGATAACTCAACCTCATCTTTTTATTTGATTGCAATATGCCAAGTTTGGTTTGGAGAAAAACGAAATTTGTGACTGCTAGAGCATCAAGAGACTTATATATATATAACATTGAAATAAAGAAGCGTTTATAGAGTAAAAATTCTCTCTAATTTGCTTACTTGTTATAGTAGCCACTAGAGGGCAGTGAGTCAGAGTTCTCACCACCTCTCATGTTAGAGAATATATATAAAGGAAAAATAAGTGTTTGTGCTAGGATGTCTGGATACCAGAAGTAGTAGCACACTGAAGTATCAATTCAGAGGTCTGGGTTCAAATCCCCATTCAGGCACTTTTTCTTTCTTTTCATATCATATATATATATATATATATATATATATAAATTTTTGTCATGAACATTTTTAGTGTCGATCAAGGTTTATAAAATTTAAAAAAATCTTTTAATCAAACAACCTCTCATTATTTAGTATAATAAATTTGGGAATTTTTAACGTTATGAGGCTTTATTGATAAGAATAAAATGAATCGTGAATTCTTCTTACCTCATACTTCTATATTTTTTTTAAACACAGCACCACACTATCTGCGACCATCGTCACCATCATCAGCTGTTTTCACGACTGTCAATTTTTTCTTTTGTCGATAATTCAAACTGCCATCTGGAGTTCTCTTGAAGAAATCATTTTCTAAACTGCCATCTCTTCTTCAAAAATACAACAGATGGCAATTTAGAAAATGATTCCTTCAAAAGAACACCAGATGGCAGTTTGGATAATTACCGGCAAAAGAAAAAATTGAGTCGTGAAAACAGCTGATGATGGTGACAATGGTCGCCGATACTGCGGTGCTGTGTTTAAAAAAAATTGAAGTATGAGGTAAGAAGAATTCACGATTCATTTGATTCTCTCATTATTTCCTAAAATAAAGAAGCCTCTCCTTAGCTACATTGTTTTGGAATTCACTAAAAATTAATTCCTAGTGGTCTTAAATAATGCGATGTATTATATTTCGTAAAAAGTTTGACTTATTACTTAATTAGTAAGTAATGTTAATTGGGTGTAAAATATAAAAGAAAGTACTGTATTTAACTGTATAAAAAGTATTTTGTTCAAGATTGTGACTGGTAGTTTTGTGTAAAATTGTACAGGTATCATTTTCAGGAAGGTATGAGAGAGTGGGGGAAAATCTACGGTATTGTTGAATCTGAGAAGAAAATATTTGATCATTCCCATACTTAATTCACATTTTAGCAAGAGCTTCTATAAGTTATTTATACATATATGCAATGTTTTCATGTGTTCTTATTGTCACACTGTGTGTATGTTGTGATTTTATGTTTAAAATAGTATCGTAAAGTCTGTAACAAATTAACCTCTTCCTTAAGTTATGTAGGTAGGAAATAACACTTTGAGGTTTATTTTAATTTATGCTGAGTTAAGAATTAAATTAATTAAGGTAGAATATACCTCATAGTGAGAATTCCTAAAATAAGTAATTAAATTAATGTTTTTATTACCTCACCTTATATCTTTTTTCTTCTATACTGCAGTTTCGTAGCTTATCTCCATCTTCAGTAGCCTCTGGTCGACCGGTGTTATGTCATTTCTTGGCGGTTTTCTTCTTACTTCTATCGGTGGACCGATGGACCTCTGGATCAAGTCAAAATTGGCGGGAGTTTCGAAATTCATGAGTTTATCTTTCTTGTTTTTTTGGATGTGGATTTTTTCCCAGACTGTGAGTTCTTTTTGTTTATCTGTGTGTTTGATTAGGCTAGCTTCTGTATGGATTAAATGCTTTTCAGACCAAGCATAGGCTGCTACAGCTGACTTGTCCACTTCACCCTTTTTTACATTTCTAAGGTGTTCTTTCAATCTGGTTTTTAAATTTCTTTTTGTTTTTCCTATATAGATTTTGTTGCAATCCTTACATTTGATCTGATATATTCCTGATTTATATTCTTCTCCAATTTTTTCATTTTTGTTGGGAAAAAAAAATCCACATCCAAAAAAACAAGATAAACTCATTAATTTCGGAACTCCCGCAAATTTTGAGCTGATCCAGAGGTTCATTGGTCCACCAATAGAAGTAAGAAGAAACCCGCCAAGAAACGACATAACACCGGTCGACCAGAGGCTACTGAAGATAGAGATAAGCTCTGAAACTGCAGTATAGAAGAAAAAGGATATGAGGTGAGGTAATAAAAACATTAATTTAATTCTTAAATTAAACCTCAGTGTTCTTTCCCTGTGAAAGTTAAATAATTATGTTGAGTTGTTTTTTTACTCACCTCTTACTTCTTAACTCCCTCGCAGACTCGAGTTTCTTCACTGCATTTGTGACATTCTCAATGATATATCACGTTCACAACGGCCGTTGGACATCAGTTGTGAATGTGATACAGCATTGAGAATGTCACAAATGCAGTGAAGAAACTCGTCTGCGAGGGAGTTAAGAAGCTTGAGGTGAGTAAAAAACAACTCAACATAAATTAACCTTTTCCTTCCTAATATGGGAAGACATAAATTCACATATTTATCTGAGCAAGGCTAAGCTATTGTAATTTAACAATTTTTTTTTTAAATATATGTCAATAAGCAACATTGAATGCAAATTTCAGATCATTAATTACTACATAACCATAAGTAGAGAACAAATTGAACAAGAACATTACAGTTTTAATTATTGTAAAAGAATTAAACCCAAAGCTTGTTTCTGGATTCTGAATTTCTTAGATAAGTATTAAATTATTGAAAATCTGAAAAGGAACGTTTATGTAGAACTTAATATGGAAATGTAGCTTCTTCAGAGTTATAATTTAGAAAATACTGTCATGTGATCACCCCATATACTTCATCCACTTTAAAAATTATATTTCAACTATTAAATGGTGATGCATTTGTACATTCTTATTTCAGATTAATTTTATAACTTACTCTAAAGTTAGTCCATCTATTTTAAGCATTTATTCCATATCTAATAAGGCAAATAAGTTCAGTATGTTTTTTTTTGTTACTTTTAGATTTACCAGCCTCCATAGCATTTAATGTCCACTGCTGTGGTCTCGGGGCAGGCTCCTGGGTGAGGTTTTTTTCGGTGTTTTTACTCACCTGTAAGACAAATGTCAGGAAGCTTGGGGCCCAATGGTCCCCGAAAATCATCCGGCGATCATTATCATCATCATCCTTCATCAGTGTGGAAAAGCATAGCATGAAAATGCTATGATTGCAGTGAAAGACCTGCCCTTGGGCAGAATTACTATGGATGGATGGATGGATGGATAGTATTTAATATTTAAAGGATTATTGTTTGCTTAAAATATCTATCTATCTTCTTAGTGTATCCAGCTATTTGCTGACAACACAATAAATCCATTGCATACTTATGCTTTAAGTTGCAATAGGGCTGCATTCGAACATGCAGCTTACATGGGCATTCAAGGTGAGTGTCCACGAGATTAAAAGAAAGAGATATAGGATATCATGTGGTATCAAAACAAAACATGAAGCTCCTAATTTTTTTATTGCAAAAATTAAAAAGAGCCGTTTTCTACTTGTATTGTTCTCTCTTATATAAAAGCATCAGATGTCTGATGTACCAGCTGTCATCTATGGGAGTTATTTACGTGTTATAAACAGAATGATTGCTGCCATAGATATCTAGTTGGTTCTCTCTGGAAGTCTATAAAGGAACAAAAAGAATCTGTATGGAGATATCTAGTTTAAAGTATCATAATATAGCTAAAATTGGAACACATTTTTTAAAAAAATTATATCATCCTTTAACTTTTAATTTACTGAATTGAAGGGATGAACTTGTAATTGACATTCATTTTTATCAAATATCTTATCAATCTTATCTTTTATCAAATATATCATAAGTACAGCAGTCATATTAAGAGTAATCATACATGTGAAGCTTTCAACTGGAGAAATAAAAATTGATCATCATTTCCTTGTTTGATAACAGTATTTAATTTATATTTTTTTTTATTTAACTAAATCTAGAGAAAATGATATAAATGTAGTTAAAGTTGAATATAAATTAAAAATTCACAAATTACATATATGAGAATATCTATTTATTCTTATTTAGTGCTGAGTACATGCCAAATGTATAATTTGTTGTAATTTCTTTTTCTTTTGGAACAATAAGGTATTACTAGACCTCAGAATTAAGGCAAATGCTTATTTGGATCCAATAAAGGAAATTAGGAAATCATTATTGATGGGTACTATTCATGAAGAAAAAAAATGGCAATAAAGAGAATTTTATCATTCCTAAAAAGTTCTAAAGTTAAGGTTAGTGTCTATTAATTTTTTTTCCCCACTAATCTTGCCTCTTTTTACAATATTTGTTATAAATGATAGATCATTTAGTGATTGTCTAGTTTTCTTAAGGGGGATGTTCGTTGGTGGGGGTAAAAAAATGCCAATTTTTGGAAATATGATATTTGAAATCTTCACACATTTCTTGGTAAACTGTGAAAATTTTATTTAGGTATCTCATGTTGAAGTGCCTCAAACATTAAAAATAAACATGCCCCGTACATTTAAAAACCATGCCAGACACACCCCTTATCGCAGTTCCTAACATTGGATTAAATCTGTCTGTAATTTTTTACTTCCCATAAGTTTCTCTTTGCATCCTGCTTCTAAATTGCAATCTTATCGCCAATCATAACATACGGCATAGACATTATATGGGAGAAACTGTCACTTAGCGATCTCGAAAGGATAGAGAAGGTTAAGGCACATTTCCTTAAAGTTGCCCTAAGGGTGGGAAAAACAACCCCTTTGAGACTTGTATATGAACTTGCAAGAGAGTCGTTCTAGGCAGAAGATCTGAGGATGAAACATCTTCTGCCAACTACCGACCCCTACACAAACCTCTTACACCGAGCAAATTGAAGAAGAGGGAGAAAGACCTTGATTTCTATGCTATGGGGGAGCATGATAGAAAGGAACTGGAAGAAGCTAACCAGGACCAGCAGTATGTTGTGACACGTTATGCTGTGCATGGTTTTCATCACAAAGTATGTGAAAACAAAAAGTACCACGACCCAAATGAAAAATGTATATGTGCTTTGTGTGGCCACAGATGCAAACGGTACCATACACCGAAGTGCCCAAAGAACACAAAAACACTGAACAAATATAGCAAAGATTAAATATAATCAATGCCCATTCGGGCGAACCTTTTTTACTTATAAATTGCAATCTCCATGTATAATTGCAGTCTTCTGTTTCTTAGTTTTCAAACTAGACACCAGATTACACTTTTATCTGTGTAAGTAAATGTTTGTTTATAAAATTGAGTTTTATTTTGAATAAAATCTGTGTTTTCATAATATCTAGTGGTCTTACATAATTAGAAAATTGGAATAGCATGTCTTGTTTTCAAGAAAAGAAAGTTTAAGGAAATACTTATACAAGAAAACAGTTACAGTGTAATAATAGTGTCAGGAGAAGAAAGAAATGTGACTGTACATTAGTAACATTGTTGTAAATGGTGAAAAATATTTATCTGATGGCATATATAATTATATATTTGCAATAAAGCAATTCTGTACCTGTGCTAACTGCAGTAATATAAATTGTGTTGAGGTTAGGGAAGGAAGATCTGGTTTTTGCAGCTGCATTGCACAGTATGTGATAATTCTAATAAATGTCATACTTCTAATAAGACTGATGAGGGATTTTATGAAACCAACATAAGATTGGCATATGCCATGAGGAGTATGGGAAAGGGAAGGGAGGGAGCAAATTTGATGTGTGGTCTTATGAACTTGTATTAGGTTAGAAATATTGAAGAGGTTAGGAATACAGGAAGGTTTGTTCACAAAACTCATGTATCGAAAAATCTAAATCGGTGAAAAAGGAAGCTGCAATGACAGAGATGGAAAAAAGAAGCAAGAAGAAACAATAAAGCTATAAGAAGATGATGACCAGGACTACCAGTATGGAGAATTCTAGGTGTAACCGAACTTTAGAGGCCATTTTCTCGTATTGACATTTTTCAACATAAAGGTACACATATTTCCAAAACTATTGTAGCTAGTGAAACCATTTTTTCAGGGATTACTTCCAATGTATTACTTACTGTGAATGTAATTTTGTAACGATAGAGTATAAAGTTGTATATTTCAGAGCCAAATTGATATATTTACTTCATTTTCCATCAGTTGATTAAACATACTGCAGTCATGACCTGTTCTAAGTTACATTCTGATTGGTTAAGTAGTTTTGGAGGAAAGTGTACCAGTAATGATAACTATTTTTTCATTATTGGATGGAAATTATTAAGTCTAAAAAATAAACAATTATACTAAAATTAAGCCTAGTTCATAAGCTATATGTATGCAGTCCACCGCTGTGGTCTCGAGGTAGCGTGCTGCCTTGTCACGCAGCGGGCCCGAGTTCGATCCTCAGTCGGTGCAGTTTTTCTGGGTAAGGTTTTCATCGGGGTTTTTCCTCACCTGTAAGACAAGTGTCAGGAAAACTTTAAGGCCCAAATGGTCCTCGAAATCATATGGCCATCATCATCATCCTTATCATTATCATCATCATCATTCCTGGTGTGGAAAGCAACGGGAAGCTACCACACCTACAATTCCCTAGTAATGCTGCGAGCATAGCATGAAAATGCTATGATTGTAGTGAAAGACCTGCCCTCGGGCAGAATTACTATGGGAAGAAGATATGTATGCAAATTTTTATTGCATTATCTGTAAAATTGTAGGAGGGGTGAACGTTTTTCTAAGATGTTGCATTGCCACAGACATCTCCCCTTAATTTGTTCTAGCCCTCAAATGGACCCCCAGCTGTCAGTGGGTGGGAAGGAAAGAATTGTAGCGCTTTCAGATTTCTTATACCAGTATTTACAAATAGCTTTACTGATGCCCATACTAAAAGGATGTCTTAAATGTCCTCTCTTTTTATGACAAAAAACTTTGGAATTTTTTAATAGCTATCAGATGGTGGTTCCTTCTCCACAGAAAACTCCTGGTGACAGTCCATAATAGAAATCGACAATACAGTTCATTGTCAAACATATTGCAACAGAATATGGGAGGGTGGTAGTTGACAACAGACTTTTAATGAAAAGGGTGAATACAAAAATTATTTACAATTGTCTAGTGTAACAATTTAAACTATACAACCTGTGATGCGAGTTTTTTAATTCCTTCATAAATTCCTGTCAAATTTTATTCTTGGAGTTTCATTTTTCAAATTATTTCCCACCATTTACAATGATTTTTACATTCTAACAATTATTTCAGTATATTTTTCTATGATATTTAACTACATACGTAGCATGAAGACATGGCAGCCATATTGATTTTAATGAATATTCTATGCAACAACAAAGACATGTTCCAGTGCAGCCAACATAGAGTATGTACTAATTAACTGTACCCATATACTTCAGAATTTCAAAACTTAATATTTATTTTTAGGCATTGCATTCTTTCACAGGTTACAGTGCTTAAATTGCGTTAGGTTAGCTTTTAGGTTGGTCTTTCACAGATTAGAGTACTTATATTGCTTTAGGTTAGCTTTGATATATCAAAGAAAATCACAAATTTTACAAAAACAACGGGGATAATTAACAGTATAATGAAACCATCTTTAGTACAGAAGAACGCAAGATTACGGCTTTATAATGTTCTCGCAAGACCAGTATTAAGATATGGTAGTGAAGCATGGATAATACGAAGAAGAGATGGAAGCCAAATAACAGCAAATGAGATGCGATTTATGTGCCGTACAGCAGGCTACAGAAAGTGGGACCATAAAAGAAATGAGGAAATTATGGAAGATTGGATGTAGAACCCATTCTTCACCATATACAAAACTACCAGAACAACTTGAAAGCCCATCTTCAACGAATGCCATCTCATAGAATTCCAAAAGCCATACTTCGCTACTGCCCCCAAGGCAAAAGATCGCTGAGACGTCCAAAAAAGCGCTGGATGGAAAATTCCTCTTTGAGACCGTAACAGATCACACGGCCTAATACTTGCATGGATGATGATGGTGATGTTAGCTTTTAGGTTCGTTAAATATTGTGTTTATGTTGGTTGCATCCCGTGATTTCATTGTGTAAATCACTTTGTGTTGGTTGGCACATGCGCATGGTGTATGATTGGAACTTAGGAAATATTTTTCGCGTCACGTGTTGTAAAGTATTTCCCAGAATTTTATTTGAAGAGAAAAATATATACCTGAATCGGGATTCAAACCCAATGTCCCACCAATTCAGACATATATTTTCTCTTCAAATAAAATTTGTCCTTCGGTTAGAAATGATAAATTTAATATGTAAGATTGAAAATATTTCAGAATTTCATTCTGCATATGTTTGTGTAAACACTTTCTCAGTTCGATTGAATAGTGCTACAAGTCAATGCTGAATGATTCATATCTAATCCATTTGTGGCGATATGAGTATTTAAACATAACTTATGATGGTAGAATCATTTTCCATCGATTATGAAAGAAGCTGGTAAGAATTCTCAACAAATCTATATTTTTTCCGATCCGATTGAGGGTTTTTCCACTTTTCAGCAGTTGCCCTTTTACCAGCCGGCTGCTGGCCCTTCACATCCACATGTGTCAATCACAGAGGTAGATGATCAACAGCCAATGTAGGGGTGACATGTGGTTAGCATGTCGAGTCCCCCAGCCGTTATAGCTGGTTCCTCAACCTGGAGCCGCTACTTATTGTAGCTACCCAATTGCCTCATGATGCTGGGTGGGCATCGGTCCCATACTGGCCGAAATACCATGAGAAAATTTCTTCCCCCATGGAGATTTGAACCAGTGCAAGTCCCGTAGCTCTGCGCTAAGGCTTCAATAACCGTTTTCAATAACACACGACAACAAATTTGAACTTTTTGTCGCTCGCAGAAATGAAAGTAGGTGATTTTAGTTAATTGGCATGCGCTGATTTTGAATTTGAAGTCCGTTTTTCTCTATCACCTAACAGTTTTTTGCAAGGACGCATTGAACGTTTTTTGTTATATTTTGCACATTATTGCTTATCTGCACTTAGTTTCAATTTTTTTTTAAATAATATTGCTAGAAGCAATTGATCTATGTAAAACCAAATCATATAAGATCCAAAAAGTTAAAATATTTTTTTCTAAGAAGGATAAATAAGTAGTTACGTTACAACACATGCTTAAATTGTAGCAAAAATCTCACCTTTCAGAACTTATTTCTGGATGACTTACGCCGATAAGATGACTCTGAAACATCTGTGATAAGTTGCCAGCAGTAATCAGCAAGCATGTTGTTCACTGATTTCCCTTTATAATGCCTTTCCATTTCTAAAATGTCTTCGTGGAACCTTTCGCCATGTTCATCAGTGACGTCACCCACGTTCAGTGAAGAATCACTATGTTTAACAGGTTGCATGATTGACTGCAAATTTGGATACTGAAGAGAATGCTTATTTTTTAAAGTGAAACCAGATATATTAATCATACAGAAATAAGTCAGTGATGTGGTCCGTAGGTTCCCTCCACAACATTGGAATGGCAAATGGCATGCACGAATGCGAACCTTTTAACCACCTTATTAAAATCCTTTGGCAGTTTGTACAGCAAAAATTGGGGGCCCAATATTTATCAGTATCTCCAAATTTACTATAGTTCCCGAAATATAATTTGTACGCCTTTATAACTAGTTCTGCGCTGAGATTTTGTACAATACTCTCCACATACGTAACAGAATAAATTAGGAGAATTCTTACAGCGGCGAGACATTGCAAAATTATAAAAACACTAAAACTTACGTATTAAAATATGCTATAGTAGATTGTTTTAATTCAATTTCTTTATAATGATACACAATAATGCATATATCGACACTTCACAATCACAATAATGTAATGTAAGACGAACTGCACAGAACGAGGTATTACAAGCCATTAATTCATATATTTGACAATGGCAATCAGGAAATTTTGTATATCTGTGTATTCCTGAAGGTTTAACAATCCCTAAGAGTAATAAAACCGTGCAAAAGAAAAATAAGGGTGACCAGTTTGAGAGAGAATTGCACCTGCGACTCTCACGGAAACGATCACTTCTGCTAAAGGTTGTCGAAATATCTGACTACGGTTAGGTGATTGGAAAAAACTGTCATTTTTGTCTTCTGCGAGTCCGAAAGCATAGTTATTGATACATTTTGAGCCTGCGAGTAATTCTTTGTTGTTGTGTGTAATTAAACAGTATTTTTCTCCTTCATCTACTTGTATACTATTATTAGCAGAAACATAATATATTCAACAAATAAAACCATCATTTGAAAGAAAAACATTAAGGAAAATATTTGGCCCAATATGTGAGAGTGGAAACTGGTGAATTAGATATAATGATTAATTATACGATGAACTTTATGGCGATGTTGATATCATTAAAACAATAAAGATGGCAAGAATTAGATGGCTGGGACATCTCTACAGGGAAGAGGAATCAGACACATGTTGTAGAGTCACATTAACAACTATAATTGGAAACCGAAGAGTTGGACGTCCTAATATTAGATGGCTGGACAGCGTTGAACAGGACCTGAAATCCCTGGGTGTATGAGGATGGAGAGGGAACTCAGAGAAGAGGGACGAATGGAGGCCCATTGTAGGGGCGGCCAAGGCCTGCAACAGGCTGTAGAACCTATAATGATGATGAAATAAAACCATCTACATTTTATGATTTTCATAAATATTTATTTTATTTAACATTTGTAACAGCTGTTTTAATACACTTTATCTTATATTTGAAAAGAAAAATATATGCCTAGACTGGGGTTTGAACCCAGGACCTTTGACTTTCTATGTCAATGCTCTATCCAAGTGAGCTACCTAGGCCTCCAATCTTTTCAAATATAATTTGTCTATCATTAAGATATTTAAATACGAATAATATCAACACTTTATCTTCATTAGACAAATGTTATAAATACAAATACATTTTTTTCTATTTGTGTGTATAGTATTAAAAAGAATACTACAGTATTTGTATTTATGACATTTGTCTGATGAAGGTACAGTGTTATGAATGTTAAATAAATAAAATGTTTTTGTTTTTGTATATAAAACTTTGATGGTTTTATTTATTAAATACATTGTGGATCTTCATCAAGTAAACACCAAATCAATTGATTAATTAAGGAACATAATAGTAATAATAATAATAGTAATAATAATGACTATTTAACTCATGCCCCAAATGGGAGTCAATGACCAATCACGTTTCAATGATTTCTGTTTTACAACCAATCAGAGTCGTGTTTCACGAAATATTTATCAGTGTTATAATTACCATATATTAAACAAAAGCTCCTCCTTTTTAATATTCTGAACAGGTCTGACCGTTATTTTGCAGTGACTGAGCCTATAAGAAATACGGCTACCAGATTGTATATATAGTGCATACATGTCAACATTTGTAGCAATTTATTATACCACCAAAAAAAGAAACCACTGTTTGACTTTCTTAAATGTATTTTTTCCCAGGTAATAATCCAGAAAAATATAATTGTAATATTTACATCATACGACATCAGAAATGAATTAATATACAGATTGATGTTTCATTTTTTCTCCACTAGAGAGCATTCTTACAATATTGCGTTCCTTTGGCAATAAATAGTATGATCTGGTTGCAGTGATAAACAAAAGAAGCAGTAGAAGCGTACCTATCGTTTCTCATTTGTTTTCAAACATCGCCGTTTGCATTAAATATATAAATATTTTGAAATAACTACAGTTAAATAATGATTTGTGAGTAAACAGCTTAATTTTATTCGTTAAATAGTCCTAACAAATGCCACTCTTGATTTCCAAATTCTCTAGATAAATTCACTCCTCACTTCGTGAGTCGTGAATTTATCGATAATTTGGAAATCACTCGTGGCATTACTTATGATAAAGTGTACATATTCTTTGATGTTTTATTATTAATTTTAACACTTTGAAATTAACAATGTATAAGAGAAAAAATTGCATTTAGATTGGACTGCTTAGGTAGCTCAGGGGAAGAGCATTGGCCTAGAAAACCAAAGGTCCTGGGTTCAAACCCCAGTCTGAGCTTATAATTTCTCTCTTCAAATGTACATATTCTTAAGTTATGTAGGTAGGAAGTAACACAATGAGGTTTATTTTAATTAATTTTGAATTGTTTTTTGACTTGCCTCATATTTCTTGACTTCCATGCAGAACCAGGTTTTATCACTGCATTTGTGACATTCTCAATGCAACACCATGATCACAAATGCAGTGACGAGACCTGGGTCTGCATGGAAGTCAAGAAATATGAGGTGAGTCAAAAAAGAACTCAAAATATTCTTGTTGAAAATATTGAGTATTTTTTAAAAATTCATTTAGAATTTTAGAACCTGTTTTTTTCTTTTGTGTAATTTATAGAACCTATTACAACCCATTTTTGCATTTTTCATTCTTAATTGTATGCCTATTTTAGGTGCCTAAAACATGCTTTTTTCATGCCTAAAATTCTGAGGTCTAGAAATTGCAGAATAACAGTGCATAGTGGTATGCAAACTTCTAGAAGAGAAAAGATTGCTGATTATTGCATGATAGTAAATAGGACTAAATTCACTCATTCCCTACATTAAGCCAATTTCTGGCAAATCTAACTAGTAAGTATGGAATCTTTATACAGTAGAAATACTGGTATATTTGTAAAGTTTCAATTGTTCAATTACATGCACTTTCACTGTAAATTGATATATGTTTTCAGAAAAGAGAGAGAACATGTTGTATCTGAATAGGGATGCCTTGGTAGTTAAAGTGATTAATGCCCCAGTGCTAATAAATTGGAGGTTTTGGATTTAAATGCTGTTCTGGGAAAAAATTTACACTTCACAAAATGCTCAATCCAATTACTTATTCATCAAGAAATTGATCTTTAACCATTTACTTCATGAAGTAGAGGTTTTTAATTTTATGCTTCACAAAATGATCAATCCAATTACTTGTTCTTAAAGTTACTTTATGAAGGATACTTTTCGTATGAAATATAATCAAAAACAAAGTAATACAATTCATTTAAATGGAATTAGTAGCTTTTATTAGAAAGAAAGAGTTGACAATAATTTAAGAATGATTTAGAAAAAGTTAAACATAAAAATTGGCAATCATTTTGTTCCTGTTAGTATTTTTACATAAAATAGAATCGAAAACAAAATAATATAATCCATTTAAATAGTTAGTTCATTAGGACAAATGAGAAGATTTGATGATCACGTTAAAATTATTCAGAGAAAGTTAAAAATTAATCCTTTACAAATCTTACAGTTACTTAAATATTGATAAAAATAATTGAGATTCTGATAATTGCGGCTTGTAATAAAGCAGTGCTGAAATTGGGGTGCTATAAAAATATATATAATAGAATAGTTTGAAGTTGAATTGAAAAGAAGCTATGAATTTTTGGTTTAGGGAATTGAAATTTCAAATTTTTAATCTCAATATATCTTTAGTCCAATAGTTGAAATAATTTTATATGGACAATCCATGCATATTTATTCTGAAAATATAGGAAGTGTTTAGTAAAGGCAATTTTATCAGCTAGTGAATGTTTGTATATGCTTCATATATAGCCACATTGTTAAGAAGTAGTAATAAGAACATGTCATTAACCAGAGGGATAAAGGATAGGGTCATACACCACACAGTAAAGTCTCTGATTGATTCCATTCATTAATAACTACTAGTGGTAGCAACTTGTGGTTTTAATTCAAAGAGCAGTGACAGCTTGAGGAAACAGGCAATGATGGTTGCACAAAGAAACAAAATAAAACATTTTAAAATACAATAGGAAGTAACATTAACAAGTTCTGTATTAAAATTAATGTTGGGAAGTAAACATTATGAGGTTATATTATTAATAGGGAGTGGAGAACATATTTTTAATAACTCACCTCATACAATTTAAAATTTATTTGATTTAATACCATTGGTTTCGAATTAATTCTTCATTCATCTTCAGTCATGAAAATAAACTGAAGATGAATGAAAAATTCATTCGAATCCAATGGGCTTAAATCAAATAAATTTGAAATTGTATGAGGTGAGTTATTAAAAATATGTTCTCCACTCACTATTAATTATTAAAATAAAACATATTACAACGTTTATAATTAATGTTTTAAATATATAATTGTTATCAGGCTACATTTATAGTATTAAATATATTGATTCAGACAAAAATAAAATATTAAATATAAATTGTTGTATGGTAACTGTTATGCAATTGCAATGATATAAAATAACTTTTTTTTAAAGCCCTTAGATAGTAGGACATTTCTTTTTCTCTTCGAAACCTTTATATATATATATATATATATATATATATATATATATAGGTTTCAATATCTTTAACAGAAAATATGCATTTTCTATCTTTAATAATTATACTTGGTTGGTTGGTGTTTAATGTGCTGCATCTAACACTGAAGTCATTAGCAGTCTTGCTCTCCAGTACTTTGAAGTTTGGAAGTTTCCTGTTTGACAGCTGTACAGTTGTTGAGATGGTTAGTCATCAATTTCTTCTTCTGGGTGGTTGCATAGAATGCATCTTGGTGAAGACAATATATTGATCTTGTCCAAGTGTTTAGTAATACAATACTCACCAAATATGAAGTTGATGTTCGGTGGAGTTTGTTGAAAAATTACATATTTTTAGTGTAGGAACTTCCATATCTCATCATGCTGGTGGCTGAGAATGTATCCGAATTCCTTCAGAGAATCAAAGTTATAGTAACAGTATGTCTGTATCTTGCATGTTTCATATCTAATAATCTATTTAAGTTATCTTAAATAAAAGAGTATTTTAAGAATGGAGATTGATAGCATATATTTTATACAGATATTGCTACTAAAATTTGTCAATTTAACTCAGCAAAGGTCGTAATGGGAACAGTGGTATTGAGAACTAACATGATAAGACATTTATTTAAGTAAAATTTTGTCATCTCACCTCATATTCTTCTTAGACTGGTTTCAGAACTTTCTTCTTCACTTCC
This sequence comes from Diploptera punctata, assembly GCA_030220185.1. Classification (NCBI taxonomy): domain Eukaryota; kingdom Metazoa; phylum Arthropoda; class Insecta; order Blattodea; family Blaberidae; genus Diploptera; species Diploptera punctata. Next base: position 323,326 of record JASPKZ010000014.1, read on the forward strand.
ATCCTCAGTATTTTATTCAGAAACACTGAGGAGAAGAAGAAAGTTCCAAAACTGGTCTAAGAATAAGAATATGAGGTGAGATGATAAAATTTTACTTAAATAAATAATACTTCATAGTGTTAATTCCCAAAAAAGTAATGATGTGACATTGTTTACAATGTTATGCTTGTTACATCAATGCTATCTCAGCATCTTAGTCCAAACATGGTTGAGTAACAAATATTTATTGAAAGTATGCTACTTGGCTAATTAATCAGTAAGTGTTGATTTTTCAGTTGGTCCTAAAGTTCTTTCCTCTCATAAAAAAAAACCTTAATGATATTTTTCTGTGGAATAGATTAAATGTCAAGATTTGATAATTTTTACCTTGATTGTCTAATGCTAATGCTTTCTGCTTTTTAAATTACCAGTTTTGTTACTTTAAAGTCAGTTTACTCATTGTTCCAGTAGTAATAAATTCTTCTTTGACATTGATTCAAAGTAGCTGTTATATTTCTTCCAAGCAAGATTTATAACTACCAATTTGTAACAGTAGTGTAACATTTTCTGAAAGACACTTGCAGTCTCTTTATTTTCCATTCTTTTACTTACTATTGAAAGAAAATGTATACCATATTCTAATGTAAGAAAATTCACAACAGTACCAGTTATATTATATGGATGCGAAACATGGACTCTCACTTTAAGGGAGAAAAGGAGATTTCGAGAAGTTCTTAGGAAAATTTTTGGACCAAAGAGAGATGAACAGATAGGTGAATGGAGTAGACTACATAACAGTGAACTACATGGTCTTTATAGGAAGCTAGATATAATGAGAACAGTTAAGTCTCATGGACTGTGATGGGCAGGACATGTGGCATAAATGGGGAATGAAAGACATGCATGGAAGCTTCTTGTAGGAAAACCAGAGGGAAAAGCGCACAGTTGGTAGACCAAGAATGAGGTGAGAGAATAACATTAACTAGGATTTGAGGGAATTATATTATACAGGGGATGATTGGAAAACATTGGCTCAAGATAGGGATGTATGGAGAGTGTATGTCTGCACGGCCATGAACCTAAGGGTTTGATAATGCCAATGATTTAATTAATGCATAATTACTCATAATCTTTAATATAATGTAACAGAATTATGTGGAAAAACATTGCATGATTATGCAAGAAAAATTCCATACACTAGTAGTCTTGTCAACGGAGATATTTTTTCTGCAACTCTAAATGTTTGCATATGTGATAAGGCTTCTATCCTTTATCCTGTTATTTATTTTATAGACTTCTAGAATTTTAGAAAGAGTTTTTATCTTTTGGCCAATAATTAGTAATACAATTTATTGCAGAAATCAGACTATCATATCATATATCTTTATGAAATAACTTGAAATGCTTTTAGCGACTTGAGAACTGGCATAGGCTAAATCTGTGGATGGTAGAAATGTAAATGAGTGATGATTTAAGTGTATGTTGTGTATGGGATAATACTTAAAAAATAGATGAATAAGATGACAACAATATTGAACTGATCTGAATGGATCACAAATAATTATTATGGAATCAATCAGTGAAAATGAAACTTTAACACTGGAAGCATAGAGTTAACAGTGGTACTTGTGTGAGAAAAATGAGATCATCTCAAACACTTTTATCTTTCCCAGCCGTATAAAGGTACTTTTATTAAACAAATAATTTTAAAAAGACTTTAATTTAATTTTGAGATGATACAAAATGTTAATGTTAAATCCTTATGAACTATTGATAGAGAATGTTAATAATGAAAATTAAATTATATGAAGTATAAACACTAAAACATGAAGTATAAACACTAAAACATGAAGTTGATACAAGATTTTTAAATACATTACGAAACTCCATTGAGTTTACTGTGTTAAAGTTTTAAGAAATGTAAAACAGTACATGAGATCGCAGTCGTCCTCAATAATCAGCAGTGTAGTTTTGTAGGAGGCCTTTCGATAACTTAAGTATCATCTTCTGCTTTCAGTTTGATACTGACTGTTGCTGGTATTTATTTAACAGGTGTTTGTGGTTTCCTTGACTATTTAACTCGTGCCCCAAATGGGAGTCAATGACCAATCACATTTCAATGATTTTTTATTTACAACCAATCACAGTCGTGTTTTGCCTCAAATTTATCAACCGAAATTTATCATATTAAAGAAAGCTCCTCCTTTTTAACATTCTGAATAGGTCATAGCATTATTTTGCAGTGACTGACTCTCTAAGAAGTACGGCTACCAGATTGTATATATAGTGCATGAACGTCAGCAGGTAGCGCATGCGGGAGATAATATAAAAACATTTGTAGCAATTGATTATACCACAAAAAAAAATGAAACCACTGTTTGCACTTTCTCAAACAAATTATTTTCCAGGAAATGACATTGCAGAAAAATATAATTGCCATATTTACATCATAGGACATCAGAAATTAATTAATACATATAATGTTGGTTATAAATTTCTCCTCTAGGGTGCATTCTTACAATATTGCAATCCTTTGGCAATAAATAATATGATCTGGTTGCAGTGATGAACAAAAGAAGCAAATCAAGCATACCAATCATTTTTCATTTGTTTTCAAATATCGCCATTTACATTAAATATGTAAATATTTTAAAATAACTATATTTAAATAATGATTTGTAAGTAAACAGCTTAATGTTATTCATTAAATAGTCCTAAAAAATGCCACTCTTGATTTTCAAATTATTGATAAATCGTGAGTCGTGAATTTATCAATAATTTGGAAATCACTCGTGGTATTACTTATGATAATTTCTAACTCTTCGAGAACGTTGATTTTTGATGTATCATTCTTGAAGAGTTAGAAATTATCAAGGAAACCACAAACAAACACCTGTTAAATGAGAATGTACCCAGTAATGTGAACCCTCTGTACAAAATCAGTACCAAACTGAAAGCAGATGATGGTACTTAAGTTATCGAAAGGCCTCCTACAAAACAACACTGCTGATTGGCGAGGATGACTAAGATCTCAGGTACTGTTTTACATTTTTTAAAACTTTAATGAAGTTAATAATAATGTTTTGTTGAAGAACTTTGAGGGAAAATGGGATAATTCTTTTTGTCGAACTTAAATTTTGAATAAAAAAACTGCAAGTACAGATAAATTTTCATATTGAAAATGGTTTTATTACTTCAAAATAATTATTCTGTGCATAATGTTAGCACAATTTCATTGTCACCTTCCCTGATTCACTCTATAATAATCTGTGTTTATATAGAGGCTGTTGGACATATAATATTAATTAATAGAATTACTTAGTGTAAACTTCATATGAGACATTTTTATTATTCATTTCATACATCTCAATGATGGATAAATCATATTTGAAAAGAAAAATTATGCCCAGTCTGAGCATATCATTTTTCTCTTCAAATAGATTCATATGAGACCCTTAGAAGCCAAGGGGTACAAGTGACAAATTTCTCATTTTGGAGTTAAGTGTAGATTTTAGTAGTTAAAACAGATACTGTTTTGAGTGGCCAATGGATACAAGTGAAAATCTGACCAGTGCTGAAATCTAGAAGCTGAAAAGAAAATTGCTAAGACAGTCACATATGGAGTGTCTCAACTTTGAACATTGTTTACTCAAAACTGACTTTTTGTTACTTCTACCCCTTGTCTTCTAAGAGTTTTATATAATTATTATTTTTAAACAGCATTAATTTTTTTATATATAATAAAATTATCTATTTAAGAAAGTCACAATTTCTAAACAGATTGAAACCTTTCTGCATTATCTAGCATATCCTGTATTATGAAATTTTTGTCTATTTATAGTAGATTTTAAATGTGTTGGTGTTTTGAAAAGAAAAATTGACGCTTGAACAGGGCTTGAACCCTGGACCTCTTGTTCTCCTTATGAGTATGCTATCCATACTCATGATATATATTTTTTTTTAACCATTTTCTTACAGCACTCTTTGGGATACAATCTTTCCCAGAAATTTCTGTCAAACTCTTTCCAGTTTTTCATCTAACATTTTGAATCTTCTTTAAATTCTCATGTCTTCTCTGGCTTAGGAAGTCCTACCTATATCTTGTTCATTAGAGAGCACAAGCTTTAACCTCCCTCCCAAATTGAAAGGTCATGAAATTCTCAAATGAGGAAACTTAATTAAAAAACTTTGTAATTTGCTCTATTGTAAATTTGGTTGTATGGATGTTATGAAAAAGTTGTTCCTTGTTCTGCCTCCCATATTGGGGTAGCATTGTATGGAAATAGGTCAATTTTTCCTCCTTGCCTGTCAAAATCCCATATTTTAGATGGTATTTTACATAGAAGTTATCCTATTCACTTGTGATTAAGATTTAAGTGAATTATTTGCAGTGGCAGAAATAATTATTGGTCTATTAATATAGTCAGAGGCTAGTGAAGTGCTTTGTGTGGAGTGTAGCATTATATGGTACAAAGACTTGGACATTACGATGGAATGAGGAAAAGCGACTGGAAGCTTTTGGATGTGGATATGGAAAAGAATGGAACATATAAAGTGGACAGACAAAGTAAGAAATAAAGATGTGCTAGACAGAGTGGGTGAAAGAAGAACAATGCTGGGACTCATAAAGAAGAGGAAAAGAAATTGGATTGGCCACTGGGTAAGAATAAACTGCCTGCTGAAGGATGATCTAGAAGGAATGATCAACGGAAAGAAAGTTAGAGGTAGAAAAAGACACCAGATGATAGACAATATTAAAATAAATGGTTTGTATGCAGATAAAAAAAGGAAAGCTGAGTTAAGGAAAGAGTGGAGAATGCTGAGTTTGCAGTGAAAGACCTGCTCCTGAGCAGAACACTATGAATGGATATAGTCAATACTACTCCCTATACATCATCATCATCATGAACAAATTCGTTTTAGGCCATGTGGCCTGTACGGTCAGTGTGATCATTCCAGTCTTTGCTTAAGTTTCTTCGAGTAGTAGGAAGTCCCCTGGGTTGGTTACCAACCATCCGCAGAGCAAGACTAGTGGTAGGGCTGCTACCTTATAGCCTCTAGTCAGGCGTTCAAAATATGGAATTTCCTCCATATTCGATGGAACGGTTATACCGCCGTGACTCGGTCCCCATTACCTCGTTAGTTAAAAGCAGGGTGTACCACGTGCAGGTGAGGTTGAGAATTAGGTAGGAGAGGTTATAGAATGCACATCACTACCTCTTACACCCCTACTCCCTATACAAAATACATAAATATATGAATACTTTTGTTGCTATATAGTTTAGAGTAAACATAATTTGATATTGCTGTAATAAAATTCTGTTTTCTTAATGAGAGTATAGTATTTGTTTTTAATAAATTACTTTTCTATAATCACAGTTTAAGATAGGAATGAAGAGATAGGTATAAAGAGATGGAGAGAGAGGATAGGAGTCAATGACTGTAAGCGTGGGAACAGCAAGCCTGTTTCCTGTTGATACGAGCTCATCGGACATCAAACATGCTGGTCAGTACATCTAGAATACCTTGCACACTCATTTCATTGGCTCTTAATGGTACAATATGCAAAGAATACATTAAATTAAATGAAGTACTACTACTCAACTTGCTTGACTCAGGGATGAGATGCAATGAAGCTCCTTACATTGAAGGTCTGCAAATTACAAGAATGCTAGCTGATCACACCAGATGCACCATCACAAGGGCAGATAAATGAAATGAAACAAAAATGAATGAGATGAGTGTGGAAAAATGGTGGAATGAAATTTGTGGCAGTGGAAAATGGAAGAAACCATGAGATGACCTGCCTAGACTCTTGTTTTGTCCACCATGAAACCCACATGTAGTGACCAAGATGTAAACTCAAGCATCTAACCGCTTGTGCCACAGAATAAAAGAAGTTAATAAGTAATTTACTTTTTGACAATCCATCCATAGTAATTCTGCCCGAAGACAGGTCCTTCACTGCAATCATAGCATTTTCATGCTATGCTTGCAGCTTTGCTAGGGAATTGTAGGTGTGATAGCTTCCTGTTGCTTTCCACACCGGTGAAGGAGGATGATGATGATGATGATGATGATGGCCATATGATTTCGGGGACCGTTTGGGCCTTAACGTTTTCCTGACATTTGTCTTACAGGTGACGAAAAACCCCAATAAAAACCTCATCCAGAAAAACTGCCCTGACCTTGGATCGAATCCGGGCCCACTGCGTGACAAGGTAGCATGCTACCTCGAGACCACAGCAGTGGTTTTTGACAATAATAATTGTTTATTTCACTTGAATAGCAAAGCAATTTTTTGAAAATGATTTCCATTTTTATGAATGCTTTGACATATTCTGAAAGTTTTAACATATATGTTTTATTTAGTTTCTGTTATTCCACTCAGTCCTTACTTGATCTTACTGACCTTGAGAATTGTATACCTTTTGTTTTAAATTTTCCCAATGATAATATAGCATTCACTTTTTTTAAGAGATACACTTCAAAAAAGTTTATGAGATGTGAGGTAAAGTTTCATGTCCATATTTTAATTTTAATTGTACTATATTCATATGGTCCACCGCTGTGGTCTTGAGGTAGCGTGCTGCCTTGTCACGCAGCAGGCCCAGGTTCGATCCCCGGTCGGGGCAGTTTTTCTGGGTGAGGTTTTTATTGGGGTTTTTCCTCACCTGTAAGACAAATGTCAGGAAAACTTTAAGGCCCAAACGGTCCCCGAAATCATATGGCCATCATAATCATCCTCATCCTCACCTTTATCATTATCATCATCATCCTTCACCGATGTGGAAAGCAACGGGAAGCTACCACACCTACAATTCCCTAGTAAAGCTGCAAGCATAGCATGAAAATGCTATGATTGCAGTGAAGGACCTGCCCTCGGGCAGAATTACTATGGATGGATATTTATATGAGTATCTAACCACACAGAATCACTTTACCTTGTAGAACATTTCTCATTCACAAACATATAGTTAATTGCCACTAAATGTTGTAATTTTTATAGGAAAACCTAAGTATAAAGGAATCAAATGGAAATCAATATGCAGCAGAATAGCTGGATGTCCAAAAAACAGATGGCAGGATGACATAAAAGATATAACAAAAATTAAAATTGGTCAGTCTGTATCCAAAATAGATCTGAATGAAGAAAAGTAGTTGAGGCCAAAACTTAACTGAAGTTGTAGTCACCTACTAGAAGGATTATAAAGTAAATTGATATTTGTTATGACATGTACCATGCTATAACTCTTGGGTAAAAATTCTGATTTTAATGGTATACTCTTCTAAATCATTCTCTTTCGTATTACACCTTTTCTTGATCTATAAACCTTTATCAGCTTATTTTTACCATATTTTTCACAATTCTTGCAAATGATGACAAATCAACAGCTTCAGAACATTTGAATAACACTACTACTATGTTAATTATATTATTTTTGGTCTGGACATCTTACCTCAATATTAATGATAAAAATTAATATTGAGGTAAGATGTCCAGACCAAAAATAATATAATTAAAATAACCTCAAAATATAACTTCCTAAAATTAAATATTACTACTACTATGTATTTGAATGTTATCATTAATCTTCTTCTTCTTCACTTCACGGACTAGGCAAAAATTGCCTGTTCTGCCTCACGGTTGTTCTGTCCATTTTTTCACTGGCCTTCCTACATTCCTTGAACCTCTTGGCTTGTAGTTGAATGCTGCTCTTGGTAATCGTGTTACATTCATTCTTTCCACATGTGTAAACCATTTCTCCCTATATTCTCTGATTTTCTCATTCAATGGATATATATTTAACTCTGTTCTTATATCTTCATTCTTTATCCAATACAATCTTGTGCAGCCTTTTGTTCTTCTAAGGAAGTTCATTTCTGTGCTTTGTATTCTACTTTGCAATTTTTTGGTCATTACCCAAGTTTTGCTCCCATAAAGTAATGCAGGAACTGCCAATGTTTTATAAAACTTCAATGTAGTATCTCTTCTTGTTTTATTCTTTAATGTTTTATGTATAGCTCCGCATATCATTTGAACTTTCGACAGTTTCATATTTATGTCTCTTTCAGTTTTTGTGTTTATAGTAAAATTACAATTAAAATTTGTTACTTGCTCCAGAGGTTTGTTGTCTATTACGATTTTTGATCGTATATGTTCGTTTCCCCAAAATGTCATTATTTTTGTTTTTTCTTTTGATATTTTAAAATTATATTCTTGGCATAACTTATTTAATTGATGTAAAGAGTACTTCAAATTATTTTAATTATTTTTGAATAATAACCATATCGTCACCATACATTAAAACGTTATTAATATTTTTATAAATTGTTTATATTCTCTAGATTTTATAAATTTAATCCATTGATCCATGAGCCTATTATAGAGCATATCTAAAAAAGAAAGTAAAGTGATCCCACAACAGGTCCGGAGACCCTTGGGGTAGTAGGAGGTTAAGGCTCCCACTTTTTCTAGACAATCAGCACTTTGTCAGCCGGGTTGTCAGCCCTGCATGACGGCCGCTTTTACCCCCAGAACAAGTGTCTGGTACTCAATTCCGTTAGAGGCTGAGTCGACCCCAGGGCCATAGTGCCGCCAGAGGGTTTGGGTCAGTTTAAAAATCCTGACCCCAACGGGACTTGAACCCTCGACCCTCCGGCTTGTAGCTCAGTGCCTTAACCACTACGCTATGGCGTTCTCCAGAGCATATCTAGGACAACTCAAACTGTGACCATGTATTTCAGATAGCGAAGCAAAGCATCCAATTATAGATGTCACAGCCTAGGTTTAATCTTCGACAGTGGAGATTTTCCTCTATTTTGTCCAGGCAGGGCATGGGAGTTAAAACAGCTGGAGCATAGGATTAGCCAACCAACTTTCTTCTCATTGCTATTGGGTTAGACAAGATGAATCCTTGCATCTGCAACTCTATTGGTTTTCCTAGCAATGAGTAGTTTTACTCAGGCTGTTTAGTTTTTCATGGGATTGAACGAGATATAATCACCATATCCATATTATATTTTCACACCTGGACATGTTTCAGAGACCATTGTCTCTCCATTATCAATTAGATTCCGACTCAGAATCTAGTTGTTTGAAACATGTCCAAGTGAGAAAATATGAAGAAAGGTTTAAATTTTAAAATAAATTCTGTTCACCTCACCTCAATTCAGTCTTTTAATTAGGCAGGTTTCAAAAACGTGGGTGGTTTCTTCATCAGTAATTTCATGACTGATGTTCTGTCATCCAGCATCGACAGATGGAGTAAGAAGCTGTGCTCCTGGAAGACAGAACATGTCATGAAATTACTGATGATGAAACCACGTAAGTTTTGAAACTGGTCTAATTAGAAGATGGGATATGAGGTGAGGTGAACAGAATTTATTTTAAATTTTAAATTATACCTCACAGTGATGTTTCATATAATAGTTCAATGAGGTAAGGTGTTCATTTCTGGTTCAATCTCTTGATAATACTACCTCATAGTGCTACTTTCTATCAGTTATTGATTAATTGCTTAGTTTGTATTGATGTATTTTCCAGACCTTCAGCTAAGTACTCAAATTGATTATATTTGAAACGAAAAATATACCTCAGTCTAGGCGTATATTTTTCTTTTCAAATATAATTTGTCCATCATTAAGATGTTTAAAAAACGAATAATATTAACACTCAAATTGATGTTTCTTTTCACATTTTTTTTTTAAATTTCTTAAGCAGGATATTGAAGAAAATGCAAGAAATTTTAATTTGCAAGATACCGTATTTACGTTTGTATAGGCCATATCCTAGTTTTGTGATAATAAATTGGGGAAAAAAATATTTGTCTTATATTTTTGCTAAGAAGCAGTGCAAAAGACAGAAATAGGTCTACACCATTTTTAAATCTGGCAATGTTGTAAATTCCAAAGCTTTTGTTATCGGCTATGTAACTACATTTGGGCTGTGGCTTAGTCATTAACACAAGGGTAAAAAAAGAACGGTCAGTTGGTAGGTACGGTATTCATTCTCATTCCTGTTCACTGTGTGTAAATATGGGACGGTGGAGAGTAAGTTATACCTTCAAATTCAACCTACAAGTGGTGTGCTATGCAGCAGAACATGGAAATAGGACAGCAGGAAGAAAGTTTGATGTGGACGAAAAAATGTGCGATGGTGGATCCTAACAAAACATGCACTTGAAAATACATCACAACATCGACTATCTTTCTGTGGAAAGAAAGCGAAATATCCACAGTTAGATAGAGTTCTCCTCGATTATGTATGGAAAACAAGGGCAGACAAATTTTCTGTATCCATCAAAATGATACAGTTTCTCCTAGTACATATCGGGAAGTTCCTGCCCTATTGATGTATGCCGTTGAATTACAAAGTCATGACGTGTCATAAATCGCCTTGCCCGACCATAACTTCCTTATATTCATTTATTTTTAGCTATCTTAAAGACCTTCGAACTTGCAATTAGATAAAATTGTTCTAAAATGAAGCACATTTTCTAGTTATTTCATGTATAAGCCGCACCCTAATTTTGAAACTTATAACATGCCTCCATCCATAGTAATTCTGTCCGAAGGCAGGTCCTTCACTGCAATCATAGCATTTTCGTGCTATGCTTGTAGCTTTACTAGGGAATTATAGGTGTGGTAGCTTCCCGTTGCTTTCCACACCAATGAAGGATGATGATGATGATGATATGCCTATACATGCGTAAATACAGTAGGCTTACCTTAGATCAAAATGTTGTATTACAGTTATGTCAAATAAGTGGGATGTCACCTTAATTTAACATTTATATATAGAAAATAATTCACTTGTATGGACATGATATTTGTGTGTTGTTGAGAGTCTTAAAACCAAATCTAAAATTTGAATGTATGTATTCAAATTATGTAGTTATAATTGGCGAGAACACAAAAAAAAGAAGCTTGTACATTGTGGCAAGTATGAACAAAGATGCTGTGATATTGACCCATTCTGTTGCCATTTAACAAGAGACTGAAAAAAATAAAATGGAATCACGTAATAATTTCATAGCATAGTATTAAGTTTTAAGTGGCATGCTGATATTTAATCATGTCTTTGATATTTCAACAAAGATTTGCTTGTATGAAGCTTGGAAACTGTAATGTTATGTATTTGAATTGAAATTAGTATACAGAATTCAATTGTCAAATTATTTACAAAAGTATCCATTGTGAACTACATTTCCATCTTCCTACTATCCAGTTTTTTCTCTGACTAAAGGAAATGTCAGCTGTGAATGTGACTGGATACCCCATTCAACTGTGACACACCATAAGCTGCAAAGCCAATTAATCAAATGCATCTACTTCAGAGGTAAAACTTATGTCTTTGTTTCTTTATATTTTAATTTTTAAGTATTTGTAATTGAAGTGACAGAAAGTGCTGAAGTATATCTTACAAGGGAACTGTCAACCATTGCATGCCGAAATCTACCTTGAAATTTATCCCAGAGAAGCATTGTGATGTAGCAAGATGGTGTCCAAAAAATTACACTGGACAACAGCCAACAAGTTGCAGAAGTAAAAGTGTTCGTTTTATATTAAGATGAAACTCGTAATTATGAATGTGACAATTAAAATGATGGCAGTGGTCTGGTTTTTAAATTATCAGCTTGTCTAGTGTTACTGCATATGCTGTGAATATTGTAGTCAGTGTAAAGATCAAGGAAACACCCTTAGAGGAGGGGAGACAGTGACAGTTGTATAATATAGATAAGATTTATCTTAAAGGGTTGGTGTTTACCCCTACAGGTTGTAAAATCAGTTGAAGTGGAATTTCGTGAGTGAATAATGGTTAGTGCCTTGGTATATAAGTTATATAGATGTGCAGTTTTGTTGTGTAGAACACATGTGTGATATTTTCTCAGATACATTTTTTAAATTATGTGCAGAGATATGATTGCAGTGTAATAAAAGCTAAAATGCCATGAAATTGTGTGTAAAGTCCACATAACTTTTGTTATATTTGAGGAAATTTGACGTTTGCATCGCAAAAGCGACATATAACTCCATTTATTAAAAAAGCGTACCAATCTTTATTTTGGGTGCAAATCAGAGAATCTTGACAAACATTTTGCTCCACATATTTGCTACAATGGCATGTTCTGCAAATCGTAGTGTCTGGTTGAAAAGAAAGAATAAATCCCCATGATATGGAGAGAACAAACTAATCATATAAGTGATTATTTCTGCATGGTCCCACCAGTTAAGTTTATTTCAGAGAAGAAGAGTCAGCCATGAATTATCTCAACATACCTTCAGGTATTCATCGGTGCCACACTCTTAAGAGCTTCTTATTCCTATAATATTGATTCAAACGATGAAACGAAATCCAGCACTTCGAAAGAAATACCCAGACCATCCACATCACATGATCCTGACTTCAATCCTGAAATTCCAGCTGAGTCATACAGAATGAGTCAAGAGGAATTATATGATCTTGTCCGAGACTCAGAACTCTCAAAGGCCAAAGCAGAGCTCCTGGCTTCGCGACTTAGTTTCAGATCTTGGTGAGAATGTAAAGTTCTCTGCATATAGAACATGCCAGAAGCCACTTGATCAATTTTAAAAAAAATACATTGTATTCTGAAACAATATACAAGGTCTAATGTCTGCTATAAACAGCCAATAGAGAGCAGAAGAGTGGTGATTGTTTTAAAATTCAACAAAGTTAAGTCTTAAGGCAGTGTTACTGATGAGAGTGCATTTAGATACAAAATTTCCAAGACTAAGTACAACTAAAATTAAGTAAGGTATTTTTATTGGTTCCTTGAGGGAAGTAGATTATACAGGGAATGATTGGAAATCATTAGCTCAGGATAGGGATGTATGGAGAGCTTATGTCCGTGCGGCCATGAACCTACGGGTTCGATAGTGCCAGTGAGTAAGTAAGTAAGTATTTTTATTGGTTCCTTGGTCAGAGAACTCTTCAAGGATAAACACTTTTCGGAACAATGCATGGGAATCATTTAGAGTAGTTAAATTAAATTTCTTAGAGAACCACGGGGCCCCAAACTACAGACAATGTGTGGACAATATGTTACTAGCTTATCGTGAAATGGGGTGCAATATGTCATTAAAAAAAACATTTTCTCAACTCTCATTTGGACTTTTTCCTGAAAAACTGTGGTGCAGTTTCTGTTGAACATGGAGAACATTTTCACTAGATGATCTCATTTGAAAGATGTTATCAAGACAAATAGAAAACATTTATGCTAGCTGACAATTGTTGGTCAGATGTGAGAGATGTCTCCGAAGTCCAATACAGCAATCAAGTTAAAAGGAAACACCCTTAACTGAGGTAAGCCAGTCTTAATATTGCCAGATTTAAGGAGGGATTTTATTTTACTCAAAGATATTTGTCAAAATTACAAAAAAACTGGACCACTGTTGACAATTTCATTGTCATTTTCGTATTCAGCATGATAAAATACATCAAAATCTGATCATTTCAATTCCGTAACTGAGAAAAAGTTAAAATTTGTTGTCCAGTGTTATCTACTGCTTTTAACATGCACGACACAGAAATCGAAACCAGAATCCAGCAATGGCAACCCACTATATGGAGCAAATGTGTCCCTGCTTGAGTAAGAGTGGAATGAGGCAGGGCACAATGCAGATGACAGGTAGTGAGGGTTATCCAATCTATCAATTCAGGAGTTGTATTACCTCCCTATAGTTGAAATGAGAGATTTAGAACTGGATCTTAGTGCCTTGCAGTTAAAAAGGCAGATTTTATTTTGACACAGCCTTAATACATCACAACACTTTCCTTCTTCTTTGGCTTTCCCCACACTTATAAGTTTGCCATCTTCAGTTTCCATTTATTTCTATCATTACAATCTCCTTCTTCAAAATTCCTATCATCCATTATAGTTCTGACATAGGTTTCCCATTTTCATCTTGGTCTGCCACGTTTATTTCTTCCAGGGGGTGACCATTGGATATACTTCTTGGCCATCTTTCATTTTCCATTCTTTGTACATGACCATACCATTTAAGAGTTTGATTTTCAATCCTCTTAACAACAGATGTGGTGACATTCATTTCTCTCCAAAGGAATTCATTTATTTTATCCTTCTTGTTTTTTAAAACTTCTAAGATAATCAAATTAAACTGTTCTAATTTTATTCTTTTGTAATTCTGTCAAAGTCAAGTTTCACTTCCATATGACAAGATATTCTGTATTATGATCTTATAAATTTTAATTTTAGTTTCCTTTGTATTTTTTTTTTTTTTCAGGTTATTCCATGTAATGTCTTAGTTGCATTTTTTGCCATTTCTCTGGAAGAAATCTCGAGGTAAGTTTTGGCATCCAATGGTTGACAGTTCCCTTGTTAGATTCTAACATTCATATATAATCGTGACATCTGTTGACTATATAATGAACCATTTATTTCCATGCATTTGTCCTGAATGAACATATGAGAAAGTTATAAAAACTATGACTGCCTCTGTTATGCAACAGGTATCATCAAGAGATTGAATTGATAATCTACACCTCATCTCATTTTGTACCTTATAACCTGGGACATGTTTCGAAGGACATCTATCTCATGAGCCAGAAGCCGATGCTCAGTTGACTGTTGGAACTCTTGTGTATTCTCTCCCTCTGCTATTGGACAGACAGACCTAACAATTAAATCCTTTTTCCCAGGAAAATCAAAATTCATGATTTTGTCTATTTTTCTGGATGTGGGGAATGTGAAAAATCTACATAGGAAAAACTATAAAATAATCTGAGCATTATAATGAAAGAGCACTTGAAAATGTAAAATATGGAGAAGTAAAAAAAAAGTTATTTTGGACAGCTGATTACAAAAGCAGAGGTTTAGTAATGAGATGCTCATATTTCTAAGAACAGCAAGTTATTAAACCTAATTTTGTAATGTGTTGTCTACAATATTTTATCTACGTTCAGAGTATTTTAGTATATATTGTATAATTAAGATAATTGTTCTGTGTATTCTTAACTCTTATGGTTGCTTTGTTGAACCTATGTTTCAAGGCTTGTGAGCCCCATCTTCAGCAATTACAGACTGATTTTTCTCAAGTTGTCGGTCCTGATTCTTGTCTCCTGCTCCCTCTGCCTGTGATCCAATGAACTTGCTAATGAGGATCCTTTCTCCGGGAATTTCATAATTCTTTCCTTGTTCTTCTGTATGTAGATTTTTCCCATATGGTGAACATACAGAAGAACAAGGAAAGAATTATGAATTTTGAAATTCCCGAAGAAAGGAACCTCATTAGCTAGTTCATTGGACCACAGGTAGAGGGAGCAGGAGTCAAGAATCAGGGCCGACAATTTGAGAAAAATCAATCTGTAATCACTGATGATGGGGCTCACAGCCTTGAAACAATGTTCAACAAAAACAACCGTAAGAGGTAAGAATACACAGACGAAATATCTTAATTATTAAATAAACCTCATAATGTTACTTCCTATTGTATTTTTAAAATATGTTGTATATTTAGTACAATTAATGAAATTTATATATTGTTGAAACAATATGTTTAGAGAAAGAGTAATGTGGGCTTGAGGGGGGGGGGGGAAGACACGATAAATCAACAAACGTTGTTATACGTATCAACCACCATTAAAGTGTATTTTATGTTTTGTTAGAATGTAAAGAATAGGTTTTGATGCCTGGTAACTACAAACTAAAGTGTGACTGATTGTTATAATAGTATATAAAATCATCTTTATAGCCCAAGATCCGGCTGCAAGATTACTACGTTCATTGAGTGTATGAACAAAATCAATTTTTTTCATACAATTGTGAATTACTGAATACATTTTTGCCGAGTTGCCTATTAAAACTCGACCACCAATATGTTTAATTAATATATAATTTATTTATTTATTCGAAATAATTTGATTCACTTGTTATTAACAAAAATTATAATCTAGTTCATAGAAATCGATGTGTAGAGCTTGAAAAGTTTTGGTTGCCATTGCACACTTGGCTGTAAACCTCCTCATGGTTACAGCAGGTTGTGACACCAGTCAGTAATAAAATGGTGGTAAGTATGTATTTATTGTTTTATATTTTATATTGTTAATTTAAAATGCTGTGATTTGTTTCGTATAATGTATATTAACACTATCTTTTGGATATATTTTTGTATATACATTGTATGTAGTATACATAAAGGGCAGTGGTTTTACTTCCCGCTGTGATGGAACTATATAAAACAATAAATACGTACTTACTGCCATTTTATTACTGATTGGTGTCACAGCCTGCTGTAGCCGCAAGGAGGTTTATGGCCAAGTGTGCAATGGCAACCAAAACTTTTCAAGCTCTATTCATCAATAACAAGTGAATCAAATTATTTCGAATAAATACATTAATTATATTTTAATTAAACATACTGGCAGCCGAATTTTAATAGGCAACTCAGCAAAAATGTATTCAGTAATTCACAATTTTATGAAAAAAAAATTATTTTGTTCATACACTCGAACGTAGTAATCTTACAGCTGGATCTCGGACTATTAGCTGTTCATATATAGGCAGAAAATCATAACTTTGAAGAGAAGTAAAAATTGATGAAACAACTTGAAAACCAACAGATATTAAAATATAGGGGAAAAAAATCTACACTCAGAAAAACAGACAAAATAATGAATTTTGAAGTTCCTGGGAAAAATAATTTGGTATTAAGGTTTATCCAACAATCTGTTTCTGGCTGATAATTGTGGAGATGTTCTAGAAAACATATCCTTCAAGAGTGAGCAAATTATGAGACAAGGTGTAGATTTTTATTTTTTTTTATTAATTTCATACATTTCAATGATCGATAAATTATATTTGAAGATAAAAATATACCCTCAAACTGGGGTTTGAACCCAGGACCTTTTGCTTTCATGCAAATGCCCTACCAACTGAGCTATCTGAAAAACTCCAATCTAAATGCAAATTCTTCTCTTATATACACTGTTAATTCCTGAGCATCAAATGCCATACTGGCTTTATAATGTAATGTAAGATTCCCAATAAAAAAGGTTTTCTTAACAAAGAAGTCGCCATTTGCAAGATTGAAGCAACGGTTTTGTAATATTTGGCACTCGGAAGTTAACAGTGTATGTAAGAGAAAAATTTGCGTTTAGATTGGAGATTTTCAGATAGCTCAGCTGGTAGAGCATTCACATAGAAAGCAAAAGGCACTGGGTTCAAACCACAATCTGAGCGTATATTTTTCTTGTCAAATATAAGATGTACATTACTGATTCAATCTTTTGATAAGTTACTTCATACTGTTACTTACTTTCTACTTTGAGAATAAAACAGGCACAAGGGTCTAGTTTCAATTCCTAGCTCTACCATACAAGTTTTTGAGTACCCATAGGGTATACAATAAAGTCTGCTCAGCCTCATGAGTATGTACTTGATAAGAAAAGCAGTGAAAATCATTTAAGAAAATTAATGCAAGATTGAGGGACTGGTTCACAATAATCTAGAGACTATTTAAACTGTAATCTGTTAGTAAGTGACAGCAAACACTTCAGTTGACCATGGCTCTTCAGAGCTGCCAGGCCATGATTTATTAATTTATCTTAAACTATATTAGTCCACCACTGTGGTCTCGAAGTAGCATGCTGCCGTGTCATGCAGTGGGCCTGGGTTTGATCCCCGGTCGGGACAGTTTCCTGGGTGAGGTTTTCATCGGGATTTTTCCTCACTTGTAAGACAAATGCCAGGAAACTTTAAGGCCCAAACGGTCCCTGAAAATCATCTGGCCATCATCATCATCCTTATCATAACATTATGATCCTTCACCGGTGTGGAAAGCAATGGGAAGCTACCACACCTATAATTCCCTAGTAAAGCTGCAAAGCATAGCATGCAAATGTTATGATTGCAGTGAAAGACCTGCCCTCGAGTAGAATTACGATGGATGGATAAACTATACTAGCATATTCTTATTTAATATTCGGTAATAATGACTTCTTCTGTTATAATAATTAAGGCCATTAAATTCCATCTCCTGTCCAAATCACGTTTAAAAGCATGTTTTACAAACACAATAATTAGTTACAAAGATCCACTGCTGTGGTCTTGAGGTAGCATGCCGCCTTGTCATGCAGCAGGCCTGGGTTCGATCCCCGGTTGGGACAGTTTTTCTGGGTGAGATTTTTATTGGGGTTTTCCTCATCTGTAAGACAAATGTTAGGAAAACTTCAAGGCTCAAACGGTCCCCGAAATCATATGCCCATTGCAATCATCTTCATTGATGTTCATCTTAGATTAAGCTTAGGATTAGGGACTCTCCTGGAGCACCACTATCATCATCATCATCGGGGCAACGTAACCCTGCCTTCCAGGCGCCCCAACCTCAGAAGTGGGTTACAAGTATGCCATGCCAGGATAGAACACCAGGAATGTCGAAAGACAACATGGGGCATTTGCAAAAAAAAAAGTTACAAAGTAGTTGAGAATGAATTACAAAATAACTATTGAATTATTATAATTAAAATTATTATGTATGAACGAAGATTTCTAATCAAAAAATGAGAGAACATTTGAAAGAATTTTATAATTGTCATGTTTTCATAGAATTTAGTTTCAGTGCCATAAGGAACTGATTCTTTTTTAGCACTGGGATTAAACTAAGAAACTTATTTGATACTACTTTTATTCTAATATCAATTTTCAAAAGTTGGCAATGAAGATCGTTACATTAGCTTTCTCTAACTACTGTAGGCTATTACACCTGTCAAATTTAATGAGATTGTTTTAATTGAACTAGAGATTAAAAAAATATATTTTTAACATTTAATTTTTTTTTGTTATAATAAACTATGTAAGATAAAGGTATCCCACTACCGGCCTCAGGAGGCCCTTGGGGTAGTAGGAGGTTAGGGCTCCCACTTTTCTGGACAATTGGCACTTGATGTCAGTTGGGTTGTCAGCCCTGCGTGACGGCCGTCTTTACCCCCAGAACAAGTGTCTGGTACTCATTTCTGTTAGAGGCTGAGTCAACCCCAGGGCCGACAGAAAGTTTGGGTCAGTTTAAAAATCCTGACCCCCACCGGGACTCGAATCCTCGACCTTCCAGCTTGTAGCCCAGTGCATTAACCACTATGCTAAATTAATGATACTTTTTTTTAAGTTAACATTGTATTAGGAATAATAAAGATATTGTAGGTCTCTACTAGAAAACAAGAGAAAAAATGGCTCAAGACAATCATTAACTTCATTGCCATTGAACAACATCTACATATTAATATAAATTATAATTGTCATGTCCACCGCTGTGGTCTCGAGGTAGCATGCTGCCTTGTCACGCAGCAGGCCTGGGTTCGATCCCTGGTTGGGGCAGTTTTTCTGGGTGAGGTTTTTATCGGGATTTTTCCTCACTTGTAAGACAAACGTCAGGAAAACTTTAAGGCCCAAACAGTCCCTGAAATCATATGGCCCTCATTATTATTATAATCGGTGTGGAAAGCAACGGGAAGCTACCACACCTACACAATTCCCTAGTAAAGCTGCAAGCATAGCATGAAAATGCTATGATTGCAGTGAAAGGACCTGCCTTCGGGCAGAATTACTATGGATGGATTATTATAATCATCATCCTTCACCGGTGTGGAAAGCAACGGGAAGCTACCACACCTACAATTCCCTAGTAAACCTGCAAAGCATAGCATGAAAATGCTATGATTGCAGTGAAGGTCCTGCCTTCGAGCAGAATTACTGTGGATGGATAATTGTTATGATCATCATTCAAAAATAATTTTGTTTGTTACATCAATATAGGTATAGAATGTAGGAAATAGGAAAAACATGACTAACTTCTAAATTTTCTATTGGTATACTGGTACTATTAAATGAAATGAGAAGGATGGTGTTATATTTATGTTCTTTTTCCAGTTGAGTATGTCTTGAAACAACATATTTCTGCATTTTTATTGTGATTTCGCCATTCTTGCTCTTGTTAATTATAATGTGTATATTTTGCAAAAAAAAATTCTTTTTTATTCATTTATGAATTTTTGCAATATTGTACGATTCTTCTTTCCATAGAATTTTTATTTAAACTTACCTAAACCTTTTAGTGGCACCTTGACCCTGGGGTCAAATCAGCCTTCAATGTAAATGAGTACCAGATACATGTTTGGGGGTTAAGGCAACTGTCACATGAGGCTGACATCTCATGTTGATTGTCTGCAAAAATAGGTGCCTTGACCTTATTATATATCTGGCTTAACTTGGCAGAGAGAGAGAGATGAAGATACAAGGGTAGATCGTTGACCGCTTTGGTCCAGATACAAAAGAAAGAACCCACCCTGTTGTCAGTTTTCCTCTTCCCCCTATTAACATTTGGTGAAGAAACACCGACAACACTGGTGTGAGTGAGAGAGGTGAGTATAGTTGTCTCATTCTACAAATTTCTCGTAAAGTTAAACCAGAGAGACTATAATAAGGTCTTCATAAGGCTGCAAGTTGAATCACTTTACCTTTATCCATATCAGTATATCTAAACCTAAATTGTAACTTAGGGTCGTATGCAAATACATTACTCTCTACTCAAATTACTTCCAATCACTGGTGAGCTGAGATCGAATTAACGGCCGCCTTAACCGGTCATGCATGAATGTTGACGTTTTTGTAATATTGGCAACGAATTACCCAGAATTCTCAGCGATAAAACCACTTCCGTTATTTTCGTCTGCTATAGAGGAATGCATTTATGCTTGCATCCTGCAAATACCGTATACAAACATGTCTGCGACGCGCAATATTATGCCGATTCTCCTGTTCTTCCAGTTGAATTCTTTGGTAGACTCTATCAAATTCCTCTTCTCCGCGTATACCGAAAACATGATCGAAGTCTTCAAGGTCCGACATCTTGGATAAGTTTCAAACTACATCGGTTCCCTTCGGGATTTTCACATAAGTTTATATCTTGAGCTACGATCTTAAGGTACCTGGTCAGGTAGCTTTACAATTATTACCGCGTGAATAGATTTCTGAGTAAGAAAAATGTGTTTGAATAAAACTTTATCAGCAGAGAACGCCTTTTACTGTCTAATGCGTTCAAACATTCGACCCTAAGTTAATTTTACTTTCATTATACATACAAATAATATTAGTTCTGACTTTTTAGGAATTAACACTATGAGATATTATTTATTGAAGTATTAAATAACTATTTGTTTTATAGGTCACAGATTGGAGGTTTACTATGAGTTGTTACTTCTTGAATGTCTTCATTTATGAATAAATTATGGAAGTGGATGGCATATTAAAACATATGGGTGAGTTAATAATTTTTGTCACATGAAATCCATATTGAATTGTATTATATTAAATTTGTATATATTGACGTTGATTGCATTAATATTTATACATTCAATTTGACATGAAACTCCTGGCATAATAGGCTTAGAAGGCCCATTGTCTATCACAGCTGACTGCTGGCCTCTCATCCAGTTGTACTAATTACAGAGGTGATTGATCGTACAACCAGTATATGGGTGACATGTGGTCAGCATTTAGAATCTCCCAGCAATTTTAGCTGGTTTTCTCAAACTGGAACTGCTACTTATTGTAGCAACCCAAATTCCTCATGATGCCCCATATTGTCTGAAATTTCATGAGAAAATTTCTTCTTCTGTTCACTTATCATGTGGCTCTGTACTAGCTTAATTGATTAAACATTTTTTATTTTATACACAGATGACAAACGAATGTCATTTGAATAAAATGTTTAGCAGTGTAATCTGCTAAAGGAATAGACTAGTTGATTAAAACAGTAGTGGTTTGGAGGTCCTGAGTTCATATCTCTGTACTGACCAATTTCCCCCCCCCCTGTATTTTCCTCAATCATCAAAATAAATTATGGTTGGAATTCATTATCACAATCTATTTCATCATTAATATACAGTGTAACGACCCTAACATAAATTTGTAAATAGGGCTCAAAATCTTGGAGATTTAACAAATAAATAAATATACAGCATAAGTACATATTAATGACTTGTCTGTTATATTTATATATTAAATTTGGGAATTTTTAACATTATGAGGTGAAAACAGCTGATGATGATAACGTGTCGCCGATACTGCAGTGCTGTGTTTAAAAAAACATAGAAGTATGAGGTAAGAAGAAATCACGATTCATTTAATTATTACATATTAATGAAACTAGTTTACATATGTATTATGAAGACACTATTTATGACAGAAAAACTCTCAAAGTTTACTTACCGGTACATTAAAATAAGATTCACCAACATTTAATATGGGAACCATGTGTCACATGGCATATGTCCAGCCATTATGTTTTTGCCATACTTATTCTAGCATGTTATCTCATCTATTAATTTGATGGCAGTAAAATACCCCATTGTAGCTCTGGCAGATTTTCATGGCAGAGGTGGCATATAGACTGCATCCTTCACATAAAAAAAACTCCAAGTGCGACAGGCCTAGAAGGTCCTTGGCCTACCAGCCGGCCACTAGCCTCACATCCACATGTGTTAATCACAGGGGTAGACGATCATAAGCCAGTGTAAGGGTGACATTTGGTCAGCATGTCGGGTCTCCCAGCCGTTATAGCTGGTCTTCTCAACCTGGAGTTGCTACTTATTGTAGCTACCCAAATGCCTCACAATGCTGGGTGGGCACCGGTCCCATACTGGCCGAAATTCCACGAGAAAATTTCTTCCCCCCATGGGGAATCGAACCAGCGCAAGTCCCATAGCTCTGCGCCAAGGCATCTTACCTTAACTACTCAGCTATACTGCATGGAACATCCTTCACATAACCAGACAGAAAAAAATCACATGGGGTAAGGTTATGTTACGTAGGTGATCAAATGTGAAATATTAATGCATTAGAAGTAGTAAGGGCAATCAAGCAGTGAGGCAGACATTTATTGAAATAATGACTTACTTCATTGTGATAAGGGGAGGTATCCAATCTTATTGGAACAGGTTGTCAAGAGATGAGTTATGGCTGAGGATGAACATGACTGTGTTTGAAACCATGGTATCATGGAAGCATGTTTCCTATGAGGTGAATTGTTTAAACGAAATCCGATGAATTTTAAAGATTAGGAACTACCTGTTGCAGCATGTAAAGAATAGGTTATTCCAGTTACAATCTGTTAATGAAGAAAAATGAGCCATACATTTTTGTGATATGGCACAAAAGACATTGATTTTCTTTTTCTGAATCCCAGATATATTTAATGATAGTTCAAACGTTCTCTGTGCCCCATATTTGCATATTGATTACCCTAGTTGTCCAACAAAATCATCATTCTCCATGTTTGCTTGCATTTGCACACAGAACTGATGTATGATCTTGACATATGGTTTTAAGGCTTGTACCAACTGCAATTTATATTTGGCGATAGGGAATTACAACGTATATAAGAGAAAAATTTGCATCTAGATCGTAACTCGCCTCGGTAGCTCAGTTGGTAGAGCACTCGGCCCGGAAAGCCAAGGGTCCCGGGTTCGAGTCCCGGTCTAGGCGAAAATTTTTCTCTTCAAATTTAATTTATCTTGCAATTTATATGCTTTCAAGGACAGTAATTTATGAAGAATTTTTCTTATGGTTTTTTTTTTTTTTTTGCAACTGTAGCTCTTGATTGGCTCGATACTTGGACTTCTGATGGACTGTGTGTGAAGACTTGTCTGATTCTATGAACATTTGTCCTGTGCTTTGAAGAAACTGGAGTGTATGAGGTGAAATACTTAAGATTCATTTTATATTATATTATTTTTGGTCTGGACATCTTACCTCAATATTAATGTTGATTTGTTCTTGGACATGTTTCAAAACAATTCTGTTTTATCGTCAGCTTTCCCAGACTGGTTTTATTTATGTTGCACCACCTGGATGTCGATGTCAGCTCCATCCTGTGGTTGGCCAAAGAACCTCCAAACAAGGTCACCCTCCATCGGAATATCAAAATTCATAACTCTGTTTCTGTTCTTCTGAATATAAATTTTTTCCCAAATAGTCAGCTCTTTTGTATTTTCTAACTGTTTTAATAATTTAGTGTCTGAATTTATATTATGTTTTTCAGACCAAACATGAGCAGCAACTGCAGATTTTTCAATTTCTCCATTTTTAATATTTCTTATGTGTTCTTTGGTTCTAATTTTTAGGTTTCTTTTGTTTTCCCTATATATATCTTTTCACAACCCATGCATTCAATTTGATATATTCCTGACTTTTTATTTTTATCAGTTTTTTTCATTTTTGTTGGTTTTTATTAGTTTATTTAAACTGTAGTTATTTTTTGGTGCTAATATAATATTAAACTTCTCAAATATATTTTGAAATTTATTATGTACCCAAGGGTGATATGTGAATTTCCTATATTTTTTCATAGGTGGTTCTTCTTTTTCAAGATTACTTCTGTTTATCATTTTTTGTTTTTTATACTTTTCTATCCTTTTATGTACCATTTTTTCATCAAACCCATTTTCTCTTGCTACTTTGATTATGTGTTTTTTCTCATGTTTGAAATCTTCTTCGTTTAAGGGTAAGTTTACCAATCTATGAGTTAAACTATTAAATGCTGCTAATTTATGTCCAATTGGATTGAACCCTGTTGATTTTATAAAATTTTCCGTATGAGTTTCTTTTCTATGAATCCCGAATTCAATTTTCCTTTTTTCTTCGTTTCTGACCAATTTAAGATCCAAAAAAGGTATTTGTTTATTGTCTTCTATTTCTTTGGTGAATTTAATGTTTGTACCTCAAAATGTAACTTCCTAAAATTAAATATTCATTTTATATGTTAACTTGAAAGCCCAATAATTTTATTTCCCATAAGTTTTATGAAACTATCAGCTGACTTCAAATTTCTTTTTAGAAAATTTGTTATAAACACATATTTTTAGTATGCCATGCAATATTCCACTTTTTAACAATTAGACTCAACAAAGTATAATTTATATTTGAAGAGAAAAATTTTCGCCTAGACCGGGACTCGAATCCGGGACCCTTGGCTTTCCGGGCCAAGTGCTCTACCAACTGAGCTACCGAGGCGAGTTACGATCTAGACGCAAATTTTTCTCTTATATACGTTGTAATTCCCTATAAAGTATAATTTTCCAAGTTTTTATTCCATTTTACTTTTTTTTTAGGAATTCACACTATGAGGCATATTTATTTAGGTAACATTTGTTATCACTCACCTCATATTCAACTTCTTTTTTTTAAACTAGTTTCAGAACTTTACACTTCAGTAATTTTGTGACCGTTGTTCTGTCGTCTCGAAGAGCCGCCTTTCACTCCCTCTGTTGGTAGACTGGAACAACGGTCATGAAATTACTGAAGAAGGAACTGAAATGTTAAGTTCCGAAACTAGTTTAAAAAAAAAGAAGAATGATATGAGGTGAGTGATAAAAATTGTATCTAAATAAAAAAAAAATTATTTCATGTTGCTTTGCTACTTTATTTACTGTACCAATCTAATTAATTTATCATCAATATTAATTTTTCTAGTCCACCGCTGTGGTCTCAAGGTAGCATGCTGCCTTGTCACACAATGGGCCCAGGTTCGATCCCCGGTGGGTCAATTTTTTCTGGGTGAGGTTTTTATCGGGGTTTTTCCTCACTTGTAAGACAAATGTCAGAAAAACTTTAAGGCCCAAACGGTTCCCAAAATCATATGGCCATCACAATCATCATTCATATTAATCTTAGATTAAGCTTAGGATTAGGGACTCTCCTGGCGCACCACTATCATCATCACCCATCATATCATTGGGGTAATGTAACCCCATTTTCCAGGAACCCCAACCTCAGAAGTGGGTTACAAGTACGC
The DNA here is from genome assembly GCA_030220185.1 of Diploptera punctata. NCBI lineage: Eukaryota > Metazoa > Arthropoda > Insecta > Blattodea > Blaberidae > Diploptera > Diploptera punctata. The sequence continues at coordinate 349,132 of JASPKZ010000014.1, forward strand.
CATGGAACACCAGGAATGTCGAAAGACAACTTGAGGCATTTGCAAAAAAAAAAAAAAACAAAAATTCCTATTATTATACAATAATGAGGTGAGTCATTAAAATTCTATCTATTGTTTAATCAATATAAATATCTCATTATTAAAAATATGCAATATTTATTAGTTTTTCCCTGCAAAATCTTCTGTGATAATTTTAAATATTCTATTCTATAGTGTTCTGCCTGAGGGCAGGTCTTTCACTGCAATCATAGCATTTTCATCCTATGCTTTGCAGCTTTACTAGGGAATTATAGGTGTGGTAGCTTCCCATTGCTTTCCACTCCGCTGAAAGGATGATGATGGCTGGATGATTTTCGGAGACTGTTGGGCTCTAGGCTTCCTGACATTTGTCTTACAGGTGAGGAAAACCCCCGAAGAAAATCTCACCTAGGAGCCTGACCCGACCGGGAATCAAACCTGGGCCCACTGTGTGACAAGGCAGCACACTACCTCGAGACCACAGTGGTGGACAATTTTAAATATAGGAGAAAAAAATTAAGAAAAGAAAAGGCAGAGGAATAGGGCCAGAATCTACAAATAATTTCAAAGTCTCATACCATAATAAATTTCAGTTTTATTGAATCAATTTTGTTTTTGAAAAATAAACTAAATACATACTCTGAAAGAATTTAATTTATATGAAAAATAAGTAGTAGGAAAATTGCAAAGTGCATAGAAGTACTTATATTATGATAGTGAATTAGAAAATTGGATATGTCTTTATTTCATTAAATATACTTGTATAAACACACACATACATTACATCTATATATATTACAGATACAAAGGACCATATATTTTGAGCAATCATGCAGTAATTTTCAGAGAATTGAGGAGATTTGTGACATCAACCAAATTTCCAGTTTGTAATTTCTTCTTCTTAGCAAGAGCATTTACTTTGTTGGCAGCAGATTCTATTCTATTTCTCCATGTTTGTCCTTCTTCTACTTCATCATTGGTACAGAATACAATTTCGTTCACTTCTTGTTCTAACTTGTAGGAACTGACAGACTTAAAAACTGCTTTTAAATCTTGTATTATACTATCTCTTAAGTCAGAAATACGACACACTAAATTCAGTACAAATACACCTGCAAAGAATAAATGTATCAAAACTTGATGACAATCAATGATAAAAACAAGTTGAAAATTACAACACAACAAATTCAGCAAAAAACAGAAATCCTATCCCACACCATGCAGGAAATTAGTTGCTACATTCCAAATTTGTGCCAGGAATTTATTTAGTCTAGTACAATAAAAAAAATATTAAAACTAATCTATAATAAATCATATAGGATATTTAGATCAAGGTGATTTGTTTAATTAATATATATATATATATATATATATATATAGTATGATAAGAAAAATAAATGCCTGGACAGGATTCGAACCCATATATATATATATATATATATATATATATATATATAGAAGGTCCATTGCTGTGGTCTCGAGGTAGCGTGCTACCCTGTTATGCAGTGGGCCCGGGCTCGATTCCTGGTAGGGACATGCTCCTGGGTGAGGTTTTTTCGGGGTTTTTCCTCACCTGTAAGACAAATGTCATGAAGCTTAGGGCCAAACGGTCTCCAAAAATCATCTGGCCATCACCATCCTTCACCGGTGTGGAAAGCAATGGGAAACTACCACACCTATAATTCCCTAGTAAAGCCATGCAAAGCATAGCATGGAAATGCTATGATTGCAGTGAAAGACTTGCCCTCAGGCAGAAGTACTATGGATTGATATATAGAAGAGAACAGATTAGTAAAAAACTGTATATATGAATGGAAACCAGTTCTTTGAAAAATATTAGGCAGGCTTAGAAATTGGTGGGAGAACAAAATGATTTAAAATAGATAAAGACAAACAATTAGACAAAGAATATAAAATCAGGAAGAACAGAAGACATTTTAGAAGGCCAAGACTATTTCTAAGGAGTTATTTTATTTAATGATGCTCTTTAACAGCTAATGTCATTAGCATCTGGGTGTGAAAGAGCTGATACATTTTGTTCAGAGGCCTGCTTTTTAGGCTTGAAATTCTTTTACGTGCCATAAATCTAAAAAAACAGGACTCATGGATTTAGTTTCTTTCTGAAGGAACCTACACTTAGGATTGATACTAAGGAGTTAGAGTGCCTAATGAAGAAGAAATAGATTGAACTTTCCATGTGGGAAGTGTCTTACCAGACTAATTTAGTTATACTTATTTCCCTACAGATGTCAACAAGGGACAAGTTAGTATATTGCCTCAGGAGACATTTAGTAGGAAACTAAGGTATTACTTAGATGAACGTCAGTTAAAATTTGCTCAGAGACCTTTTTATTTAAGCTTGAGGTTCTTTTACAAGCCTGAAAATCTTCCGACTTGGGACCCATGGAGTTTACCATCCTAATAATCCAAAGACTCCAGCCAGGTTTGAACCTGCAATCCTTAGGACTACAGGCAAGAAACATAACCACTAGATCACTGCGGTCAACTTTACCTATTTAAAATAATTAAAAAAGGCAGGTACTTGAATGGAACTTAAAATTTGCAACGAAAGACAAGAGACCTATAGGAGGACCTTGAATTATAAAGATTGATCAAATGTAAAGAATTTATCAACTCACAGTTTATTATAAAAATAAATAGTGAAGGACAAAACATGGGAGAACTAAGGTCTTACAGTAGCATTTGAAACCCCTATTAGTTAAGTTCTGAGTTAAAAATCCTGAAGTGACCAAACCGACTAGGGTTCTGGCCTAGTTTTCCTTAGTCTCCACACTAAATTCTGAATTGAATTTCATCATAATCATCATTAAAATTACAACAGTGAACTTGTACAAGAAACACATGACAAAGAAAGAAAGAAAAAAGTAGATATATCCAGGTAATATGACTTCGTCATATTTTATACCTATTTCCCATTAAGTAATAAATGAAAACAATGATGTAACTAGAAGTTTCATGAAAAATTATACCATCTAGAATGCTGTGCCTAAAAATACCTATTTTACTCACTGGTAACTATTTTGTGTATTTTGATGCTAACAGTCCTTTATCTTTTTATTTATTTTTGTTAAATTCAATTTACATAGTTTATCCCAGTTCAGCATTGTCAGGTCTCCAGAATTTTTTGGAGATTTTAATTTCATCAGCGAATCAGAATAATATAAAAATCACATTTTTTTTCTATGGTCAAAATAATAGATTTACGCTCAAGTTTATATATTTGATGTTAATTTATTAATTCTTACATCCATTTTGATATTAATTATATTATAAGGTATTATACATTTCTAAAAGTCTGAAATAGTATTTTTAGAACCTACTTTACATACCTAAATCTACATTTTTTATAGAGTCTGAAAAATCAAAATATATAAATAAGAAAGACATATTTACAATCAACTAAAGCAAGTGCTTATAATTTGATGATGACCAGGCAAAAGAAGAGAAAAAAGAAGGAAAGGATTTTCTATATACCTTTATCTCCGACACATTTCTTAACAGCTTGTAATAAAGATGATGCTAGAAACTGTGGAGGAGGACAGCTCATTCCATCACTTGGAGTTTTACTATCCACGTCGAAAAGTATGGCATGAAAAGAAGTACCTTAAACAAAATAATTTAATCTATTTATATTTAAAGATAAGAAACATCCTACTATAAAATGTGGCATATATCTCAAGTCTACAGAGAGAAAAGTATCTTTTACAAAGTTCTATGTCAAATGAAATAACATTAACTTGTACACATTGGTGCAGCAATTCTACACACCAACCTTACTAAGGCTCATTAAATGACAAATCCTTGTTTCTTTATAGCCTTGTCACCCACAACATTGGTAACCAATAACATAATATTATAATGATATTGTGAAAAAAAAAAAATGTCTGAACTAGGAATCGAACTGTGGACCTCTAGTTCGATTCCTGGTTCAGACATTAATTTTTCTTTTCACAATATCATTATAATATTATAATATGATCAATTACTGAAACTGTGTTAAAATAACAGTATTGGAAAAATGTTAAATAATACCAAAAACATGTCATTCACTTGACCACCAGAGTAAATTTTGTGCTGGACTCACATCCAACAAAGGTTTACTTCTACAAGCTTAGGCCTATTGTGTTGATTATAGTATATCTATTCAATTCAATGCCATGAATTTTAAATAAATTTCTTATTGCAAAAACTTATAGGAAATCAAATATAATAAAAACAGATAAGTCCCATAGACTGTGATGGGCAGGGCAGTTACTATATAAAATTTTAAATTTGCAAATTTTTAAATCAAACACTTAAGTGAATGCATAATACTTGAATGAAAATACGGTTTTAAAATAAGTCACTATCTACCTTTTTCTGCAGCTTGATGAATGAAGTGTATTCCATCTCTAATATAAACATCCAATTTATCATCTTGGACCAGGTCAAAATACTCTGTGGCAACATCAAGCATTGCTGGATCAATGTCAACCGCTGTAATTTTTATCTGAAAGTGATTTGAATCAGGTTAGGAAATATTTATTATTATTATTATTATTGTGCAGCAGTCTACTGGGTAGTTGGTACATAGAAATTAATTCAAAATAAATAAATGGGATAAGGAGATAAAGTGACATCCCAAGTTCCAGATGACTTTACTCTCAGGAAAGAAACAGCAGGGGTGGTGAAAGCTGTACAGACTTTAGAAGGCTCTTGAAGTAGTAGGAGATTATGGCTCCTTGCAGACACTCATTTGGTATGTATTTTTACTAGAGGCTCAGATGACAATAAGGCTAAGGTGCTGCCAGAAGTCTTATCTGATCCCATTGGGAATCAAACCCACATTATCTTAACCAACTGTTCTACTATATGCTCCTAGTAGTAATGGTAGTAGGAGTAATAGTAGTAAAAAATATCAAACGTATGATTTTGAATCTAATTTAAAATAATATACTTCCTGACCAGTAGGCCTGGGTTTGATACCCAGCAGGGTTAAACATTTATATATTAAATTTGGGAATTTATTTTAATTGTAAAATTAATTTATTTAATTGTAAGATGTTCAATCTCGGAACCAGGAGAGATGCTTGTGTAAAATTTTTAATCCCTAGATCATGCTCCAGATTCTTGCATTAAATTGCAAAGCTCTGGAGTGCATACATTGAGAAAGCATGTGGCACTGTTGATCGCGATTTTTCCATCGGATGAGGACATGGTGACAGCCACATTGCTGCTTTTCGGCAGGAGTGGGCTATGTGCCAGCACCAAGTTCGCTGTATCTCATAGAACACACCTTACACTACACATACACAAAAACACACACTCATCCCATACTCCTCCCTGTATGTAATAAAAGAATACATCTATGTAAATTGGTCTGCCAGAATGGTGGGCAATTTGAAAATAGGCAACATTAATGCCATCTATCTGTGCAAAGCAGAACACAAAGCAAGAAAAGGAAAATATGGTGATTAGAATACACACACAAACTTTTTTTTTGTTACTGTATACTAACGAGTTTGATTTTCTATTCTTTTATTAGTTTATCTTGTCTTACTGAAGAGTATAGATACCTTTTGGAAGCAATACTGCAAGAAAGTACACAGCCCTCCTCCTCCAAGTCCAATAACAGCAATGTTACATTCTGCACCATCAGGAGAAGCGAGCGCAACTCCTACTGTCATGTATATATGATGCTCACAAGCCAGGTAACCTGCATCTATCACTTTCTTGGGTTTTCCTTTCCTTGATTTTACTGCAAACATAAAAGTTTATTAAAGAAATTTGATTAAAGTTAATATCATGTTTTATTCTACAATATTAAAATTATATGCCAACAAATTGAATAATAATAATATTAATAATTCATTTATTTAAATTGGCAGAGTTAAAGCCATAAGGCTCATCCACTCAAGTATTTATATGTGGCAATATGCAAAGTCTATCTAGCCAAGAAACAAGCTCATTAAATTTGGAAATTACATTATGGTAAAAAATAAAATAGGTAATAATTATCTTAAGTTATGTAGGTAGGAAATAACACTATGAGGTTTATGGTGAAATTAAATTAAAACTATGAGGTTTGTTTTAATATTGTTTAGTTGTTTCTTGACTCACCTCATACTTCTTAACTCCCAAGCAGACTCGAGTTTCTTCATTTGTGACATTCTCAGTGCTGTATTACATTCACAACTGATGACCAACGGCCTCCTCTCCTGCAGACTGACCTCCTGACATTGAGAATGTCACAAATGAAGTGAAGAAACTCGAGTCTACTTGGGAGTTAAGAAGTATGAGGTGAGTCAAGAAACAACTAAACAATAATAATTATCTTACCTCATATTCTCCGTGTTCTTCAAAGCACAAGACCATGGTTTTTGGAATAGTTGTTCCTATCTTCAGTCATCTTTATGATTCTACATCATAAAGATGGCTAAGGATATGAACAACTATTCCAAAAACCATGGTCTTGTGCTTTGAAGAACACGGAGAATATGAGGTAAGATAATTACGACCTATTTTATTTATTAATTCTAATAGTATATTACATTTAAAGTACATTGTTACATACATAGTTTTATGCGAGCTTCGGATTGAACAACTCCTTGGTTGTTGAGGAAAATAAGTCGACGAAACAATTGACCATTATCACCTTCAACTTCTTCAACTACAAAGTCGCCAGACATTTGACTATGTCCTCTATAACAGACCTCCCTTTTTCCAACATCAGATCCAACTGATAAAAATGGTATCTGAAATGTAGAGAGTTAATAAGTTGCAAATTTTATTTTGTTAAAATATCAGTTAATACATAAAATTACATTATTTTTATTAATATCATATTAAGTTTTATAGTACTGGTATAAATTGTCAGGAATGGTAAGAGAAATGGAAAACAGTTAAATTTCTCTAATTTAACATCGCAAAAAAAAAAATTTCACAATGTTTACACAAATAATTTTCTGTTATAACTCTCTTCATTCACAATTTATTTCATCACCCAGTTCTTCACATTTGTTACAGTTCACTTAACACATCTACTTGTTATAAAATTACAATAGGAAGTAACATTATGAGGTTCTTCTTAATAATTAAGGTGAGTCTGTAATATGAAAACAGATTCACTTTTTTTTTTTAACTTTTATAGGAATTAATCACTATGAGGTTTAATTTCACCATAGACTCACCTTATTTACATCTAGGGTCGTATGCAAATACATTACTCTCTACTCAAATTACTTCCAATCACTGGTGAGCTGAGATTGAATTAACGGCCGCCTTAACCGGTCATGCATGAATGTTGACGTTTTCGTAATATTGGCAACGAATTACCCAGAATTCTCAGCGATAAAACCACTTCCGTTATTTTCGTCTGCTATAGAGGAATGCACTTATGCTTGCATCCCGCAAATAATACCGTATACAAACACGTCTGCGACGCGCAATATTACGCCGATTCTCCTGTTCTTCCAGTTGAATTCTTTGGTAGACTCTATCAAATTCCTCTTCTCCGCGTATACCGAAAACATGATCGAAGTCTTCAAGGTCCAACATCTTGGATAAGTTTCAAACTACATCGGTTACCATCGGGATTTTCACATAAGTTTATATCTTGAGCTACGATCTTAAGGTACCTTGTCAGGTAGCTTTACAATTATTACCGCGTGAATAGATTTCTGAGTAAGAAAAATGTGTTTGAATAAAACTTTATCAGCAGAGAACGTCTTTTACTGTCTAATGTGTTCAAACATTCGACCCCTAGTTGTGTTCACACTTAGATCTCTTTTACTCATCCACACTTTGGACATAGCTGACTGGTTAGACCCTTGCTCCTCCTTACATATGCAAGGGCAAGATGCCAGTTCAGACCTCTCTCAAACCGAAGCCTCAAGAGGCAGTTTTTTTTTTACCTCATAGTGTTACTTTCCACTTTAATTTTGATTAAACATATTAGTTATGTTTCAACTTTTGGGTTTACTGGATAGTGCAGCTAATCACCAAAATGTGTAAATTCAGAAATCTGTTAATGACCCTTCTTGCTTTATAGGATTTGAGGACTGTAGGTTCAAAATACGAATGCTGAGAGAATAGAGATTTTTGGAGAATGCTAAGTCAGATGACCCATATGGAAAAAGGAAACATCCTAAATAAGAAGAAGATTCAAAATTAGATTGAGAGAAACTTTCTATTCAAGTACTATAATTATGTTCTTTCATACAGTGTCTCCTATTATTGAATATGAAAATCTTTCATAAATCATGAAGACTGATCTTGTATATTACAGTATTAAATTTACCTGTGTATTTTGTCCTAGACCAGGTGGTGCTAAATGTAATATACTGTCATTTAATTCTTCTTGAACTGCATCCAGACCTTTATACACCTGGTCTCTGTGTAATGCTACCACGGCTAATCTGTCAAATCCTGCAGATTTCAACAATGTGGAACGTCCTTCAGGGGTTAAAAATCCATTCAGTCTCTCTAAAAATAAAAATCATTGAAATATTGAATTATTATTGGAAATTATATCTATGAGATTTAATTTAAGATTTAAAATAATTTGATAAATATAAATTCCCTTTAAATAATAAAACAGCGAAGCTTAAAGTTACTTTTATGTACTTGCAAATAAATCACTTTCAAAATATTTTAGGTTAGGGTATAAAAGAATTATGATAGTTTAATATTTTATAATAAAAAATCTTTGGATAATACTCATAAAGTGGCTCTGGTCTAGATTAAAGACAAATTATAATGAGACATTATTAAATTATGATATATTTCCATGTTTGTAATCAGAGAAACCAATGATTTAAACTTTCAACATTGGTTTAAAGTTAATGAATCACTGAAGCCATTATTTATGTTACAATTGTTGCATGAGTTACCATCAGTCAATATGTAAAATTTTAGCCTTCTCAACTTTATTATATGAATTCCATTATTTGTTGCTATCCAGCTACTGAACAAAGCATTCAAATTTGTTTACTATTTGTTTTACTTTAAATTTACTTCTCCTAGTGATGTAAGTTAACTTTTCAACAGAAACCAACATACTGGGGTAAAATCTACTTACTTCCTTCCAACATATGTCGACAAAAGTTAAGTGGAAAAACATTCTCCATACAGTCATCATCATCATCATCATCCAGGGTTTAAGCCTGTTGGTTCATTCCGGTTCTATGAAAGCTAGAATTATTAAAATTGTTCAGACCATCTTCTGTGTGGGCGTCCCAACATTTTTCCTTCCGTGCGGTTTATAATTTAGCAATAATTTTGGAAATCTTCCTTCTGGCATTCTATCAATATGTTCTTTCCAGTCGTTACTATATTTAATTATTCGGTCTGTAAGTTTGAAAATATTTAGTTTCTTTCTTATATCTTCATTTCTTTTCTCTTCTTATCCAGCAGAGTATATCCTGCTATATTTCTTAAAAATCTCATCTCAGCTGCTTCCAATCTTTGTTCTTGTCTTTTAGTGATCGTCCAACATTCTGATCCATACATCAATACAGGAATAGCCATTATTTTATAAAATTTCATTTTTGTTTCTTTTCTTATGTTTTTAAGGGTTCTTTTAATAGTGCCACATGTTAGATTAAATTTACTTATTTTATCATTAATATCTTCAATTTTAACATATAATAGATTGAAACCTAGATATTTAAAACTGTTCATTTGCTCTAAAATGTTATTATCAATTACTATTTTTGCTCTTAAGTCCTTTAAATGCTAAAATGTTAGTTTTATTCTTTTAAATTTTAAAATTGTAATTGACACTTATTTTTTCCAAATTGAAAATAGCTTTTTGATCTCCATACATAGTCTCTTACTGATTTCATTAATTAAAAATTACAAAATTACTATAGATAGCAACTTGTGGCCAATTTATTCTCTCTTCTTCTCATTCCCTATTCCTGTGGTTGAGTTAAGCTACAAGCCAGAATGTCATGGGTTTGCATTCCACTGAGATCAGGAATTTTAAACTGATCTAAACCTTTTAGCTTCACCATGGCCCTGGGGTTGACTCAGCCTCTAATTGAATCGAGTATCAGACATGTTTTGAGCATATAGGCAGCTGTCACGCAAGACTAATTGTATTGTCCCGTGCCGTAGCCGAGTGGTTAAGGCAAGAAGCCTTGGCACAGAGCTACGGGACTTGCGCTGGTTCGAGTCCCGATGGGGGAAGAAATTTTTTTCATTGAATTTTGGTCAGTTTGGAACCAGTGCCCACCCAGCATCGTGAGGCACTTGGGTAGCTACAACAAGTAGCGACTCCAGATTGAGAAGACCAGCTATAACGGCTGGGGGACCCAACATGCTGACCACATACCACCCCTACACTGGCTTATGATCGTCTACCTCTGTGAATAACACATGTGGACGTGAGGTCAGCAGCCACCTGGTCGGCCTAGGGCCTTCAAGGCCTGTCATGCTTGGAGGAGGAGGTAGGAGCCTTAACCTCCTACCACCCCAAGTACCTCCTTAAGACCTGTGGTGGGATCACTTTACCTTCTATTATTAAAGCTTTTCCTCCAATCTTTTTAGCTCTGGATGCTGATTTATAACACATATAATTGTTCATCACTGGGCTGTACCTTCTTAATATTTTGAAACAAAAGACATTAATATTTTATGTAAATTAAAATAACTTGCCTTCCTTGTGGAACGATAAAAGCTGCAAATCGTCTCCCAGATTCTTTTGCATATGGCTGATCGAGGACATGAATAGAGTATCGTGGTATTCTCTCACCAGGCCTATAGAGATCAAGGAAGACTTCTCCATGTCCAGCGACACTACCTCGATTCAGTCTTGAGCAAACCATAGAAGACTGTTGAAGTGATTTCACAGAAGACAGAACTTCTAATGAAGATGCAACCCTTTGAATATGTTCACCAGCCAGACAAACTTCAAATACCTGGTGTTCAATTAAAACAATGAAGGTTTTCTTTAACAAATATAACTCAATAATAAGGCAACATGAATACTTACTATATAAAAAGTAAACCCTCTATTTATGTTCAGCATAATGCCAGATTGAGGAATAAAACAAAGTAAAACCCTTATTTATTTCAATACTAGTAAAATTCATATCAAATTCCGTTGAGGTGAAGTCATATGATGAAAGTTAAAAATTAAATTGTACCTGTTGGTAGGTGCCGTCGTCCTCAACTTTGTTAAAATATTGTATATAAAATTAACTGGAGCACTTTCGGAAGTTATCTTCCATCTTCTGCAGTTTGAGCTCCCGCTACTCATTGTTGTTGTGTACAGTGATGTATAGTCCAACTGTTTGTAGCAGCAACTGACTTGTTTTTGACGATTTCGTATAATGGGTTTGACTGGGGTGCATTATACGAGATCGTCAAAAACACCCCAGTCAAACCCATTATACGAGATCGTCAAAAACAAGTCAGTTGCTGCTACAAACAGTTGGATTATACATCACCATACACAACAACAATGAGTAGCGGAAGCTCAACCTGCAGAAGATGGAAGATAACTTCCGAAAGCGCTCCAGTTATTTTATACACAATATTTTAACAAAGTTGAGGATGACGGCACCTATCAACAGGTACAACTTATTTATTTATGTATAATTTTATCACTCGCCTCATATTTTTCTTCTTATTAGACCAGTTTTGGCATTTTATTCAGTACCCCCATAGTGTTAATTCCTTAGAAAAAATAAAGTCCTTATTATTGAAGGACTGTGATACACAAGGTCGACTGAACAGGCCTGGCACACATCGTGAGGTCAGATAAATGAAAAGAAATGGGATATAGTTGGCAAATAAGTAAATAGCCATCAAGGAGACTGGCTCCATAATTGGCATGCTGAGATGCATTGTCCCTGTCAAATTCAAGATGAGAGATAAAAGGGTGATGTGCAGGAATGGATTAGTGAGATTTCCTCTGTCCAAACCTATTCATAACAGGATCTATTGTGCATTATCTTCTTCTTCCTTTCAAGTATTAGGCCAAGGCCTGTTACGATCCTATAGAAAATTTTCCCTCCAGCGTTTTGATCCTTCTGGGAAATTCTTGTATAAGACTTGAAAGCATAATAATAGTCCCTTCGATTGGTTGCTGGCCAAAGGAAGGCAAGACCAGTGATGGGGCTGCCATCTTATAGCCTCTGGTCAGGCTTTTCTGGAGAAGAAAAGAAAATAAAGGAAAGAAGAAATGGAAGAAAGGAAAGACTCCCTAGTCCTCGGATGCACTAATAGCGTCGGAGTCGAAAAAAACAAGAGTTAACCAAGAGAGGTTAGATGTAAAGTTAAGAGTGCAAAACACAAGTAAGTGGAAGAAATGTTTTGCTCAGCTTGGGCACCTTGTGGTCGCTATCCACATATCCCCTAGATGAGGACCCCTTATTCTCTTTATTATTAATGTTTATACACATCACATTAATTAGGTTATCTCTATCTTCAATTTTTTTATTTTTTGCATTTTCTTTTGACCAAAAACTATATATATATATATATATATATATACACACACACACACACACACACATATATTCTTCAGGTTGCTGACAACATTCTACAACAGAAGTCATCTTTTTTGTTTTTAAATTATGGTACCAAAGCCATCTGTACTAGAATCCCCCAAACAATTTGTTAGCTATTTTTTTGAATTGGTACCCACAATGGCTAAAGGTAGCTTATCTTATGTTTGGGCTATCAAATACATTAATGTGTATATACTGTGATTTTATAGGTTATCTGCAATATTTACTTGGTATTTATTCCTATTTTGGTCGGCCACAGTGTTCCTTGCCTCTGGCCCCAGGGTCGCGGGGTGGATGGATTTTTTATGATGGAAAAATCCAAGGAAGAAGTCCTCCATAAGGTATTTTAAGTCTTGAAGATATTCAGGTTCATAAAAGATTCTTAAGCCTGAATAAAAGAGGCATCTAAGCAAAATTTACCAACCTTTTTCATTCTAGTAATACCTTAGTTGCCTACTAGATGTCTTGTTAGGTCGGTATGTTGACCGCAAGACATCTTTGAGAAATAAGCATAACTACAGCTCCCGATAATCTGTGCGCGTATTATCCAGTTTGCAAATTATCCAGGCATGACTTTTTTTTTACTGTATTTTTTAAAAATTACTGTATTTTGTACTGTTATAAAAATTCTTTATTTTTAAACATGCTACTATGAACTGCGCTTAGAAACTAGCACAACCCCCTCCCCTGACGCGTTTAATGGTACCAACCAACATTCTAAGAATACAATACAATTTTGGAAATTTCCGTTGTGTGAATCACTGAAAGTTTGTTGTTACAGAACTGTTATCAGCAGAGCTTCGTTTTTGAAACCACAGATATGCTGTAGCAGTGGGTTTATTGCTGGTTAGTAGTGTGGTTATCACTGATTATAAGTCTGGTTATTGGTGCAGTTATCATTAGTTACTAGTGTAGTTATCATTGGTTACGACAGCCATTTTGAATAACTGTTGTAACCAGAGTGGTCATGACAGGAAATAGTCCCACTTTTTTTTATATTTGAAGTAAAATAAATTAATGATAATTACGACTCACACCTAAATACATTTAATGAATATTTGTTGCATTCAAGTAGTGTTAAAGTGGGTACATAAATTTCTGATCAACTTCCCCAGTGCCAAATAACTTAATTGGATTATTCATGTTTTTCAATTTTCAGTGCATATCTCAATCCCAATTAACACAGATAATTGGGAGTTTGCTGTAAATTAACTTGGTCTAGTAACTCCTAAGAAAAGAGAGACTAAGGTCCAAAACATTGGGCTGTTAGGCAATTATAGATTTATCCCTATTTTATTTCTCTTCTATTTTCATCATTTAATTGTACTTCAAATAACCACCATGTAGTCTATTATAACTTTAAATTTGAAGAGAAAAATTTTTTCGCCTAGACCGGGACTCGAACCCGGGACCCTTGGCTTTCCGGGCCAAGTGCTCTACCAACTGAGCTACCAAGGCGAGTTACGATCTAGACGCAAATTTTTCTCTTATATACGTTGTAATTCCCTATCGCCAAATGCTTTTGAAACCATTGTTTCTATCATTGCAAATGGTGGCTTCTTAGTTAAGAAGACATTTATTGGAAATTTAACATTACTTTAAAAGCCAGTAAGGCCTCTAATGATGTTTTTATTATTAATTTAACATTTCTCAATGAAAGATAAATTAAATTTGAAGAGAAAAATTTTTATAACTTTGTTTATAAATGTTTTAGTGTTCCAATAGAGCACAACCTAATTACTTGCATAGGTATGCTATTTTTAGGTCTAACTTTAATTTTTATTTTTTTCACTGATTTTTACAAAAATCAACTATATTAATAAATATTCAATTATTTAAAAATTGTTTTTTAAAAAATCCAGTATATTCAGCAAATATTATTAACCCATTCACCTCAAAAGACGAGGTAGACTCGCAGGCAGTTAAATGGCCTTCAACTCAGAAGACGATATACACTCGCTGTTATATATTTTGCAATATTTTGTACATCCCTTGGTAGGGTAATATTTTGTTAACATTTATAAATAGTAGAGGAATGTGTTTCGGCCTTCACCCTTATTGTGATCTCAGGTATCGTTATCTTTTGTTCATTTTGAATGCCTGAAAATAGATAATATAATTTACGGTGATTTAAATCCGGTTTCTGGGGAAATGCATTGACCATTTAAATCTGAAGTGAATGGGTTAATGGCTCAACTGCACTTCTACTAGCGCTTGATTTTTCAGTTATATTGTTGTAAAGTATAGTTCTTGTTCTGTATTTACTAACAATATTTAATATTTTAAATCTTTTCAACAATTTTTATAACATTTTAGACAATTTAAAAATATTTATTTAAATATGCAAATCACAATATTATGACACTATTAGGCAATATTGTGATGTTAACTGCTATTTTCTCCACAGAGTATGTTACTTAGTCTATGGTTTTTCTATCGCTGTTTTGAGTTATCCCTGGTTGGATCAGCGTTAGGGAGTGATAAGTAAGTATACACCCATTTTTAATAAATGTTTGGTAATTTTAATATTATTAATATATTTTTTAACATAGATTTGGGGATTTATTGCAAATACTGGTCATTTAAATTTCATAGCAATGGATAGTAATTGCTATGTGGTTCGATTGTGGGTTATCGCTAACTCTACAAACTCTGGCACATGCACACTGTTGTTCTATAGGACTTTGAAAATATCTCACGATAGTTTAAGTGCAGTTTTTCCAAATATTCAATTATTTAAAAACTGTTTCTTAAAAAATCCAGTATATTCAGCAACTATTGATTATTAAAAAAATTCAATGTACTCCAATTCATGGAATCTCTATTCTTATAGTGTACGATGCTTACATAAAATATATAATAAAAATAAAGTTCATAATGAACTCACTGGTTCAACATTAGGAAGCTTCTTGAACTTGGTGCAAACGACTACAAACACAGGTAAGCCAGCACCATCCCCAGATTTTGCTGCTTTCTGCTCTGCTTCAATACATCGACATACTCTAAACATCCAACCAACTGCCGGAAAAAAGTCCAATAACTTCAGAAGAATGTGCTCTTGAAGTAGTGACACACAAACGTACCTTCCTCCTACACGAAGAACCCTGTCAATTTCCTGGCACAGCAAATAATGACTTTAGTGAGAGCAAGTTATGGTATATTTCACACAAAAATAATTCTAATTAAAACATTCAAATAATACACACATTGAATAATTTATCGATTCTACCCCTGACATCTTCAGAATCATCTGGCATAAGTGCATCAAGTGTTCCTTTGTCAAGAACTACACTGAACTGGCAATCCCCAAAAGTCATGCTCAATGCATCCATCTGTTGATACACCATATCAGGACGTTCCTTTCCATGAGTATCTTGCATTTGTCTGATTACTACGTGGCTAATATCAATATTGGTTATTTGTCTGAAAAAAAAAAAAAAAGGAAAGTACTTTCTGCAGTTTTCTGGTTCTGAACTGCAGAACTAGTAAGTTTAGTTGAAAAACCAAATTTTGGCAATTATGTAAAAAGAAAGTGGACTCAACTGCACTTCTACTAGCGCTTGATTTTTCAGTTATATTGTTGTAAACTATAGCTCTTCTTCTGTATTTACTAACATTATTTAATATTTTAATCATTTTCAAACAAATTTTATTATGTTATTAGACAATTTTGAAGTATTATTTAAATATGCAAATCACAATATTATGATAATGTTAGACAATATTGTGATGCTAACTGCTATTTTCTCCACAGAATATATTACTTAGTCTATGATTTTTCTATCGCTGTTTTGGGTTATCGCTGGTTGGATCAGTGTTAGGGAGTGATAAGTATGTGTACACCCATTTTTAATAAACGTTTGGTAATTTTAATATTATTAATAATTTTTTTAACATAGATTTGGGGATTTATTGCAAATATTGGTCATTTAAATTTCATAGCGACGGATAGTAATCGAGGATAATCTATATGTGGTTCGATTGTGGGTTATCACTGGCTCTATAAACTCTGGTGCATGCGCACTGTTGTTCTATAGGACTTTGAAAATATTTTACGCTAGTTTAAGTGCAGTTTTTCTAGATACTGTTTTTCTTATAATCTGTCTAATGAACAATTATGGAAAACTTTAGAATAACTCGAGCAATGAATTTTTATATGTTCTATAGAATAGCAGTTTGCATGCATAACGTTTATGGAATTGTCGCAAGATGGAACCACACATGTGAAGTTGGTATGACCAACCTCCGCAATAAATTCCCAAACATGTTTATAAGAAATGGATGTACACTAACCTGCCCTTTCATAACCTAAATTAAATTACATATTATTTAATAAACTAGTCTGATGTACACTAACTTGTCCCATCGGAACCTAACAAAATTAAATAAGTGAACATCCACTTTTTAAAATATGTTTTGGAATTAATTGTGAATGTTGGTCATTCCAATTTCAAATATATGTTCCACACAATTTTTGTACACAGAAAAATATTTAATAATTGTAAAAAAAACATGTTTTAAGTATCATTGGAAAATTTTAAAACAGTAAGAAATGTTAGAAAAGACAGAAAAAGTAAGTACAGCAACAATACAATATGGAAAATCAGAGAACGAGTTATTCTAAAGTTAATTCACAATGTAGGCTGTAACTTCAAAACCTAATGTAATTTGCACAAATTTGAATTACTGAAGTTAGAGGTTATGTTAATCACTTTATTAAGAGCAGTGAGAGAATTAGCCCTAATATTAAAATGTATTTAGTAAGTAAATGTATAACATTTTTACCTATAACCAACATCGTATAGATCAGCACTTAATGTAGAATTTCCACATCCTATCATTAGGATAATATCTTTTGGTTTAATATATTTATGAAGAAGGCCGCAAAGTTCCGGATATTCACCATACCTAAACAATAAATACATATATAGTGGAATCTTTTAACATGATTTAAGGTTAAATTTGCCATTTAGGTTAAGTTATATTGTTAAGTATAAACAGAAGACTAGAAAACATCACCATTCAAATGCTCTCGTGCCCCTTTTCTTAAAGAAAGCATTCCAATATTCTTTTTGACTAAAGTCTGTGTGTGCTTTTGGTAAAAGATTCATTAATATCAAAATAACCACTACACACTTATTGAGTAAATATAAATCATTGAACACAATTACAGAACACAGCCTTCTAGATTAGAAATAACGACAACTACGGAATAAATACTAAAAAATAAGCATTAAAAATGCAAAAGAAGGCTGTGAGTTACAGTAATACCAATCACCAAATATTAAGAGAAATAACGTTTTCAGTAGTTGGCCTGAATGTAATGTCAGAATTGGACAAGTAAATATGAATGTATGAACGTGTTTCGTAATTTTACTTGTTGATTTATTCAAGAAACAGTATGTTGGTAAAGTCGTTGGCTGAAGTTTTCATCAAGTGCAGTGAGAAATTTGGCTGAAGTTTCCATTAAGTGCAGTGAGAAATATTTGTCCCAGGCAGACACCATATGCGCATGCGTTT
This sequence comes from Diploptera punctata, assembly GCA_030220185.1. Classification (NCBI taxonomy): domain Eukaryota; kingdom Metazoa; phylum Arthropoda; class Insecta; order Blattodea; family Blaberidae; genus Diploptera; species Diploptera punctata. The sequence goes on from JASPKZ010000014.1 coordinate 367,188, forward strand.
AATGAAAACTTTATCCAAAGTTGTTTTGCACAGTGGTTGTTCTTGGTATTTTAATTTATATCGAAGGCGTTTTATATACGTTGGTTGATCTCAGCTTTTTAATTTATCTAATTATATTGAAATAAATCATCCCTATAATGCATAGATTGGTATCAAATAAGTCGGATATAGGAAAGAAATAGCAAAGGAATGTTCTTCTAAATTAAAATTATTATAATAATAAGTGAAGATAGAGAAGGACTCTTGTGTGGAATGTGGTCAATGCTACTCATCACAAGCCTAGAAGATAGCTGGTTTGATTTCAGCTAACGTTGATTAAATATTTTGAGTGACGAATATTCGAGGAAACGCCATAGGTTCCCCCGTCATAGAAATTTGTAGCATGTTAAAAAAAAAAAAGGATGTTATATGGCCATCGCCTACTAGAGTAATCACGTAACGTACGGTATGACATAATCTTGGCAAAATTTCATATGTAAAATCTCACCTCATGACGTCACAAACTTGTAGCAGATAGAGGTGAATACATTAGGCTGTCCAAATAAATACTGTATTGATTTTTTAAACTTACAAAAATAATCTCTCTTTATGTTTAACGTATTTTTACTACATAACAGACCGAGCAACACAGATTTACCCAATTTAATAATATTAATAGTAATAATCAGTAATTCAGAATATTAAAACATATTGCAGATTAATTAGATCAGAGATGATGATAGTGTCAGGATTTCATAGAACCAGATGATCTCGGACATCAAAGCATCTTAAAATAGTGTTCTTATTTAGAATTTTGCTGATTAATATGAAACTCTGTTTGTTGAAAACTAATACATCTAACGTATTTACCGCGTTAATTACCAATATCATCGTTATTGTTCCAACTTTTGCTGAATAATGTAAAACTAGAGAGCTTGCATCCATTTTTAGAAAACGCCTTTGATTATTCGTTTGTTTATCGTGGTGAACAACTCGACGCTGGAAAACTGTTGTAAGAACCGCTTCAAAGTGTTCGTAAGTGAATGTCAAGATAAATATGACCGCAGATACGCGTAAAATTAGTGTAATTTTCAGTATGTTAAAAAGTGCAGTGTTTCAATTCTACAAAACTGTAGAACAATGTAAACCAAGATTGCCTCAAACGTTGATCTCACATTGGTAAGTATAGTTTTAGTATGTTATAAAAGTAGATTACATAACAGCATGCAGTGAGTGTATTTTTCATTCTTTGAGTGCCTCACTAGAAGGATAATTTGTGTTAATGTGGCCTAATGTACGCACTATTTCGGCATATCATGTTACCTAAGTGAACATAACAGAGCGTTTTTTTAAGTGTTGTATGGGTAGATCAAGGTATTATGATCATACGTTTAAGATGATCACCGCTTGATATATCGAATTCTATTGAGTACACACAAATTCCAGGTAGCGTTTTTTAACTAAATAACTTCATAACCAAGTATATGGGAGCATTCATTAGGAAGATTTTTTGTTTTCTTGTTTGAAGATAATATGCGGAAAGTTGAGCATCCATTTTCTTATTTTGTTACTTCAGTTTTAATGTCATGTAAATGCTACAAAAAATATTATCCGGAAATATGAGTTGTCATGTACCGGTAACTAATTTAATAATGATAAGCACAGACCATTTCATTATACTTAGAGAATTTGGTATAATTGTGCAGTGTTATATTCATATTTGGTTTATGCCAAAACCTCGGAAGTAAGTTGGGCCAGTGTTGCACTAAAGGCTGCAAGTATATTGAGAATTTATTTGGCTCCTTGCTCATTATAAATCTCATATGATCACTGAAATGTTATTTGTTTATGTTCTTTATGTAATCATATAAGACCAAAGAGGTGCCCATATTAGACTGATGTTCTGGGTAATATGAACACTTCAAGCTTTCATGAGCACCCTTATTTTGTCTAAATATTAACCCATAGGCTTCAGGTTTAAATGCCCAATGTATTTCCCCAGAAACCGGATTTAAGTCACTTTAAATTATATTGTCTAATTTCAGACATTCAAAACAAACAAAATATAACGGTACTTGAGATGTCAATAAGGGTGAAGGTCAAAACACAATTCTCTACTATTCATAAATGTTAACAAAAGATTACCCTGCTAAGGGATGTACAAAATATCCAAAACCTATAACAGGCATAGTTAAGCGAGTGTACCTCGTCTTCTGAAGCGAATGGGTTAAGTCGAAAATTCTTGTAGAGACAATGAAATGCGGTTCTAGTGTAACTTACTTAAAAGAAGCCATGAAAAAATTCTACACTATTTTTTTATTTTTTGATTAAGGTGCTCATAATACCCTCATCCACCCATATAATGTCTTGTATGGGGGGGGGGGTGATGATGAAGAGAAAGGAGAGTTAAAATCCTGTGCTGGTATGTATCCTATTCCCGTCGAAAAGCACCAAACTTAACGATAGAATGGATTTCTTATATCAAAACATTGTCAGCTAACTTCCTAGAATAACCTGTGAACGTTTGTCGATAAATTCGTTTTCAATATATAGCCTAGACCTATATGTAAATATACAATGGATTACGTTACGTCCGCTATTTATAATATGTTTTGAGAACCTTACTTCCTCTGTATTAGGACGGAACATATTCGATAATTAATAGTGACTCCAAAATATTTTGTCATTCATAAATATGTTTAGAGTGAAACGAAGAAATATAGCAAACTCGGCTAATTTCGAATTACTAAGGTTTTAGACTATTAATAATCCCATGGCGCGACAGGCCTAGAAGGCCATTAGCCTACCATCCGGCTGCTGGCCTCACATCCATATGTGTCAGTCACATAGGTAGATGATCATCTAGCCCGTGCAGGGGTGACATGTGGTCAGCATGTCGAGTTCCCAGCCGTTATAGCTGGTTTTCTCAACCTGGAACCGCTACTTATTGTAGCTACCCAAATGCCTCACGATGCTGGGTGGGCACTGGTCCCATACTGGCCGAAATACTATGAGTAGAGCTCGGACTTCATTGCCGTTTCGCTTTCAAACAGTTGACTACACAGGTAGTTAGTTCTGTCCCGTGCGCAGTGCCACAGTCATTGGCGTGTTTGCTGTGCTGCTACAAGTATAGTATGCAGTCAAATCATAATACCGATCACCATGATCTGATGAATGATTACAACATACCGAAAACAAACACACAGAAGATGAATTCACTTGTACGCCAGTACGGCCATGAGTATTTTTGCCTAAAAGAAGATAAAATATTTTGTAAATTGTGTAATGTAGAGTTGAAGGGGGAGAGAAGAATTTTTATTAAGAGCAAATCTAAAACACATTGGGAATGTAAAACATGAGCTTGCCGATGAAATACGGTCATCTGCACAAGGAGTTTGACACTTGTAATCAGCGTGAATTTTACAAGGATTTATGCGAAACGATGGTTTCCGCGAATATTTATTTCAATAAAGTGCAAAATCCAGCTCATAATTTTTTTTGAGAAATATACGGGAAGAAAAATCCCTTGTGAAACAACTTTACGCAGGTATTATTTATCTCCTTGTTATGAAGACGTTCTGAAATACATTAGAAATACTGCGGCAGATCATAAAATATGGATGTCAATCGATGAAACCCATGATGCGTCCAGAAGGTCTCTAGGAAATGTGATAGTGGGGATATTATCACCTGAAAACCCGGGAATAAATTTTTGTTAACTATTGAGGTCTTAAATAAAGTCAACCATTCTGAAATCGACAACCTTTTTGAAAATGCTATGTCTCTTCTATGGCCCAATGAAATAAAAAAGAACAATGTTTTTCTATTTGTAACAGACGCAACCCCTTATATGCTGAAAGCAGCTTCCAGAATTGAACAACGATATGCGAAAATGATACATCTAACAGAATCAAGAACACAGAAATAAGACAGGAACTTGAAATATTTGCAATAACTGATAAAATGGATACATATAGACAAAAATGGAAGCAACACATAGACAGAATGAATGAAGATAGATATCCAAAACAAATAACAAAATACAAACCTAAAGGCACCCGAGATGTGGGCAGACCTAGAAAGAGATGGGCTGAAGTCGGAACGGGTCAACAGACCTAATCCATGAATGAAGATGATGATGATGAACTTGCTTGGCCCATGGACTTCACCGAGTAACCAAAGGAATTAGGTTGCATTTCTCTGATGTGAACCACTTTGTATCAAGCATGAAGAAAATATTTTTAAAAGCTCCTTCTAGGAAACAGACATTTAAGGAAATTGCACCTCAAATCCCTTTGCCACCTCAACCTGTTTTAACTCGGAGGGGACTTGGTTTCAGACCACTGCATACTACTTACAGCATTATCAAGTGATTGTTAAAGTAGTTAATAAATTTGATGCTAAAGAAAGTTCGGCGATAAAAATTGTGAAATCCCTGATGTCGGTACAACTGTATCAAAATTTGCAGGTAATCAACAACATCTACAAAGATATACCTTTAATAATTAAAAACTGGAATCTTCACATATAGCATAGATTTATTCCATAAAACTGGTAGAACATTTATCGCGACATTTTGATGAAACAGGAGGTAGTTTGGCATCTGAAATTGCAAAATAAAAATTGCAAAGTGTATTGCTGAAAACCCCTGGATACTCAGCTATTTGCAATATAAAGGATTTTATAATGGACAACAAGAACGCATGTACACTCTCCATGTTAGATACCTGTGATATACCCTAATTTCCTTTAGCACCAGTTACCTCATGTGAAGTAGAAAGGAGTTTTTCTAAATATAAACTTTGCTTGAACAGCCACCGAAGCAGTTTTTCTTTAGAAACTTTACGGAAATACATTATTCATTGTAACAGCTCTACAGAAGCGAAATAAGTTTAATTAACAGGGTTTTAAAAATATAATGTACAGTGTACATACTTTTTTGTGTTACCTCTTTATTTAAAACTGTACGAAGAAAATAATTGTGCAGAAATAATGAACTCGTTATTTTTTGTAATACTGTATGCAGCATTGTATTTATAGATGCACGAAGAGAATTAATGTACGGAAATTATAAATTTGTTTAACTTTTTGTTGTACTGTAGCGTTTAATTAAAAAAGTTAAAAAACATTTTACGCAACAAAATAAACTTGTAATCCACTATTAGCTACTTATTTCAGTACCCGCCTATAACTCGTGTAAACAGTACAGCACAAATGCCATACTAGTCAGACTGGTGCTACTACACCCCCTACCACTCTCTCATCAAGCAATGGTGTGTATAGTAAGAGTGCACTTAATCTAACTTCATGTCTGAGCCCTAACCATGAGAAAATTTCTTCTCCCCATGGAGACTCGAACCAGTGCAAGTTCCGTAGCTCTGCGCCACTTAACCACTCGGCTACGGCACGGGACTTTTATACTATTAAATATCTTAATATTATGACAATTTCTGGTTAGGAATATTAAAGTTAAGAATAGATGAATGAAATTTATTTTATTTTTTACCATATGGCGTAAATTATTTATTTACTTTTTCTGAAGGTTTAAAGAACACTGGTAATTTCGTGATAGTATTAAGGCAAATTTGTGACAAATGTTACATCCCAATGCACTTGAAATCTTATATATATACAGTCAACTCTTGACAGTTTTCATTGAACCACAATCACATTTTCGACATTATAGCCATGGTTAACCTAGTGTCGAATAATATCTACTCAATTAAGTTCTTTAAACACAGACAAAATATTAAATCTAACAACTGCTAACATGAATGTAAACACTTCCTCCTCAAGTTAACAAAATACACCCAATGAGCGCTGTTATCACAAATATGAAAACAGCAAGAAAGTAGACTTCCTGTCATCTATGAGACAGAAAAAGAATTTGTTTTTCTTGCCAATACAACTTCGTTACAAACGAAGGAAAAAATATAAGAAATTATCAGTGTCACATTAGCCTCATTTTTCTTATACAGGCGCCGATTGCACATGATTATAATTTGCAATGTGTATTAAACTAGTAAAACATACCTATTGCTCCATAGAGGACATATTTAATTATAAGCTCAATATTAATCATCTTACATTTTTAAATTAATATATTTATTATTTCTGTAGTAACGCAATCGTTCAATGCAGTGTGATGAAATACTGTCGTAACACAGTATTGAAACTTTATTGTTAAAATTTAAACTTGGGAACTAAAAAAAACTTTATCATATGGCCATCGTCATCATCCTTATCATTATCATCATCATCCTTCACCGGTGTAGAAAGCAACGGGAAGCTACCACACCTACAATTCCCTAGTAAAGCTGCAAGCATAGCATGAAAATGCTATGATTGCAGTAAAAGACCTGCCCTCGGGCAGAATTACTATGGATGGATGAAACATGTGTCAATCAAGCCAGTGTGGGCAAGCCATATGGTCTGCATGTTGGGTTCCCAGCAACCCTACTTTTCATAGATATCCAAATTTCTCATAATGTTGGGTGTGAACTGATTCCATAAATTGGCCGAAATTCCATGAGGAATATTATTTTTAGTGACTTAAATCAGCAGCGCGGGCCCCATATCTCTGCCCGAAGGTATCTTATTTTTCTCATAAGGGAAATTACCTTGAAAAAAAGAGAAGCATTGTCATGTACCAAGGCCGTGTAAAAAAAGCGCATTTTTACTGCAAGGCACAGAAATCGAAGACAGATTCCAGAAGTGACAATTCTTTGTACGGAGCAATTGGACTCCCAGAGCAAGAGTGGAATGTAGTGAGGCGGGACGCGGCAGGTAGTGAGGGGTTATCCAATCTACCAATTCAAGAGTTATTACTTCCGTATAGTTTAAATGAGAAATTTAGCGCAGAATTTTATTGCCTTCAGTTAAAAACAACAGCTTTTTTTTTTTGACGTAGCCTTCGTACATCACAACTCTTCTCTGGAAGAAGTTTCAAGGGTACGTTTTGGCATTCAATTTTTGGGAGTTCCCTTGTAAGTATAAACTAAAGTCTATATACAATGTCTTATAGTATTTATACAAATGTATGTTAGGCCTATGTATATAAACGTACTGCATGTTTCCATGTTTATGTTGGGTAAGTTGAAAAGTAAAATTACTCGTGATCGAAAAAAAAAATAAGAAAAAAACTATGGTAAACATTATAATAAAAATGTAGGCCTAATACTTAAAAATTAACTCAAAGATCAATTTGATTAAAAAGGATTTTTTAATATTTAATTTCATAACTTATTTTCGAAGCACTATAATATAACATGATATGTCCTACCTAGAGTGAATTTTGTTGGCTTCTAGTCAGAGTAATTTGTTAGTGAGGGTGGCGATCCTTATAAGGAAATATTAGGATGAAACCTTTTTCCGTCTTGTTGGACGTTGATTGTTATTTGATAACTCTAGAGTCACTGTTTCACTTGAGCACATGCAATCTACTCTACTTCCCTAATTCCATTAAGATTAGCCATTTCCAGTACCCAACAAAAAAAAATATATTTTAGTCTCCTATAAACATGTCTGATGTAGATCCTAATTAACGATTTTCCTTAGTACTATTATCTTATAACATTGAAAATTATTCTAAAATGAATCACAAATATATCCTATATTCTACATTTATTACATAATTGGAACACATAAGCAGATTCTTGTTTTCATTGAAATTGGCAATAAAGAAAATGTTTTAATTTAAGTTTTCCAACATATTTAAATCAAAATTAGATGAGGGAAAATCATTGTTTATATATGTACGCGCACGCACAAACAAGCTTTTTATATTTAGTTATATTTAATGTGAATGTTTTCAAAATCGGCAGCATTGTATTGTATATCTCTATTTAGTGTCCTTTTCATATGTGATCTTCACATATAATTAATTTTTCAAGAAAATTAGATTTTACAAATACTAAAAAAATTGTTAATTGATAAAGGGAATATTTCAAATATAATAGCATTCTGTTTTATTGTAAATGTTTAATGCAATAATTTAGTAAATGATCTTGAAGATTTTCGGGCTGTAGGCCGTGGTCGTGAGGCTTGTAGTTCCCCGACGTTTCGCCAGAGACTGCGTCTGGCATCCTGGCAACCCTTGAGGATGCCAGACGCAGTCTCTGGCGAAACGTCGGGGAACTGCAAGCCTCACGACCACGGCCTACATCCCGAAAATCTTCTTCAAGATCATCATAGCAACTCCGGCCGTGAAAGTCTACGTGAACAATTTAGTAAATGTCTATCGGGCATAAACTTAGTCCTATGTGAGGCAATTTTAAAGTTACGTCACTCAGTATCTCCTATTTTTTGCTTCTTGTACTAACGTTCTTCGAACACACAAAATATTAATTTTTTAGTCCTATGAATAATCCAATATTTTCTACAATTATTTCTTTTTTTAATTCTATATTCTAGTCTTCGAATCCCTGCCTACTTAATAACCATTCAATTCCTTTCTGGTCGATAGATTACAACATTGCTGATTGAACATAGGATTGAATACTGCATTTAATAAAAGTTTAATAGATCCTGGTGGATTAGTGGTTAAGAGTAGGCCTCTAGTTCCGAATTCGGTTCATGGATTTTAAAAACACCTCAAGTCTGAACAAAAAGAGGTCTCTGAGGAAATTTTGTCGGTCCTTTCAAGCCCATATTTGAATTCTGACGCTAATGACCTGAGCTGTTAGAGAGAGACTTAACGGTATATTATGATGCGAGGTTGGGAAGTGGTTTTTACAGAATCGAGGAAAATGTTTAAAAACCGAGCGATAGCGATGTACGTGTGTAGTACATTATTTTTTTGCGCTATGGTGTTTTCAAAATAATAAATAATAGTAAAATAATAGTATATTTGTTGGAAATATTTGCGTTCATTATAAACAATTGACTAACGTTAACAGTGTGGGAAATGCTTATTAGTTGAAACAACAGGAGGCCGTGAGACCAATTTAGTGATAAAATGGCGGCAAGTACATATTCATTATTTTATATTGTTTCAAATACATTTCAGTTCATTTAAAATGGAGTGATTTGTTTGGTATAATGTATAATTACACTACCTTTTGGATATTTTCTGTATGTACATTGTGCATAGTCCTGTACATAGAGGGTAGTGGTTTTACTTCCCACACGCGTGTTTGTAATAATATATGTAATATTACAGTATAGTTATTTAGATTGGAAACCCCGAAATGTAGGAAGTTGAACTACAGATTCCTGGTTGAACTTTCAATCATGGTTGCCATTGCTGTAAGTACGACAAAACACACTATTGCGAAAAAAAGAAATTACTACCAACACTAGATGGAAGTATAGACTCAATACTAATACAATTCATATCAAATTCCGTTGAGATGAATAGTCATAAGATAAAAGTTAAAAATTAAAATGTACCTGGCGGCAGGTGCCATCGTCCTCAACTTTGTTAAAATGGTGTACATAAAATTAACTGGAGGCCTTTCGGAAGTTAATTTCCACCATCAGCAGGTTGAGCTTCTGCTACTAGTTGTTGTTTACGATTATGTATACTCCAAGTGTTTGTAGCTGCCACAAACACTTGGAGTATACATAATCGTAAACAGCAACTAGTAGCAGAAGCTCAACCTGCTGACGATGGAAATTAACATCCGAAAGGCCTCCAGTTAATTTTATATACACCATTTTAACAAAGTTGCCAACAGGTACATTTTAATTTTTAACTTTTATTATTATATACAACTTTCCTCGTTAGAGGATTGCCTCAAAGACAAAGTGATACAATTAATTTTTGGAAATGATGAAATACATTTTGTAAATACATTTAAAAATTTCAAATTGTCGGCCTAATTGAAGTATACATACTATAAAGTAGAAATTTGGTAAATATGGTTTCTTAAAATTGAAATTGATCCTCTAATGACAGCGATGGCAATTTTAGAAAGATACACCCTGTCCAAATCTAAGGAATTCCAAAAGTTAGCTAAGAATCCTGGTATAGTACCTCTTGCCCCGATCATCAATCCTGTGACAGTTATACTATCTAGTTGGTATTTATCTTCGTATAGACGTTCACTTTAGCTTAAAACGATTATTTGTTAAATAAATGAATAGGATTCTACATAAACTGTAGATCCCGATTTGTTCAATGATATGGTTCTTAATAATTTCAGGTTATAAGTCTAATAATGCTAAGAATAACAATATTGTAATGGAATTCACCTCAGGTAAATGCGATAATTCACGTAAAATGATGACCTCGGAAAATTCTTTATTCTTTAAAGTAACATGAACTTATTGTTTATATTAAAATTAATGCTATTGAAAATGGCATAAATGAAGGGACTTGGTTGAGAAATTGCTTCGGAGTCATAAGCTAGAAGAAATATGGCAATCATTGTATGCAATGTGTTGGAGCTGTTTATCGGACACTTGTGTTCGTTTCGATGATCAAGTATTGTTACGTATCATAGAATTTATTTCCCAGGAGATACTGTACTCGTATTGTATCTTTACCAATCGTTAATGTTTTAGATGGTTTTTATTGGGTATCATTAAGCAATCCTTTCTTTGGTTGTTGGTGATGGTATCTGTCTTAATTACTCCCTAGAGGTGTCACATTACATGCTCTATTACTACAATCATGCGTGACTCTTCTATGAAGATAGAAAGTCGCCTTAATTTCATATCTTTGATGTCTTTCAATTCATAATGAATTGCCCATCATCAGGAAAAAAAAAAATGCTATGAAGTCATCATTATATTTTCTCCTTAAATACCAGTGTTTTTTTAAGCTTTACATTGCTTGGCGAATAAGATCAAACTTAAAGAAGTAGCCGCGATAAAAATCTAAATTAAGATTATTTCTTTTTTTGCAAATGCCTGAGGTTCTCTTTCGACATTCCTGGTGTTCTCTCCTGGCATGGCGTACTTGTAACCTGCTTCTGAGGTTGGGGCGCCTGAAAGGTGGGGTTACGTTGCCCCGATGATATGATGGGTGATGATGATAGTGGTGCACCAGGGAAGTCCCTAATCCTAAGCTTAATCTAAAATAAATATGAATGATGATGATTGCGATGGCCATATTATTTCGGGGACCGTTTGGCCTTAAAGTTTTCCTGACATTTGTCTTACAGGTGAGGAAAAATTCCGATAAAAACCTCACCCAGAAATCTGTCCCGACCGGGGATCGAACCCGGGCCCACTGCGTGACAATGCAGCACGCTACCTCGAGACCACAGCGGTGGACAAATTAAGATTATTAAAGTCTTGAGAAATTCTCTATATACAATGGCGTAACAACGCAATGTTTGGCCTTATTCTTACCTTTGTTAGGACTTAATAGATCAAGTTAATTTAGTTACGGTTATTTCCCAAAGATGTCATTAATGATATGCGGTCAACATACTGATCCTGTGAGACATCTAGTAGGCAACTAAGGTATTATTTGGTCGGTAAATTTTGCTTAGATGCTTAAAGATCTTTCACGAGCCTGAAAATCATAAGACTTGAGACCCACGGCCTAAAGTCCCTCCCGGAGGACTTGTTCCTTCGATTTTTCCATCATAAAAAATTCCTTCGACCCCGGCCGGGTTTCAAACCGAGACCCATTGGACCAAAGGCAAGGAACATAGTCCACCGCGGTCAACTCTTGAGATATTAGTCAATTATGAATAGAGATTTTGTGTGTGGCCAGTATCAGCATGTCTTAGAGTTGTGAGTTTCTATACCGCTTTTGTGGTAAAAGGATGAGACTTCATTTTCGCTCGGGCTCTTTCTTAATGTTATCATAAGTAATGCAACAGTGATTTCGAATTTATCTAGAGAATTTGGAAATCAAGAATGGCATTTGTTAGGGCTATTTAACGAATAAAGTTAAGCTGTTTGCTCACAAATCATTATTTAAATATAGTTATTTTAAAATATTTATCTATTTAATGTAAACGGCGATGTCTGAAAACAAATGAGAAACGTTATGTTTCACTTGTTCATCACTGCAACCAGATCATATTATTTATTGCCAAAGGATCGCAATATTGTAAGAATACACCAGTGGAGAAAAAAATGAAACACACCAAACTGTATATTAATTTCTGATGTCCTACGATGTAAATGTGTCAATTATATTTTTCTGGAACGTTATTACCTGGGAAATAATACGTTGGAGGAAGTGCAAACAGTGGTTTCTTTTTGTTTTATGGTATAATCAATTATATTATATCCCACAAACACTTTTTGGTCACTTCCGTGCACTATATATACAATCTGGCAGCCATATGTCATCACTGCAAAATAATGCTACGACCTATTCAAAATGTTAAAAAGGAGGAGCTTGATTTTAAAGCGATAAAATTGTACTCGAAAAATCGAGGTGAAAAACGACTGTGATTGGTTGTAAATAAAAAAATGATTGAAATGTGATTGGTCATTGACTCCCATTTGGGGCATGAGTTAAATAGTCGCATTAATTTGTATTCTCCATAAGTAAGATAAATAGTAATTTATGCTGTGATGTTTAATTTTTCTCGTATAAGACTTCATAAAGGCTTTTGACAAAGTAGACGGAAATATATTACTACAAATTTTAGCTGATGATAACGTTCCACAACAATATATTACTAATATCTTCAACATCTATAAAGATAATGAAATCTCTGTTAAACAAGATGGCAAATTATCTTCTTGGGAAAAGATCAACACTGGAGTAAGACAGGGATGTGGACTTTCACCGGTGCTTTTCATTATATACATGAATAAATTAATAAATGAATGGAGGAAAACACAACGAGGATATATACCCATCAACAGGAACCTCAAACTCGATGCTATTCTTTTTGCAGACGATTTAGCTCTTCTGGCACTTTCCGAAAATGATTTGCAACGATCAATTTATAATTTACAAAAAATAGCTGCCAAATTTAATATGGAAATATCAATTAACAAAACTAAAATTATGGCATTTCATGGGAAGGACCCCATACAAAGTAAAATCTGTCTCCAGAATAAAATTTTAGAGAGATCTAATCAATTTAAATATCTTGGATATTATCTCTCTATCTGGGATGAAAAGGATATTCCTGAAAAAGTTACTAGTTATAATAACAGTTTAGGAATTATTAATCAAGTTATGAAACCATCCCTTGTACAAAAAAACACCAGATTACGTTTATATAACACTTTGGCTAGACCAGTGTTGACCTATGGTAGTGAAGCATGGACACTAAGAAAACAACATGAAAGCAGAATAACGGCTTGTGAAATGAGATTCATGCGCAGAACAGCGGGTTACACCAGATGGGATCGGAAAAGGAACACCGATATCTTAAAAGAATTGAAGACTACGCCAATTTTGGAATATATTAAACAGTACCAACTAAATTGGAAACACCATCTTGAAAGAATGAGTTCAAATCGGATCCCCAAAGCTGTTTATAATTATATACCAAGAGGACGAAGATCACTGGGCCGTCCTATGAAACGCTGGAGGGAAAATTTTCTATAGGATCGTAACAGGCCTTGGCCTAATACTTGGAAGGAAGAAGAAGAAGATGTTTAATTTTTTTGTCTAATACCACCAGGTTATCGTTTATGACATTTCTGGTTTTCTCCCCTGGCATTGGCAGAATTGTAATCCATTTCTTAGGTTGGGGCACCTGGAAGGCGGAGTTACGTTACCCCGATGATATGATGGGCGATAAATGATAATGAAGCACCAGGAGAGTTCTTAACCTAAATTCCAGAACATGGACAACCACCCTTTAAGACAAAAAATCCTATGGTCTGACCGAGAATCGAACCCAGGACCTCATGAACAGTAGTCAGTAACACTGGTGATGTTTTAAGTAATTGTAGTAAAATTACTAATTTAGGACTACAGGTCTCAACTCTTTAATACGAGTATATAAAATATTTTTCTTACGTAGTCGGATGCCTGAGTGGCAGAATAACTTCGCATTATCTTTTTCTTCTATTCAAATTATTCATACCAGATATGTCATCTCGCTTTCACCTTTTATGCTCTTATCGTAACATCAACACTAGATCTCATATGAATTAAATATTAAACGTACTGTATTGCAGATTATCTCATTATTATTCTTCTTTCCCTGTTTCCGTTATTGGAATTCTCTACGAGTGTAAATCAGGGGCCACCGGTCAATAACCTATTTCGAGCGAAAATTGAAATAATTTCTGATAGTTGCGTTGTAGCGTAAGTTACTTCATAAATTACAAATTATTTACACACTTACATGTATTTATAACTATTGTAGTATTTAAAACAATTATATTTTCATTGCATTTTATATTAGTAGTATTCAATATTAGTTGGAGATTCAGTATAAGCTTAAATGCATTTTAACGAATTCCGAAGAAATAAGCTATTGAGATTATTTTCATAAACATATTTTTGAAAAAAATTACATATCTTCACCGAAACGATCATGGCAAATATATCATTTTTTTATTAAGGATTTTCTCTACATTACAGTAGTTATCCTTCAGTCCAAATGTATTTTGCTCCGTCACATATTTCTATCCTCAGCATCTTCTTTGAAGTCTCTGCTGATCATATTTCTTCTCAATTCATCCATCCACTGTTCCCTGGGTTTCCTCCTCCTCCTCCTCCTCCTCCTCCTGTCTTCAGCTTTCCAACCCAGCATCATTCTTGGGATTATATTATTCTCCATCCTCTTCAGATATCCATTCCATTTCAATCTGCGTTCTTCTCTTAGTTCTATAATATTACGTTTAACATTAATTATTTCTCTAATTTTCTGGTTTCGAATTTTCTCCTTTCTTGATTATATATAGGCCTATCTACCGCTGTGGTCTCGAGGTAGCGTGCTTCCTAGTCACGCAGCGGGTCCGGGTTCGATCCCCGGTCGGGACAGTTTTTCTGGGTGAGGTTTTTATCGGGGTTTTCCTCACCTGTAATACAAATGTCAGGAAAACTTTAAGGCCCAAACGGTCCCCGAAATCATATGGCCATCATCATCCTTATCATTATCACATCATCTTCATCCTTCACCGGTGTGGAAAGTAACGGGAAGCTACCACAATTCCCTAGTAAAGCCACAAGGATAGAATGAAAATGCTATGATTGCAGTGAAGGACCTGCCTTCGGGCAGAATTACTATGGATGTATCAACGAATCAAAATTAAATTTATAAAGAAATTAAATTTAGAAAATGGGAATGGGTTGGTCATGTGTTAAGGAGAAAGAATGATATCACAAAAATGGCATTTGATTGGAACCCCCAAGGATTGAGAAGGCAAAGAGGAAGCAAAGGTATGAAGCTGCACAGGCAGGGATGAGTTGGAATGAAATCAGAGTTCGTTGGCGAGCTTTCATCAAGGCCCTATGCTTTCCAGTGGAGTGGCAATGACTACTACTATTACTTTTTCATGCCCCCACGTCCCCGGGTAAATTAGTTATAAATATAATTTATTTATGAAAAATCGCATAAATATTATTTGTAAGTAATAAATAATCATAAATCTTAATTTAATGCCAATAACTATCTGAGAAGAAAATAAATTGAACTTTCATTATTATTTTTTGGGAGACAAGTTGTAGTGGAATTTGATATTTTATTTAAAGAACATACATTTAGAATAACATTGCGTACGGGTCTGTTTTATTCTTATATATCTTATGATTAAAGAACGTATATACATAGATACATACATACATATATCTACACGCGCACAAAAAAAAGTATAAAATATTCACACTCCTTCTCCCTCATCCATGCCCTTATCTATAAATCACTAATTTCATTTTTACTGAAAAGTAGGCCCAATTTTAGGTTGTATAACACTAGTATTTTTTAATTTTACTTTTAATTAAGTGGATTAATTTTATATATTGCATTATAAACATATTTCCTTTCTGTAGTTTAATATTGAAGCCATAACACATTACGTAAGTTTTATAACATAAGCAGTGTTCTCCCGTATCTGATATCAACCGGACTGTTCACATGCGCTCGTCACACACTAGTTTCCCTCTCTGAACATTTTATATATGTAAATTCTTTTCTTTGTAGTATTTGCTTTGTAATTATTATCTTTGCACAAAATAAGGTTTTAAATATTAATAAATAGCAGAATTGTTTTTTTGCCATGCAATATTTTATTTCCGTGGAGATCCTTATAATTGTGAATATATCTCACAAAAGTAATGGGTATTGACGGAATTTATAATAACACGGTGCAAAGTAATAACATATTTTTTGCTCCAAAGATGCCGACTTCATATATTAAAAAGGAGAAAATATCGATAATTATTCAATCAAATATATCCAGTTACAACAAAATTCATTTTAATTGAAATATCTTAATGAAAATATGTATTTGTAGAGTAAGATACGCATGTACTGGTTTTTAGTACTTTTTAATAACTGATTTATTTTAATGAAAATATCTTAATGAAAATATTTATTTTGAAAATAAGATATATACTGTTTTTTTTAGTATTTTTTAAAAAATAAACTTTGGTATGTAATTATACATCTAGCAAGATGCAATGTTAAATATTGGGGAAGAAATCAGAAACTTGTATTATTTATTCGTGGAAAGGCCATCTCAGGAATCCCTATGTTTTAAACTCTTTATGAAGGGATAATATATCACGATTCCACAAAATGAAATTGCGTATAATCCTTAAATGATAATGACAATTATTAAGATTAATATTTCCATGTGAAAATGTAATATATTATTTTAAATTCCTGAGCTAAACTGACATATCGAACCTGTAGGGTTATGGCCGCGCTTTTCCTCTAATTTTCCTATAGGAGTTTCCATCCCCCCTCTTTTATTCCCCATTCGTGCCATATGTCCTGCCTCTCGCAGTTTACTAGAGTTAACTATTCTTATTACATCACGTAGCTCATGTAACTCACTGGTAGATTGACAGTCTTTTCCAAAAGTCAGACGAAGAAACTACGATCTTTCACCGTAAAAAAACAGCCGTCCAGAAACGCGGACATGGGTTCCACTGGGGTAAAATTTTTCGGAGCTAAAATAAATCTCATACAGATCTGCTGACGGGAACTACTTCAAGGGATCCATAGCATCATCATCATCATAATCATCATCAAAATCAACAATCACGGATTAAGCCCATTTGGCTTGTTCTGGTCTCATAGATTCTCATTCAAAAAGTTGAATCCATCTCTTTTTCGGTCTACCAATATTCGTGTCTCCTCTTGGTTTGTAATTAAGTATAATCTTTGGAATCCGATCATCTTTCATTCTTTGAACATGTTCTTTCCATTTTTTTCTAGATTATTTTATTTTATCTAAAGGTTTAAAAATATTTAGCTCATTTCTAATATCTTCACTTCTTCTTTTATCTAGAAGTTTGCAGCCAGCCACACTTCTCAGAAACCTCATTTCAGCTGCTTCTATGATCTTCTCTTCTCTTTTAGTTAAAACCCAAAATTCACTAACATACAATAGTAAGCAGACTACCACTACTTTATAAAACTTTAGTTTTGTTTCTATTCTTGTGTTTTTAAATATTCTTTTAATTGTGCCACATATATAATTAAATTTATTAAGTTTGTTAAACAGATCTTCATTTTTAAAATAGGAGACTTCATAACCAAGGTATTTAAAATGGTTCACTTGTTCAATGGGTTTCCCCTCCAGAATTATTTTAGCTCTCACGGTATCTGATCCTTAAAAGCTAAGTTTTTCGTTTTACTTATTGATATTTTCAAATTATAATTCTGTATAATGTTATTTAATTGAAAGAGTGATTTCTGTAGATCATCTTCTGAGCTAGATATTATAACTTGGTCGTCTGCAAAAAGTAAGGTATCTAAGATCTTATTTCTTATTTTGAAATGTGAGTCCAAAATTATCTGCCAATTACTACGTATATATGATATGGTCAATATAAATATTAAAAAGGGAGGATGAAAGCGGACATATCTGTCTTACACCCCTATTTATTGTTACTGTTGTATTCTTTTTATTTTTTACTTCAGTTTCTATTGTTATTTTATTTTCTACATATAGACTTTTTATTGCAGTTATTAGGTGCTGAGGGACGCCTTTCTGTTACATTATATTCCACAATTTATTTCTGTTAACTTTGTCAATCGCCTTTTCAAGATCTATAAATGCCATGAAAGTTGGTAGATTATATTCTCTATGTTTCTCAATTATTTGATAGTAAAAAATGCAATCTGAACATGATCTGCCTTTTCTGAATCTATTTTGGGCTTCTAGAATAATACTTTCCGTAATTACATTTAAACGGTTTTTCAATATAGATGTATAGATTTTATAACAGGTACCCGAAACATATATTCCTCTGTAATTTTTACAATTATGACGATCTCCTTTTTTTATAAATAGGATACATTTTGGCCATTTTCCATTCTTCTGGGATATGACTAGTCTTCCAGCATATATTCAATAAATCTAAGATACGTTGTTTTAGTTGAATAGAGCCATATTTTATTAGTTCATTGTTAATATTATCAATGCCAGGAGTTTTTTTTGTTTTTACAATGACTGATAACAGTTGTTAATTCTTCGAAAGAAATTGGATCTATATTTTCATCAATTAATGATACATTTATTTTCTCATCATCAAACCCTAGGCTACTATCCTAAATGTATATTAATGAAAGTGTAATAGATATCGAAGCCATCAGCTGGGTGCTTGGCTTGTCGCGCCATGGGTTATTGCCACTAATCTGAATGATAATGAAAGCTACGGTTTGAGGTTATATGTATTCTTAACTCACAAGGGAACTGTCAACCATTGCATACCGAAACCGACCTTAAAATTTCTTCCAGAAAAACGTTGTGATGTACAAAGGCTATATTAAAAATACCTACAGTTTTTAACTGCAAGGCACAAAATCCAGCGCCAAATATCTCATTTAAACTATAACATAACCTGAGTTGGTAGATTCGATAACCCTATTTCCTGGCGTCCAAACCACGTCCCACTTCACTTTACTCCGATCTTACTCATACCGGAAGTGCATCTGCTCCGTTCAGTGGGTTGAGATTGCTGGATTCTGGTTTCGATTTCTATGCCTTGCAGTTAAAAACGGCATCTAATTTTTTGGATAAGGCCTTGGTACATCACAACCCTTCTCTGGAAGAAATTTCGGGGTAGGTTTTAGTCCGAGATCCGGCTGCAAGATTACTATGTTCTTAGAGTGTATGAACAAAATCAATTTTTTCATAAAATTGTGAATGACTGAATCATTTTTGCCGAGTTGCCTATTAAAATTCGGCCGCCAGTATGTTTAATTAAAATATAATTAATTAATTAAGTATTCGAAATAATTTTATTCACTTGTTATAAAATAAATTATAATCCAGTTCGCGCAGAAATCGATGTATAGAGCTTGAAAAGTTTTGGTTGCATTGCACACTTGGCCGAAACCTCCTTGCGGCTACAGCAGGCTGTGACACCAATCAGTAATAAAATGACAGTAAGTTCGTATTTATTGTTTTATATTGTTCCCTCGCAGCGGGAGGTAAAACCGCTGCCCTTTATGTATACTACGTACAATGTATATACAAAAATATATCCAAAAAGTAGTGATAATATACATTGTACGAAACAAATCACAGCATTTTAAATGAACTGAACTTTATTTGAAACAACATGAAACAATAAATACGTACTTACCGCCATTTTATTACTGATTGGTGTCACAGCCTGCTGTAGCCGCGAGGAGGTTTACAACCAAGTGTACAATGGCAACCAAAACTTTTCAAGCTCTATACATCGATTTCTGCGAACTGGATTATAATTTATGTTAATAACAAGTGAATCAAATTATTTCAAATAAGTAAATTAATTATATTTTAATTAAACATACTGGCGGCCCAATTTTAATAAGCAACTCGGCAAAAATGTATTCAGTAATTCACAATTTTATGAAAAAAATTGATTTTGTTCATACACTCAATGAACGTAGTAATCTTGCAGCCGGATCTTGGACTATTTCGGCATGCAATGGTTGACAGTTCCCTTGTTAGATCAACCTATTGTCCTATTATGTTGATCGATAAGAAATACTCCTGCCTACAGTTGGTTTTAATGTTGAATTTCTAGGTACCTTATTAACGTACTCCAAATTCCATGCCCCGATAGGACCTTGTGGCCCTCTGGTGATCTCACAACCACATGTGACATTTATAAGGTGGGCGATCATTCAGCCAGTGTATGGGTAATGTAGAGTTCCCCAGCCATTATAGACAGATTTCTCAATCTGGAATAGCTACTTACTGCAGCTACCCAAATTCATCACGATGATGGGTTTCGGTCCCATACTCGTATTGATCAAAATTCCACGAGAAAATTCCTTCACCCTTGATGACTCGAGTTAACGCATATCCCATAGCTCTGCGCCAAGGTATGATGAGTTACACCACTCGGCTATAGCGCGGGAAACTGTATTAACTTACTCTTCTAAATATAAAGTGTTGTTGGTCACGTAACCCAGATGGAAAAGCGGCCGAGATTCGTTCTTGAGCACCAAAAGGGCGAATTTTTTACTATCTTCTTGTAAGCTCATGTTTCCCTTAACAGAGATTTAGGCGCTCTCCCCCTACAGGGAAGAATTTGAACCATACTAATTTAGTTACACTTGTTTTCGTATAGATGCCATTTGAGTGGTCCGTGGTCAGCGTTCCGCCTCAT
This sequence comes from Diploptera punctata, assembly GCA_030220185.1. Classification (NCBI taxonomy): domain Eukaryota; kingdom Metazoa; phylum Arthropoda; class Insecta; order Blattodea; family Blaberidae; genus Diploptera; species Diploptera punctata. The sequence continues at coordinate 387,826 of JASPKZ010000014.1, forward strand.
ACTGACACCTGGGAAACCAAGGTAATACTAGGACGGGAAAATTCGGTAAATTTTGCTTAGAGGACTTTTCATTCAGGCTTAAGGATCTTTTACGAGCCTGAAAATCTTCAGACTCGGGACCCACGGCTTAAAGTCCCTCCCGGAGGACTTGCTCCTTGGATTTTTCCATCCTAAAAAATCCATCGGTCCCGGCCGGGTTTGAACCCGGGACCAGAGGCAAGGAGCATAACTACTAGTCCACCGCGGCCGTAAATTTCTATTTCCAGCTTGTATCGTTGGTTACGAACTGTGGAACTTTGGATCCACGTCCCTCATCGCCCTGCTTAAAGGGATATATTTATCTTTATTCAAATATAAACTATCACTGGCGAGAAAAATAATGCTATATTGTCATGTTTGGAATGATTCGAGTAAATAGTATATGAATAAATTAACCTTTAATTGTCAATGTATCCTATAGGATATATCAATTAGCTCAATTATTTAGTGTTATCAATGAGACAGAAGAAAACGAACGAGTAGTAATAACTTAAATGTGTCTCGAATTACACATCATCATCATCATCATAGTACATTCACGAATTTAGACCATTTGTTGGCCTGTTTCGGCCTCAAGAGAAACACCATCTAAAAGTCTTTTGAGTGGACGTCCTGGTCTTCTTCATCCTGCAGGTTGATATCTTAACATTTGTTCGGATATCTTGTGATCTTCCATTCGATGAACATGTTGCATCCATCTTGACTTATAATCAGAAATTTTGTTTTCTAAAGGTTCCATGTGTAATTCTTCTAAGATGTCTTCATTTTTTTGTGATCTAGTAAAGTGTATACTGCAGTCCTCCGAAGGTATCTCATTTCAGCAGATCTAAGTCTTTGTATATCCTTCTGTTTCAACGTCCATACTTCGCTACCATACAAAAGAGTTGGAAGAGCCAGTGTTTTATACACTTTTAATCTTGAATGTTTTTGGACTAACTGTGACTTGAAGACAGAATTTTATTAACCCTAACATTTAGATATTTTTTGCATTTACATCCTTCTCTTCTTCATATGAGATATTGCATCCTGGCACGCCGTAGCGTAGTGGTTAAGGCACTGAGCTACAAGCCGGAAGGTCGAGGGTTCAAGTCCCGTTGGGGTCAGGATTTTTAAACTGACCCAAACCATCTGGCGGCACTATGGCCCTGGGGTCGACTCAGCCTCTAACTGAAATGAGTACCAGACGCTTGTTCTGGGGTAAAGGCGGCCGTCACGCAGGGTTGACAACCCGGCTGACATAAAGTGCCGATTGTCTAGAAAAAGTGGGAGCCTTAACCTCCTACTACCCCAAGGGCCTCCTGAGGCCTGTTGTGGGATCACTTTACCTTTAGATATGTAAAATTATTCACCTGCTCCAAAATTGTATTGTCCAGTGCAATTTTACTTCTGACAGGATCTCCACCTTGAAATACACAGTAAACCTAATAACAGTCATGCGTGATTTTGTTTTCAGTGCGGTCCGCCACATTTAAATAACTGACACGAGAAATTAATGATAGCCACTATTAACTTAGCTACCAAAGAGCCCTAGTGGGTTCTAACATACGCAGCACACTGGGTGAAGCTAGACTTCGCCTTATCCAGTCTAGTCCAGTGTTTGCCAATTAAATAGTTTAAATAGATTAGATTTATAATAATTTGATGTTTGGATACAATTTTTCGTTAGGTATTTTATCTGTTAGAAGGCGGCATTCTATTCAACAACGCTCTTTGAGCATTAACTTCGCTATTAAAAACAACGCATGAAAGGGCCGAAACATTATTCCGAAGCCTGTATTTCGAGTTTAAGATTTTATTTGCCTCCATAAATATTCGAAAGGACGCTCTACTTTAATTTCGAAAGAAGCCACAAAATTTTTACATATTAAAAATCTGTCAAATCGCATACGAATTTGAACCACACGAATCTCGTATCCAGAGATGAAAGTGGTAGCCCTAAATAATCGAAACCGACTTCTGCTTTAAGGATCAGGTTTAATATTAACGGGAATAAATTTAATCAGTGGAACCTGATTAACAGTAAATGTGTTATATACGGTAAAACCCTGTATACTTTTTCCTGATTTTGGTAGGTGAAAACGGGACAATCCTCGAGAAAAGTCTGTCTTGTCCACCACGAACTTCACATGGAGTGCCCGAGACGTACTCAGAATACAGTGTTTTAAACACTTTGCTTACGGAGCTGATGAATTATTTATTAACAGAGTGTCTCTAAAGCCACTCTCCATTTCAATGAAGGAATGCAATGATTGAAAAATCAATGCTATTGTTAAATTTTACACATATTCTACTGCCTATCTACATGACCGGTATCTAAGTGAAAACACGTGCTCCATCTTTCAGTTGTGAAACGAAATGTAGACTTTAACATTCAAACCATAAAAAGCCAGCTGCTTCTGTGATACGATTCCGTAAATCAAGAAGACGTTAATAAGGACGGTTTTGTAGAGTGAAACGTAGAATTTCCCCCCCTTTGTTGCGAGGAGCATTCAACACCTTACTGAGGCGTCAAGCTGATGCGTTCAGACTATCACTGGACATTTGAAACTGTTGCATTGTTTCTACTGATATGCCTGATCGCCCATGACTTGCCTCATCACACACACTGTTTACAAGCAGACGAATGTATACCTTTGTTGGCCTGATTTACTGAATATATGGGTAAATTCAGCTCTGAAATCTTCAACACTTTTAAAATTCATATTAAAGCACCGTTGAGGTTATGTAATAAGATGTTAAATATAAATTGGTACCTGATAAGTCAGTCGTCCTCAATAAATTATTAAATAGTTCCAATATGGAGGCCTTTCAAAAACACTGTTTCATCTTCTGCATTTTAACTGGTACTGATGTTGTTGTACAGGTTGTAGAACTGGTTTATGTCAGCGGGTATGTTTTCATTGAGTAGGTCTGTATTCTTTGCTTCTTTTAGAATCTCTATGTCTTCCACGATGCTGATTCTGTTGTGGTTATACTCTCTGTGTAGTACTGACATAGAGTTGTCGATTTTATCGAACTGATGACCTGTTTCTAGTACGTGTTTTGATAAAATCGACAACTCTATGTCAGTACTACACAGAGAGTATAACCACAACAGAATCAGCATCGTGGAAGACATAGAGATTCTAAAAGAAGCAAAGAATACAGACATACTCAATGAAAACATACCCGCAGACACAAACCTGTTGTACAACCTGTACAACAACATCAGTACCAGTTAAAATGCAGAAGATGAAACAGTGATTTTGAAAGGCCTCCATATTGGAAGTATTTAATAATTTAGTTGAGGACGACTGACTTACCAGGTACCAATTTATATTTAACATCTGAAGTCTTCATACGACAATCCGCGTACTCGTGCACAAACAACTGCAACTGTTCTTCCGTGCTAAAATGTTGCACTAAGCTAACAGTATGCAAAGAAAATAAAAAAAAAGTGTTTTTATGGAAATGTATAGTGACTTTAGAGACATTCTGTATAATGGGCTTTCACTTCGTTAAATTTAAGAATACAATAATTTATATTCATATTTCCCAGATAACCTAAATAAACTTTACAGTGATATAATTATCATAAGTAATGTCACGAGTGATTTCCAAATAATCGATAAGTGAATATATCGAAGTGACTCGTGAATTTATCTAGTGTTTGGAAATCAAGAGTGGCATTTGTTAGAACTATTTAACGAATAAAATTAAGCTGTTTACTCACAAATCATTATTTAAATATAGTTATTTTAAAAATTTATATATATTTATATATTTAATATATATATATATATATTTAATGAAAACAAATGAGAAATTTGTGGTTATGTTTCATTTCTTTATCCGCTGCAACTTTATCATATTATTTATTGTCAAATAGGATCGCAGTATTGTAAGAATGCACCCTAGTGGAGAAATAATGGAACACATCAAACTACACCGTGTCCACAAATATAGTATCATACTTTAAACTACTACTACGTCGCTTTGGATAATCGTATCTAAATGAAATTTGTGACAAGTAATAGAGAAACTAAAAAAAGTTTTTGCTATACCTCATAGACATTGAATGTGGCCCCCACGAGTGACGCTGCAGACATTCACATTTAACATGCCTGCTAAATATCCAACAATGAACCCATATCGACCACAAAAACACATGATTAAATTTAGTTTAGTTTCTGTATTGTTGTCCATTATTCGCCGTTGTTAACATGCACAAAACTTTTTGAGTTTCTCTTTTGATTGTCACCAATTTCATTTAGATACGATTATCCAAAGCGAATTAGTAGTAGTTTAAAGTATGATACTATATTTGTGGACAGGGTGTATAACATTATAGGTTATTTATTTATGTTTTTAGTAAGCAACTCGGTAAAATCACGGAATCTGCTCATTATTTGCTATATTCAATATATTTGTTGGAAAAAAATAATGCTCTGACCTGCTCAGAATATTAAAAGGACGAGCTTCCTATATCACAAAAGCAGGAGGTGAAACACGACTGTCATTGGTTGTAAAGCAAAATTAATTGAAACGTGATTGGTCATTGACTCCCATTTGGGGCATGAGATAAATAGTCTGATAAAATGAATCAACTGATGTTTGTCAAGAAGAGTTCATTTATTATGAGTAACGCGAAGATACTATATTCCTTTAAATTAAGGTGTCTTTTAAAATAATATATCTGGATATTGAATATCTGGTTTGCGTGCAAGTCCAGAACAGAGATCAAACGTGGATATCTAAAAAAAAGTATCATTACAAATTCCGTTTCGATTTCCCCTTTATTTGCTACTAAAGGGTATGGTGATTGTTGAAGCGAGTTATACCAAATGATATATGCTCGTTGTTTCAAAGAATAATACTACGGCCTATATGACTGGGAGGAAACGACCAAATCGTAAGAAAAAATATTCAGCACAAATGACTCTCAGATTACTCACAATGGTCATTTATATTTCCCTTTTGTGTAATTTAACTTCGGAAATGTCTTTTTGCTTTGACTTGATATACACAGCTATCTTTCCAGTCTTATTTTTAAGTCAACTTGATGTTTTAATTTGATTTGACTTACGTGCTGAAAGAAATGTTTGAAATGTTTTACATGATTTCATGACTCTCATTTGTTATAACTTACGTAGGCTATATAGAAAATGTATCATAAGTAATGACACGAGTGATTTCCAATTTATCTGGAGGATTTGGAAATCAAGAGTGGTATTTGTTAGGACTATTTAAAGAATAAAATTAAGCCGTTTACTCAAAAATAACTTTTTAATTAAAGTATTTTAAAATATTTATATTTAATGTAAACGACGATTTTTGAAAAACAAATCAGAAATTTGTGATTATGTTTATTCACTGCAACTTGATCATACGATTTATCATTTATTGTCAAATAGGATCGCAGTCAGCGATAACCCACTAAGATCGCAGTATTGTAAGAATGCACCCTAGTAGAGAAAAAATGAAACACATCAAACTGTATTATTATAACCGACATTATAGGTTATTAATTAAAGTTTTTAGAAAATAACTTCGTCCCGCGCCGTAGCCGAGTGGTTAAGGTAAGAAGCCTTGGCACAGACCTACGGGACTTGCGCTGGTTCGAGTGTCCATGGGGGAAGAAATTTTCTCATGGTATTTCGGCCAGTATGGGACCGGTGCCCACCCAGCATCGTGAGGCATTTGGGTAGCTACAATAAGTGGCGGCTCCAGGTTGAGAAAATCAGCTACAACGGCTGGGGGACTCGACATGCTGACCACATGTCACCCCAATACTGGCTGGATGATCATCTATGTGATTAACACATGTGGATGTGGGTCCAGCAGCCGGCTGATAGGCTAAGGGCCTTGTAGGCCTGTCGCGCCAGGAGTTTTTAGAAAATAACTTAGTAAAATCATTATTTAAAAACACAATAATTGAACACACAATTATGAAATGTGTAGTTCGAAGGAAACTGTTAATTATTTGCTAACCGCTGTGGTCTCGAGGTAGCGTGCTGCCTTGTCACGCAGCGGGCCCGGGTTCGATCCCCGGTCGGGGCAGTTTTTCTGGGTGAGGTTTTTATCGGGGTTTTTCCTCACCTGTAAGACAAATGTCAGGAAAACTTTAAGGCCCAAACGGTCCCCGAAATCATATGGCCATCATCATCATCCTTATCATCATCCTTCACCGGTGTGGAAAGCAACAGGAAGCTACCACACCTACAATTCCCTAGTAAAGCTGCAGGCATAGCATGCAAATGCTATGATTGCAGTGAAGGACCTGCCTTCGGGCAGAATTACTATGGATGGATGGATATTCAACGTATTTGTTGGAAAGTCAGTCACTGCAAAATAATGCTATGACCTGTTCAGAATATTAAGAAGGAAGAGCTTTCTTTAATATGATAAACTTAATTCGATAAAGAGCGAGATGAAACACGATTGTGATTGGTTGTAAAACAACATTCATTGAAACGTGATTGGTCATTGACTCCCGTTTGGGGCATGAGTTAAATAGTCTACGGTACCCGACTAGTTGGCTACATTCTCTTACACCGTAAAAGAAATAAACTCACCATTTTTATCCTCATTTATGAACAGCTACTTGCAAAGGCCTCTATACAGTTAATAGTTGAGGAAGACTGAGAACAAGATAATAATTCATATTTTAAAAGCTTTATATAATGAATACCTCAACGGAGATTCAAAATGTGTTTAAGAAAAACAGCCTACTTCTACAGACAGAATTTGCTATTGCATGTCAATTGAATAGCTAGTTCCAGATGCCGCGACAAATTTTGATATTTTACGTACCTTGTATCAATAAAACTAAACATATGGTTACACGTAGAAGTACATTATATAATGGAAATGAACACCTAATGACAAATGAGGGAAATTTTGAGGATATGGCTGAAATCAAATACCTAGGAACAGTAATCACAAATAGGAATGAGATGCACAAAGAAATTAAACATAGGCTCAATTCTGGAAATGCATGCTATTATGCATTACAGAGTCAGGAAAACTTTAAGGCCCAAACGATCCCCGAAATCATATGGCCATCATCATCATCATCATCATCATCATCCTTCACCGGTGTGGAAAGCAACGGGAAGCTACCACACCTACCCTAGTAAAGCTGCAAAGCATAGCATGAAAATGCTATGATTGCAGTGAAAGACCTGCCCTCTGACAGAATTACTATGGATGGATGGATACATTACAGAGACTCTTGACGTCCCAACTCCTTTCCAAAAACGTTACACTGAAAATATATAAAACTATTATTCTACCATTTATATTATATGGATGCGAAATATGGACTCTTGCTTTAAGGGAGGAAAGGAGATTACGAGTATTTGAGAATAAAGTTCTTAGGAACATTTTTGGACCAAAGAGAGATGAACAGACAGGTGAATCGAGAAGACTAATAACAGTGAACTACATGGTCTTTATAGGAAGCCAGATATAATGAGAGCAGTGATGTCTCGTAGACTGCGATGGGCAGGACATGTGGCACGAATGAGGAATGAAAGACGTGCGTGGAAGCTTCTTGCAGGAAAACCAGAAGGAAAACTCCCAGTTAGTAGACCAAGAATGAGGCAGGAGAATAACATTAACTATGATTTGAGAGAAGTAGATTATACGGGGAATGATTGGAAAAATTAGCTCAGGATAGAGATGTATAGAGAGCTTATGCCCGCGCGGTCATAAACCTACAGGTTTGACAGTGTCAGTGAGTTAGTTACGTACCTTGAGGAAAAATATTTTAGGGTCGGGTCATGAAGAAATGGAAGAAGACCTATTACTTGATGATGATGATGAAGATAATAATAATGATAATAATATAAATAACAATCTCACTTAAAATATAATAATAACATTAATAATAGTAATAATCATAATAATAATAATAATAATAATAATAATAATAATAATAATAATAATAATAATAATAATAATAATAATAATAATAATAATAATAATGGGGAGCTTGCCGTAGCGTAGTGCATAAGGTAATATTCTACAAGCCGGAAGATCGAGTTTTCGAGTCCCGGTGGGTCAAGATTTTTAAAGTGATTCAAATCTTCCTGCGGCACTATGACCTGGGGTCGATTCTGCCTCTAACGGAAATGAATACGGGACATTTGTTCTGGGATTAAAAGCGGCCGCCACCACGGCTGACAACCCGGCTGACACCAAGTGCCGACTGTCTAGAAAAAGTGGGAGCCTTAACGTCCTTCTAGCCCAAGAAAACTAAATGTTTATGTTAGAATTCCTGAGTAGCTCAGATGGTTAGAGCGCTAAACGCACAGTGTTTAGAAACTCTGGTTCAAATCCCGACTCATAATATCATTGATGACCGATAGTTTTTAATGTAACTGCTGGTCTATTAATTTCATCCATGAGGTAAAGAAGTCGTAAGGAGGGGATTGCGATGAAGATTAAGATAATGGCAGGTGCAATTGTTCATGCAACTTCAATTAGCTGTCCTTCAAGAAGAAATCGATCATTAAAATTATTTATATTTCCTTTTCATGTCATATTTGCCTTCATTGCCAAATGTCAAAAATGTAGTTATAACATGTAAATATATACACACACTCTAAGAATTTAATGGAGAGCTCATGGTATCGAATCGTAAAATATCAAGACGAGAAAAGTAAGAGTAATTTAGCTAATAGGTCAATAGTACATTTGATTACAAAAGAAAAATCAATAACATTTATATTTAGTGTACGAATGTAGATTAAGGACCATAATGAAGTATAGAGTACGGTTGTTAAATAATTCGCAGCGATATCAAGTGATTGCTGTCACAGTGATGACTAGCAATCACGTCCCTACTTTTAAAATATTCATCAACAAACCAGAGTTTTTTTGAATCTTACTTGATAGACGTTTATTATTTTCAACTCAAATTACAGGACGTTATTTTGTCATTTGAAACATTGATGCCAAAAATGGAACGACTTTATGAATTAATCAGTGAAATGACAAATCTCTTTCTATGATCAAAAACGTGTCTTTTAAAGCTGTAATCTGCAAAAAATAAAGTTTTGACTGACTAGAAAGTAGTATAGAAACGCGAAGGTCAGTCACTAAACTACGATTTTAATAATAATAATAATAATAATAATAATAATAATAATAATAATAATAGTAATAATAATAATAATAATAATAATAATAATATAGTAATAATAATAATAATAGTAATAATAATAATAATAATAATAATATAATAATAGTAATAATAGTAATAATAGTAATAATAGTAATAATAATAATAATAATAGTAATAATAATAATAGTAATAGTAATAATAGTAATAGTAATAATAATAATAGTAATAGTAATAATAATAATAGTAATAATAATAATAGTAATAATAATAATAGTAATAATAATAATAGTAATAATAATAATAGTAATAATAATAATAGTAATAATAATAATAGTAATAATAATAATAGTAATAATAATAATAATAGTAATAATAATAATAATAGTAATAATAATAATAATAGTAATAATAATAGTAATAATAATAATAATAATAATAATAGTCTCTCTTCTTCTTCCTTCCAAGTATTAGGCCAAGGCCTGTTATGATCCTATAGAAAATGTTCCCTCCAGCGTTTCATAGGACGGCCCAGTGATCTTCGTCCTCTTGGTATATAATTAATAAACAGCTTTGGGGATCCGATTTGAACTCATTCTTTCAAGATGGTGTTTCCAATTTAGTTGGTACTGTTTAATATATATTCCAAAATTGGCGTAGTCTTCAATTCTTTTAAGATGTGTTCCTTTTCCGATCCCATCTGGTGTAACCCGCTGTTCTACGCATGAATCTCATTTCACAAGCCGTTATTCTGCTTTCATGTTGTCTTTTTAGCGTCCATGCTTCACTACCATAGGTCAACACTGGTCTAACCAAAGTATTATATAAACGTAATCTGGTGTCTTTTTGTACAAGGGATGGTTTCGTAACTTGATTAATAATTCCCAAACTTTTATTATAACTAGTAATTATTTCAGGGATATCCTTTTCGTCCCAGATAGAGAGATAATATCCAATATTTTAAATTGATTAGATCTCTCTAAAATTTTATTCTGGAGGCAGATTTTACTTTGTATGTGGTCCTTCCCATGAAATGCCATAATTTTAGTTTTGTTAATTGATATTTCCGTAATAATAATAATAATAATAATAATAATAATAATAATAATAATAATAATAATAATAATAATAATAATAATAATAATAATAGTAATAATAATAATAGTAATAATAATAATAATAGTAATAGTAATAATAGTAATAATAGTAATGATGATGATCATGATGATAAATCATCGGTTGTTTAATGTCTTTGATACCGTCCGATTCCTAATAGCCAATTATTTTGTCGGTCCATCCAATCTTCTGGTTGTACATGTTTCTCCTTAATGTATAAATGTATTCCCTGACTCCAGGAAGTTTTAGGCCTTCCTCTGTCTCATCTTTCCTGTGGTTTCCATTCCAAAACACATTTTGATAGCCGATCCTCTTCCATTCGCTAGACATGTCCGTACCATCTTAATTGCTGAGTTTTAATATAATCTAAAATTGTGTCTTCAATCTTCATTTTCTACCTTATAACTGAGTTTGTATTTTTTCTCTTCTTGAAATTCTTGCTGTCGTTCGTATAAAATCCATTTCAGTTGCCAAAATATACTTATTTGTTTTTGTTGTTAATGGCCAAAGTTCTGCTCCATAAGTACTGTTGCTTTTAACAATCGTATTATATATATTCATTTTATTTTTATTACTTATATTTTTATCCCACAATATTCCATTGAGGCAAGCAATTTCAAATTTTCCTTTATTATTTCTATTTCTTGTTTCCTCTTCATAACTTCCATTTTTGTATATTTGAATTCCTAAATATGTGATTTCATTACAATATTTTGTTGTTTCTCCAGTCTCCAAAATTAAATTTTGTTCTGGTTCACCAATTTATAAACATTTTATTTTCGTCATGTTCAAAATTAATCCTCATTCATTATATTGTTCTATTAATTTTCTAGTCATATATTCTAAATCTTCGCAATCTTGTGCAATTAATAATTGATCATCTGTAAAATGTAAGTTGTATACAAAACATTCAGAATTGATATGACAATTGCATATCTAAAATAAAAATTGGTAGTAAATTGTCACATGGTTTTACAGTAAATAAACTAAGTCAAGGTTGTTGTCTATCGCCGACTCTATTTAAATATATGTAAATGAAATTTTGAAGAACTGGAGAACATGTTCAAGTATGGGAATTCCTATATCAATCAATCAATCAATCAATCAATCAATCAATCAAAATAATAATAATAATAATGACATTAATGACATTGAAAATGACTAATATATAATAGCAATAATTAGTTTATCATAAGTAATGCCCCACGAGTGATTTCCAAATTATCGATAAATTCACTTCTCACTTCGTGATTCGTGAATTTATCGATAATTTGGAAATCAAGAGTGGCATTTGTTAGGACTATTTAACGAATAAAATTAAGCTGTTTACTCACAAATCATTATTTAACTATAGTTATTTTAAAATATTTATATATTTAATGTAAACGGCGATGTTTGAAAACAAATTAGAAACGATTGGTACGCTTCATCTGCTTCTTTTGTTTATCACTGCAACCAGATCATACTATTTATTGCCAAAGGAACGCAATATTGTAATAATGCTCTCTAGTGGAGACAAAATGAAACACATCAAACTGTATGTTAATTCATTTCTGATGTCGTATGATGTAAATATGACAATTATATATTTCTCGATTGTTACCTGGGAAAAAAATAGCCTACATTTACGAAAGTGCTAACAGTGGTTTCTTTTTTCGGTGGTATAATCAATTGCTACAAATGTTTTTATATATTAATTCCCGCATGCGGCATGTGTTGACATTCATGCACTATATATACACTCTGCTAGCCGTATTTCGCACAGGCTCAGTCACTGCAAAATAATGTTCAGACCTGTTCAGAATATTAAAAAGGAGGAGCTTTCTTTAATATGGTAAATTTAATATTGATAAATATTTGGTGAAACACGACTGTGATTGGTGTAAAACAGAAATCATTGAAATGTGATTGGTCATTGACTCCCATTTGGGGCATGAGTTAAATAGTCTTAAGTAATGTCACTAGTGATTTCCAAATCATCGATAAATTCACAAGTCACGAAGTGACGAGCGAATTTATCTGGAGGATTTGGAAATCAAGAGTGGCATTTGTTAGACTATTTAACGAATTAAAATTAATCTGTTTACTAAAAAAAATATTTAAATTTAGTTACCGGTATTTTAAAATATTTATATATCTGATGTAAACGGCGATGTTTGAAAACAAATCAGAAATGTGAGGTTATGTTTATTTACTGCAACTTGATCATATTATTTATTGGCAAATAGGATCGCAATACAGGGCAAGTCAAAATGTTGTGCAGGTTTTCAGAAATTTATTATGTGAAATGTAATGAACATATAATATTGTGAGACATATTGTATGAAAGGTAAACTCTCAAAGTTTTTTTTTAAATATTCACAGATGTTCTATGTGAGCGCCTTTTGTTACACGACAGATGTCAAGCCGATATTCAATCTCCTGCCAAACTTTCTGTAGCAGTCCGCGGTCGATATCAGCAATGGCTGCTGTGATGCGGGCACGCAGTTCATGCAGTGTTGTTGGAAGTGGTGGTACGTAAACATGATCCTTTACAAGACCCCACATGAAGAAATCACACGGGGTTAGATCTGGTGAACGAGGTGGCCAATGAATGAGTTGTTGACCACCCTGAGATGCACGGCCTATCCAGCGTTGTGGTAAAGCCGTATTCAAATGGTCTCGAACACTGCCATGGTAATGTGGAGGGGCACCATCCAACTGCAGAATGAAATCTGGACTATCCGCTTCAAGCTGCGGAAGGAGCCATTGTTGTAGCATATCAAGGAAAACATGTCCGTTCACAGTACGTTCATGAAAGAAAAAGGGCCCATAAACCTTTGCATGGGAAATGGCACAAAAGACATTCACTTTCGGAGAATCGCGTTGATGTTCCAGAGTTGCATGGGGGTTACCAGTTCCCCAAATCCTTACATTGTGTCTATTCACTTTTCCTGAAAGGTGGAAAGTCGCTTCATCACTGTAAACTACCCTCTCATGGAACTCATTCTCTTCCATTAATGCGAGAAAATCAACACAGAAGGACGCTCGCAAAGCATAATCGGCGGGTTTTAAGGCTTGAACCAGTTGCAAGTGGTAGGGTTTCATCTGTAAACGTTTCCGGAGAATCCGCCATACAGTTTTTTGTGGTAGTTGAAGTTCTGTCGCTCCCCGGTAGGTGGATTTCTGTGGACTCCGCACGAAGCATGTGCGAACGCGTTCGACTGTCTCTTCACTCGTCGACGGACGGCCAGTCGATTTTCGTTTACAGATACAGCCTGAATCCCTAAATTGTGTGTACCACTTACGAATGGATCTCCCATCCGGCGGGTCTTTATCGTATCTGGTACGGAAATGTCGTTGAACACTAGTCACAGAGTTGTTTACATGGTAATCAAGCACACAGAAAGACTTCTGATCCCCAGTCAACGCCATTTTCCTTTACTGCTCTGCTGTTGACATCTTGCGGGTGAACGCGGAACTTTAGAAGTGGACAACTAAACTTTGAGAGTTTACCTTTCATACAATATGTCTCACGATATTATATGTTCATTACATTTCACATAATAAATTTCTGAAAACCTGCACAACATTTTGACTTGCCCTGTATTTTAAGAATGCACCCTAGTGGAGAAATACATCAAACTGTATATTATAACCAACATTATAGGTTATTAATTTATTTTTAGAGTAAACAGCTCAGTGAAATCAAGGAATCTGTTCATTATGTACTATAGCCTATTCAATGTATTTGTTGGAGAGTGAGTCACTGCAAAATAATGCCCTGGCCTGTTCAGAATATTTAAAAAGGAGGAACTTTCTTTATCACAAATGCAGGAACTTGATAAAGAGAAATCACCAAGAGCGAGGTGAAACACGACTGCCATAGGTTGTAAAACAAAATTCATTGAAACGCGATTGGTCACTGACTCCCATTTGGGGCATGAGTTAAATATTCAATGTAAATAGTATTAGTTAATACTTGTAAAAGTCTTTTTAAACGCAACATATCCAGTTTTACGCGTTGTACTAATTATTGCATGTGAATTGCTTGCCCGAGTAAATTAATTTAATTATTACTTTCGTGATAGCTTGATATGGCACGGAATAAATCCCAACAAAATACTTTCTTAGCAGAAGCAACCATCTTGTAATGTAAATAGGTTTTCGCTGCTATAGATTTACGGGGATTTCAAATAGAGAAAAAACTTTACACATTTGTCCGTGTATTATATGGATGCAAATCTCATTGTAAGTTGTGTAAAACAAAATTTATACAATTATTATCTGCAGTAATCTCTTAGATATTTAACACTTAATAAATTGTAAACAAAATTTACAAACATTAGCATTTGTTTAATTAAATTCATCTAGGTATCGTAGTAGTAGTAGTAGTAGTAGTGGTAATAATAATGATAATAATAATAATTAATAATGTTGTATAACATGCAAAATCCATAGGGAAGAAGACAGTTGAAGAGGGTCTTAAAAAGCGTTAGTGTGATTCGAAATCGAATAATATAAGGGATAGAATGAAGAGTGATGAGATAAGGATGCAGTGGAATAGCAGGGAAATGGTGGAACATATACAAAATTATCAGATTAAATGGTTCCAACACGTCCAGACAATGTCAAATTCCCGTTTACCAAAGATGATTTACCACCTCAAACCTAAAGGCAAAAGAGACCTCGGAAGACCCTTCAACCGATGGAAAGATCAGTTTTTGTAGTCGCAGAACGGGTATCATCACCCAATACTGCACACGGAAGAAGAAGATAATAATAATAATAATAATAATAATAATAATAATAATAATAATAGTAATAATAGTAATAGTAATAATGGGGCACGCCGTAGCGTAGTGGTTAAGGCACTGAGCTACAAGCCGGAAGATCGAGGGTTTAAGTCCCGGTGGGGTCAGGATTTTTAAACTGACCCAAACCTTCTGGCGGCACTATGGCCCTGGGGTCGACTCAGCCTCTAACGGAAATGAGTACCAGACGCTTGTTCTGGGGGTAAAGGCGGCCGTCACGCAGGGCTGACAACCCGGCTGACATCAAGTGCCGATTGTCCAGAAATAGTGGGAGCCTTAACCTCCTACTGCCCCAAGGGCCTCCTGAGGCCCGTAGTGGGATTACTTTACTTTACTAATAGTAATAATAATAATAATAATAATAATAATGATAATACTAATGATGATGATGATGATAATAATAATAATAATAATAATAATGCATTATATAAATCATCGGATCAAACAGCTGTCATTGGGTAAGACGGGTTCAGTATCTACACCCCACTATCTCCGTTATTGTGGTATGTAGTATATAGATAAGAAACGAAAATCAATTTTCGTCTCCGATTTTCCCCTCCTCTTTTCTCTCCTACTACATTATTTATTAATGCGTTTGTCCCCTTCCTCACAAGCTTTAACACGTCATGCATTGTGACATTAGGGACCTGGAAATATCGCATTTTATAATTGACACTGTGGTCAGTATAATTTATTGCATTTAGTGTTGGCGAATCGAGAACTTACCTGGGAGATGTCGTTAAGACAAGATAGGAAGAACACTTACGATATTAAAAGTGTATGTAATCGTAATGGAGTGTCATCAAGCAAGGAAATATGATTAGGTGTTCTCTTGAATTATTATTGTTATTGTGGGGCTTAATGTATGGTTGTATAACATGCAAAATCCATAGGGAAGAAGACAGTTGAAGAGGGTCTTAAAAAGCGTTAGTGTGATTCGAAATCGAATTCGAAGGATGACTTTAAATCAAGGATTTGATGTGTACAAAGTATTGTACAATTGAATGTCCATTAAGAAGTATATACAGTTCTCAACCTGTCGTGCCAAGCTAACATAAAATATACAATATAGAGAATAGGATGATTTCATTTTCATCCATCGTGTACTATTGATAAATTAACTAATCTGTGATATTGAATGTAATCTGTTTATTTACACTATTTGTTACATTTTTTCTAATTTTCCCCATACACTTATCAGTAATTATATGCCTATGAAGTCCCGCGCCGTAGCCGAATGGTTAAGGCAAGAAGCCTTGGCGCAGAGCTACGGGACTTGCGGCTGGTTTGAGTCCCCTGGGGGAAGAAGTTTTCTCATAGAATTTCGGCCAGTATGTGACCGGTGCCCACCCAGCATCGTGAGGCATTTGGGTAGCTACAATAATTACCGACTCCAGGATGAGAAGACCAGTTATGACGGCTGGGGGACCCGACATGCTGACCACATGTCACCTCTACACTGGCTAGATGATCGTCTATAACTGTGATTAACGCATGTGGATGTGAGGTCTGATAGGACAAGGGCCTTCTAGGCCTGCGCGCTTGGGGTTTTATAGGCCTACGAATACATAGATTATTATTTTTACAAGGTTTCCCGGATAAATTCTCGTATGGTGTAACTGTTAACGTATCAATTATTTCAGGAATCCCGAGTCAGTTTTTCTACTTTCACCTACTTTCACACAATATAGGCTATTTTTAGAAGGGTAAACTCGAGTAAACCCGTGATTTTGTTAATCCGTGATACTTTCTTACAGACGGCATACTCTATGGTTAGCAAGATGTTAGGGGTACTGCCGAAGACAGCACAGGACATCACAAGACAAAGGACAAAAACCAACACCCAAGATAATCGGCACACCCCTGACAACCTGCAAATCAGAGAAGTAATAAAGTATCACGAATTTACCCGTATCACTGGTTTAATTGATCTTACCCTATATGTATAAACGGAATCCACCCATGATCATGAAGTAACAGAATAGTTACTTGAATTGAGAAGTAGAGAAGTCCAGTCAAGAAAAATGAAACAAATATCCTCTAACCATAAAAGTTGCTGGTAGTCACTGACAGTAACTACTTAATCCGGATTCATTTCTCTGATCTCTCAAACCGTACATCTTTTAAGTGTTCTGGAAATGTTGGCTGAAATTTTTGTGTGCTGGTTGATAGATTATTGAAACTAATACCGAAATTTGACAGGTAAATTGATTGAAAATAATTTCACGTAATTAAATCATCACACTGTAGGATAAAACTGTTTATCATGATTTTTTTTAGATATCTTTAAACTTCAGAAATGTTCGTAGATACAGGGCATGATTTGTTAATTTTTAAATGAAAAATTTAAATATCCAAAAATATTTAATTCAAATCTATTGAAATAATTATGTTGTATAATTCAAATTATGCAAATTGTGAAGCGCTCTTATACTGGCCGAAATTGACAGACAAAAAATACTAATATAACTTATATATATCCATCCATAGTAATTCTGTCCGAGGGTAGGTCTTTCACTGCAATTATACCATTTTCATGCTATGCTTTGGAGCTTTACTAGGGAATTATAGGTGTGGTAGCTTCCAGTTGCTTTCCACACCAGTGAAGGATGATGATGATGATGATGATGATAATGATAAGGTGATGGCCGGATGATTTTCGAGGACCGTTGGGCCCTAAGCTTCCTGACATTTTTTGTTACAGGTGAGGAAAACCCCGAAACACACACACACACACACACACACACACACACACACACACACACACACACATATATATATATATATATATATATATATATACATGCCCTATATCCTCAACTCGTGTCCAACTCAGGGTCGGGTCGAGGAATGAGATGAGATGAGCCCCTATATATATATATATATATATATATGTCTGTGAACGACAAGGGTGCCGGCCGACCACGCCTGGCGCACCATCACAGAGGTAGATGAATGAAATAAAACGAAATGGATGACATGAGTATGGAGAAATGGTGGAATTAAATTGTGGCAGGGGAAAATGGGAGGAACCCCGAGAAAAACCTGCCCAAGCTCCGTTTCGTCCACCACGAAACCCACATGGAGTGACCGAGACTCGATCTCGGGACCAGCGGTGAGAGGCGAGCATCTAACCGCTTGCGCCACGGAGCCGCCAAACTAATATAGGCCTACTATTTTTTGATCATTTTTATAAATTAAGAATACGTATTTATACAAATATCACAGCCATCAAATCTGGATAATCTACGATAATTTTTTAATTATGCTAGAATTTTTCATAAAACTGGCAATGATTAAAATTTCAAGTTTAGTATCTTTATTTACTCTATGATATGTTGCGAATAAAGCTTACATCATTCCCATAATATTTAGCAGATAGTAAAAAGGAGGAAAAATTAATGTGAACATTATTTATTACATAACGAATTAAAAAAAACAAAAAGAGAAAGGAAATCATTTATGTTTAGAATAAGTTATTTCAAAATATCACCAGATTCAAGAGTAGTATTTATATGCTGTATTTTCTTCAAGTACGATATATTTTTTGGGGGTATTCATTTAGAATTTTTAAACCCACATATAGATGACATTAACTGTTGATGGAGACCTCAATAGACTACATTGAATCAGTCATTTCGAAAAGGGATCATCTCCAATTTTTCTGAAAGTCATTTCTTTCATTATTCCATCGTTTCCGTGTGAGAATGGATCAACTACACTCTTTTTTTTTTTAGGAAATGTGCACTCAGTTGAGCATTAGTGGTGGGACAGGACATACACCCAGACCCAAGGTGGAGATTTAAAATCCCTTACCCCGCCGGGAATCGAACCCGGGTCGCCGGACTGGAAGGTAGGGACTCTACCGACTACGCCAAGGCGACGGACTCAACTACACTATTCCTTTATTCAGTAGCAATTTCAGATTCAATGCTTTATCCTCAACAAGTTGAATCAGTTTTTCTCTCTCTCCTGTAAAATTTGATGATCCCTTTTCGAAATGACTGATTCATTTTTATATTCACACAAAACTCTTACGTTTATATCTAAAGTATTCTATCTCAGGCTTTTTCTTCTGCTGCTAGACTTCACTTTCTGCCCGTTGTATAAAAATAGTAAAATATCTAAATTATTACTATACAAATTATGAATGTATATATTTATATAAACACTCCGACAGAATAAGTTACAACGCATGTATGTTACGTTAAACCGATTCGAAGTTTATTAGAGTTATTCAATTAAAATAATATTTCCTTTCTTTTTTACCTCAAATTTTATGTAAACAGTGTTTGCATGAATTCTATAGTATATGATTAGAACTGCGCACAAACCACCTCCTGATAGTAACACGGAAACTTAACGAAAAAATAATTAAATAAAATTTTAATCAGAAATTTAAAAAAAATGTTGTATTATCAGAAATTGAAATGGCGTCTCCCAAAACAGAGTATAACTCGCAGTTTTCATTACTTAACTTCATAATTATCGGCCTAAATATAAATATTTATATCCATTTGTTGATTTTTACTTTCAATTAATTATAGTTAAGTAATCATCTAATAAATATTTATCTTAGGTATTTTATCTTAGTAGCTTTATAATACACATTTGTCTAATAATATATAATAGGATTAATAAGCTTTCTAATTTGGTGAAAACAATTTGTGTTTTATTCACTACATATATTTATACCAAATAATTAGACCGAAAAATAATAAATTTATACTTTTTTTCAGAAAATTCGAAGATTATCAAAATTAAAATAAATTTTAAATTATGGAGGACATTAATTTTTTATTTATGAACAATTGATCTATTATTGAAGTTTCTCTCCAATAAATTTAATATAACTCTTTACACATCGGTTATTAATCAAATAAGTAATCCCACTACAGGCCTCGGGAGGCCCTTGGGGTAGTAGGGGATTAAGGCTCCCACTATTTTTTGACAATCGGCACTTGATATCAGCCGGGTTGTCAGCCCTGCGTTTCGGCCGCCTTTACCCCCAGAACAAGCGTCTGGTACTAATTTCAGTTAGAGGCTGAGTTGACCCCAGGGTCAGAGTGCCGCCAGAGAATTAACCAAATGAAGGTATTAAAGCACGAGTATAATGGACATTTTTGAACTGACCCAAACCTTCTGCCGGCACTATGGCCCTGGGGTCGACTCAGCCTCTAACGGAAATGAGTACCAGGCGCTTGTTCTGGGGGGCAAAGCGGCCGTCACGCTGAGATCAAGTGCCGATTGTCCAGAAAAAGTGGGAGCCTTAACCTCCTTCTCCCCAAGGGCCTCCCGAGGCCTGTAGTGGGCTTACTTTACCTTTACAATGGACATTTGACGCACACAGCTGCTACCATGCAGGTTAGAATGGTTTAATTCGTTAATTATATATTTATGCGGTAATTTTACACAACTCTAAATCACACCGGGGCAAATACTTTAGCAGGTACCCGCAGTTCTCCTATCCAGGACATCCAGGAGAACCGAAAGGATTTGCTCACCGCTAGTCATTAATTTGGCTAGCCGCAGGGATTTTCTACTCTAGTACTATCAATTTACAATTTTTTTTAAATTAAACTTCTCCATCGTGCTCTCTCCTCTTTGTTTCATTTGTAACAAATAGTTACAAATATTCATTCGGTATATTTTAGCTTATATTGAGAGATATCAACGATATAATTATATTTCTTGTAAATAAATAAAATCAAATTTATCTTAGATTTGAAATTAATTATTCGACCGCTTTTATGATTATTTTCCCCTTGATGAAGAAATGGACGAAGGTCAACTGTATCGCTGTAAAACATGAAGATTCTAAGACCTCACAGTATTGGAGAGCAAGACTGCTAAAGACTTGTGTTAGGTGCAGCACATTAGACAATAACACATGATTACTATCCCAAAGCGCAGATCATATTATGTAGTTCTGAAAATATGCGAACAAAAAATTTGAAGTACTTTTTCAAAGCTTTTGGTATAACCTATATAATTTACTTTTAGCATTACAAATTGACTTTTGAAATAAGTTGAAATTATTGCATTGGCACACAACCACAACATTGGCACAAGGAAGAACGAACGAATTATTGAGATGAAATTTCTACGTTGCAAGACGCTTAATCTATTTTCTCATTGACTGTAGAATATGCTTTTCTCCTCTGGCAATATTTTCTCTGAATTAAATTCTGTATCATACATTATTTTTTTTTACATTAAACATTTAGGATCTGTAGAATATTTTTTAAAGTCTTCCAATATTTTATGTCATTAATTCAGAGATATGAATAATTTATTTGTATGTATTATCGACACTTATAATGCACTTAAGTGCATTACGTTTGTCTTACTTTATGGTAAAGTTAATACAATATAGTCTAAGTATTTAAAATTACAAAGTATTTTTATCACACTTGTTTTTCGATACATAATTCTATTAGAATATTTTATTTCAAGAGATTTCATAATAATAAATTAAATTTAACCAACATAAAATATAATCTTAACTGATTTATTATGAAATTACGTTGCACTTTTAAGATTACTATACATTTTTAATATAACTAAACAATTGTAAAATATTTTTGTCAAGTTTGATGAAATTATTTCTACCCGATGGGCATCAATTCTGGAGATAGCGTACTGATATCTGGATTCAATGTTCGTGAATGTTATCAAATAAAGATTGATGCAATTTTTCGAGCCGGTTCCGTGGCGCAAGCGGTTGGACGCTCGCCTCTCTCCGCTGCGGTCCCGAGATCGAGTCTCGGTCACTCCAAGTGGGTTTCGTGGTGGACGAAAAGGAGCTTGGGCAGGTTTTTATCGGGGTTTCTCCCGATTTCCCCTGCCACAAATTTCATTTCACCATACCTCCATACTCATCTCATCCATTTCGTTTCATTTCATTCATCCGCCCTTTTGACGGTGCGTCAGGGATGGTCGGCCGGAACCTTTGTAGTTGACAGACTTCATCTCATTCCTGGACCCGACCCTGAATTGGACACGAGTTGAGGGTATTTATCTAATATATTAAAATGAATGTTTGTTTGTACTTTTTGCGGGCCAAACCGTTGGTCCGATTGTGATGGATTTTTTTTGCAAAATGTTCAGGAGATTCCCGGGATGAACATATGCTATAACAGAGTTGAGATACTCAACTCCTACACCTTAAAAAAACACCCTTTGTAGTGAAAAACGTGAAAAGTCCCTTTTTTACCCTTAAATGGTTTACGCTGCCTAAACCATAACAAATACACAACATTATTGTACACAGAATTGAATATCTCAAAAAACTTTACAGAAAAGTCCGCCACAGCATATGTTTATCTTTGAAGGGTAACTCACAATAACCATTTTTGTCTTTCATTGATGCCAAGAAGATCGGATAAGTAGATTCCCGGGCAAGCATAGCAGCGCACGGCGGGTATACTTTTATGGATAACTCAAAATAACGAATTTTATCTTTCAGCTCATTTATGCCAAATACATCGAGATGCCTAGATTCCCGGACAACGCCGGGTAATCAGCACGGGGTATCTAAAATAATAACGATATAAATTTATATTTAT
The DNA here is from genome assembly GCA_030220185.1 of Diploptera punctata. Lineage (NCBI taxonomy): Eukaryota > Metazoa > Arthropoda > Insecta > Blattodea > Blaberidae > Diploptera > Diploptera punctata. Next base: position 410,448 of record JASPKZ010000014.1, read on the forward strand.
TTTTCCTTTTACTTATTCAACTAAAACACATTTTCATTTATTTAGGTGTAGCAGCACGCCGGGTATTAGCTAATTTATAATAATAATAATAATAATAATAATAATAATAATAATAATAATAATAATAATAATAATAATAATAATATAATAATTTTTCGAAGGAACATCGACTACATTATTTCTCTGACACGGGTAGTTAAAAGTTGTTTGGTCAATGTGAAAGAGAAGCACAGTGTTAAAGGACATTCCGAGATGTAAACCATTCTGTAGCAAAATTTACAAGTGTAAAGTTCACTTCCTTCTCAATAAATACCCATACATTTTAAACAAACGCCAGTAAGTAATTTGCGATATTGAAACTCTGAAGCGTAGTATGAGAATCAGTGACGCAAATTGGATGTGATATCGACGATGGTATTTAATGTAATGGAACTTTAGTATGTCTAGAAAATACAGGCCCATTAAATAAACATTTGGTAACGTGATACTTCGTACGTTTAATTTTTTTCAGAATTGTTTCTGTTATTTACACAGGTATCCTCAACCAAAATATACAATTTTTTTCTTCCACACTTACCGATCTTGTGTGTCTGCTTCTATCATATTTCTCTTCTTCATGTTATATTGAATTCCTTTCATCCACGTAGGCTTTGGTCTACCACGTTTCCCTTTTCCAGGAGGTACCCATTTCAACACTTCTTTGTTTGTTTGTGTGTCCTTTCTTCTCATTATATATCCACACCATCTTAGTTGAATTTCTTCAATCTCTTGTACGATATCCTTTTCTACATTCATAATTTCTCTTATTGTATTATTTTTATTTTGTCTACTTTTAATATTCTTACCGATCTTCTTAAAATCCATTTCTGTGACTAATGATTCATTTCTGTGTTTTTCCTTCAACGTAAATGTTTTCGCGCCATATAATAAAATATTCTTCAGAATTGTGTTATATGTTAATAATTTAGTCCTCTTGATTATATTCCTACTCCATAAAATATAAACTTTTTCTTGTCTCTTTTATTCTTTTTTCGATGTCTAACTCAGATGATCCATCTTTTTGAATTATTGATCCCAAATACTTAAAACATTCCACTGTTTTAATCGTTGTTCCATTTATTTCTAATTCCTCGGAAATATCTATGTTCATATATTCTGTTTTATTATAATTAATTGTTAAACTCCATCTTGTGTATTCTTCCTCTAGTTTCCAGAATGATTATCCTTTTCTGTGATTTACACATGTGGACGTGAGAAGGCTGGTAGGATGAAGTATTCTTCATAGGACTGTTGAGTAGAAAACAAAAATCCACAGAATTTCCTCAAGACAGTAGAATTTAATATTCGTATTCAGGAGGTCCTTGGTTGAAATCCGATGCCGACCACACTGTAATTGGGTTTCCTTGTAGTTCTTCTCAGTCATCAAGGCAAATGCTGGATTGGAATTTTATCAGGATCCATTTCTTTCATTAATCATAACAATTTACAATCCATTAAATTCAATGTGTCCATCAGTTGGTTTTCGGAAGACATAGGAATATAAAGGAAAAATATACAGTATATATATACACAGCCTATTGGTATATATGTAGTCTATGCATTTAACATTAATCTAGTTGTAATATAAAGAAAACACATAACTACTCACAACACTACCACATTAGATATAGCCTACACTGTATATTGGATGCAAGATCCTATAATATTAAATATCAAGCATTTATATTATATATAATACATTTATATAATAATAGCATTAATATAATATTATTGTAATTTTTTGTATTTATATATAACATATGTTTGTCCTGGTGAGTGGAAGAGAAGGCCACATGGCCTTAACTCCACCAGGCAAAATAAAATCTATTCTAAAAAATAAAATCTAATACAGGACTATTCAGAAAGAAGGATCAGACTTCAAACATTTATTTCTTCCGAACTACGAAACATATAAACACAATTCTAACGTTCCTGGAAAGAGAAAAGTTCAAAATTAACTATTTTATGCGTTCAACATGAGCACCATGTGTTACGCGACAAATATCAAAACGGTGGCTCACTTCTTGCCACACACGAATCAGCTGGTCTCTAGTTATCGAATTCAGATCTTCAACAATTCGATGTCCCAGATTTTCAAGAGCGTCAGGTATAGGGGAGATAAAAAAATACGGTCTTTTATGTAACTCCACAGATAAAAATCACACGGGGTTAGGTCTGGTGACCTGGAAGACCACCGGTAATGGAGTTGATCTTCTGCTCTTCCTCTTCCAATCCAACGTCCTGTTGTGTCGCCATTTTAATACAAACAATTATCATGACAAACAAAAACGCCAATACGGCCGTAATCAGAACTTCAAAATTATTTCTTTCCACGAATGTTGGAATTGTGTTTGTGTTTTTTGTAGTTTGGAAGAAATAAAGGTTTGAAGTCTGTTCCTTCTTTTTGAATAGCCCTATATACATAGTTACGTTTAACAATACCTTTAACTTTACATGGAGATCAGATAAACTAACCCTAAGTTATTAGATTAAAATTTTAATATTTCGATGTGACTAAGTTGGTAGTGTCCAGCTATACCATCCTGAATTCAAAATTGTGTATATGCAAGTATAATATCATTTACAAAACACAGAAAACAATTTACAATTCATGTTAGAACTCTATTGCTAAATGAATGCTGTTTGTAAGTTCGAACCTTTAGGAAGCGAATCTCACCATGCACAATGTTTTCAAAAGAATGTAATCAGTGAGGGAGGATCATGTATGTTTGGGCGAGGCAACCTAAGAGTCTGGTCATGTCTGTTAGTAATCATGACATTATAATGAATCTGTCATAAGTTACGCAACAGAAGCGTTATGAAACACGTCTTTATTCTTTCTCAATCATCCTCACCCATGATTTATAGCGGAAATATTTGAATAACTTTCACTGGAAGAGAATCCAATGTTGCCTAGGCACTGATATTTTCATTTTAATCAAAATTTTTAGTTATAGTTAGTATATATATATATATATATATATATATATATATATATAAGTGAATGTTTGTTTGCTTGTTCATACTTTATGCGCGGCCATACCGTTGATCCGTTTGTGATGGGGCTTATTGCAAATTGCTCAGGAGATTCCCGGGATGAACATAGGCTACAAGAGAGTTGTGATACTCAACTCCTATACCCTTAAAAATCGCCCTTTGTAGTGAAAAACGTGAAAAAAGTAACTCTTTGGACGTTTAATTGGCTTACGCTGCCAAAACCATAACGAATACACAAAATTATTGTACACAGAATTGAATATCTCAAATAGCTCTACAAAAAAAGTCCGCGAAAGCATATGTTTGTCTCTTACGGATAACTCACAGTAACTAAGAAGTACGTAGATTCCTGTGCAAGCATAGCAACACATGGCGAGTATTCTTTTACGGATAACTCGCAATAACGAATGTTGTCTTTTAGCTCATTTATCCCAAGAAGATCGAGATCAGTAAATTCCCGGGCAACACCGGGAAATCAGCTCGGGAATCTTAAAATAATTACGATATAAATTTATAATTATTTTTCATTTTACGTCTTCAACTAATCATAAGAAGTATATTAATTTTCGTCTTTCAGCTCATTTATGCCAACAAGTTCGGGATGAATAGATTCCCGGACAACGCCGGGTAAACAGCACGGGGTATCTAAAAATAATTATGATATAAATGTTTCCCTCCATTTATTTAACTAAACAAAACACATTCATTTTCGTATTTTAGCTCATTTATGTCAAGAAGATCGGGATAACTAGATTCCCGGGCAACGCCGGGTAATCAGTACGGGGTATCTAAAAAATATAAATTTATAATTATTTTTCCTTCTACTTATTCAACTAAACATACAAGCACATTAATTTTCATTTATTTAGGCGTAGCAGCGCATGCCGGGTATTAGCTAGTTTATATATTTGCAGAGTTACCTGTAGGTCTAAAGTTCTTATAATATACTAGCGGAAATGACAGACGATGTCCTGCTCGAATTATCTCAGAAGGTCAGTTATTCATGAACGTCTCAGAAAGTTTTAACGGTCAATTGTTAATTTTTTCACTTAAAAAATTGGGGTTGGTGGGGGTGAAATTTTGGGGTTATATGTTCTGATATGCGAATAATAATCTTATATATTTAAAAAAAATCGTTAAAATCCTTCCGGGTCTAATTGTGAACCCAAACCATCCAGGGACCCATTAAAAAAATCCTTCAACCCGATCGCAGCGCCACTTACCGGGTCCAATTGTGAATCAAAACCATCCAGGGACCCACTGAAACACGAAAAGTCATCAGAATAGGTCCAGTCGTTTAGGAGGAGTTCAGTGACTTACACACGTACATAATTATTAGGCCTACATAAATAAATAAATATATATATATATATATATATATAAATAACATCGATAAAGCGTCACTGCTATAAAGTAAAATAAATATTCTCTTTAATTTGCTTACTTGTTATGGTCAGCTACTAGATGGCAGTGAAGACGGTGTTCTCGCGACATCTAGTAATAATGGAGAGTATAATACATAGGCCTATATAAGAAAAATAAGTGTTTGAATTGGATTCGCCTGGTAGTGTAATGGATATCACGCTGAGGTACAGACTCAGAGATCCGGGTTCGAATCCCGTCCAGGCATTTATTTTTCTTACCATACCATATATATATAATATAAACTACTTGTACTTGACAATACCATTTTGGAGCAGGTGAATACTTTTACATACCTAGGATGCAATATCTCATATGAAGAAGAAAAGAATGTAAATACAAAAATATCTAAATTTTAAAGAATGTTAGAGTTAATACATTTTATCTTCAAGCCACAGTTAGTCCAACAACATTCAAGACTAAAAGTGTATAAAACACTGGTGGCTCTTCCAAGTCTTTTGTATGGTAGCGAAGTATGGACGTTGAAACAGAAGGATATACAGAGACTTAGATCTGCTGAAATGAGATACTTCGGAGGACTGCAGGATACACACTACTAGATCACAAAAAAAATGAAGACATCTTAGAAGAATTACACATGGAACCTTTAGAAAATAGAATTTCTGATTATAAGTCAAGATGGATGCAACATGTTCATCGAATGGAAGATCCCAGGATATCCAAACAAATGTTAAGATATCAACCTGCAGGAAGAAGAAGGTCAGGACGTCCACTCAAAAGACTTCTGGATGGTGTTTCTCTTGAGGCCGAAACAGGTCAACAAATGGCCTAAATTCGCGAATGTCCTATGATGATTATATAAAACTACACAGTTATATTTATGATGGCTTATTTGTACCATCCATCCATAGTAATTCTGCCCGAAGGCAGATCCATCACTGCAGTCATAGCATTTTCATGATATGCTTGCAGCTTTACTAAGGAATTTAGATATGGTAGCTTCCCGTTGCTGTCCACACCGGTGAAGGATGATGATGATGATAATGATAATGAGGATGATGATGGCCATATGATTTCGGGGACCGTTTGGGCCTTAAAGTTTTCCTGACATTTGTCTTACAGGTGAGGAAAAACCCCGATATAAACCTCACCCAGAAAAACTGCCCTAACCGGGGATCGAACCCGGGCCTGCTGCGTGACAAGGCAGCACGTACCTCGAGACCACAGCGGTGGACATTTGTACCATAAAGTGATGTATTAATGAGAGCTAAAAGTTGAAATTTGTAACATGGTACCATTATTTATATCTGGAGTTATCAAATTTGCAGTTTTATCACCTAATGTGGTTGATATTGAATATGTAGGGGCCTACTAACTGATACAAATTACACAAAAGTATTAGAATGTTCTATGATTTTATAATTTAAATTATTAAAATTCATGGCGGCTTAATGTAGATAATCATACGTTAGAACAGTATAATTGATATATTTACAGTAACTAACTAACTCACTGGTTCTATCTAACCCATGGGTTCATGGCCGCGCGGACATAATCTCTCCATATATCCCTATCCTCAGCTAATGTTTTCCAATCATCTCCTGTATAATCAACTTTCCTCAAATCATGGTTAGCGTTATTCTCCCACCTTATTCTTGGTCTACCAACTGGGCGTTTCTCCTCTGGTTTTCCTACAAGATGTTTCCATACCTCTCTTTCATTCCCCATTAGTTCTACTTGTCCTGCGTATCGCAGTCTACGAGAATTAACTTTGCTTATTACATCTGGTTTTCTATAAAGATCATGTCGCTCACGGTTATGTAATCTTCTCCATTCACTTGTCTGTTCATTTCTCTTTGAGCAATTGGACCAGAAATTATTTGCATTTTTATTATCTCATTTTTATGATTTTCATATTAATGCATCAAATTAGGTTCATTAATCCATACAATTTTGTTTTAAATTGTGGACATTTTTTCTTGGCAGATATTCTTCAGAGAAATAAGGCAATAAAAATGTAGAGAATTGAAGTAGATTCTAACTTGCAACTTTTTTTCTTTCTGACATCTCCAGATCTGAAATATAATACTCGTATTCCCATGTTCTTCCCCAAGTAATGTCTGTACCAACGAAATATCAATAGGGCGTGTCTTATACACAGACATTTATAAATATTATTACCTAAAATTGAGTTATTGACTGTTCCATACAAAAAATGCAGACAAGTTTCATATTTAAAAATCAAAAGTCTCTCAGAATAGTGTATTTAAGAACAATGCTATAAATAAGAAAAACCGGTGGGAAACCCCATGAGATTTAGACAAAAGTTTATACTGTTCCATCTGCACATGTAGACATTAACAAGTAGTAATAAACAGTTTGTGAGAGACACACAGAGTATATATGCAAATTAAATGAAATGCTGGAGACACACATGCAGATGATCCATTCTCTTAAGAGATAGATATACTCTATTAGATGCGTGGAAATCTTATATATTAAAAAGTTATGCAAATTGTATTCAAAATTTAAAATCAAAAGAGTGTATTATCAAGTGTAATTTATGGAGTAAAAACTCGTTTCTTGAATAAAGAACTTGAGTTCTATAACCTCTGGTACGTAATCAAGCCATTCAATCACAGCAATTGCGTGGGTTTGAGAGCAGGGATTTGCAGCTGCAGTTTTCAGGCTTCTCATCTTCACACACACACACACGCACACGCACACGTATGTGTGTGTCCGTTAACGTTCTATGTATCTAACTCACTGCTCTATAGAACCCGTAGGTTCATAGCCGCGCGGACATAAGCTCTCCATACATCACTATCCCGAACTAATGTTTTCCAATCATCTCCTGTATAATCTACTTCCCTCAAATCATGGATAATGTTATTCTCCCACCTCATTCTTGCTCTATCAACTGGGTGTTTTCCCCTCTGGTTTTCCTACAAGAAGCTTCTATGCATCTCTTTCATCCCCCATACGTGCAACATGACCTGCCCATCGCAGTCTACGAGACTTAACTGTTCTTACTATATCTGGCTTCCTATAGGCCTACATATCGTGTAGTTCACTATTATGTAGTTCCTTTAACGCTCTAGAAGCTGCAATTTTTGTTTTAGAACCAAACTTGGCATATAGCAATTAATTAATAAAGTTACGTCGAGTTCGTTAACTAGCAAAATCGAACCATTAAATGTAGGAGTTAATCTAAAATGAAAACGCTCTAATGGCCACAATTTTTTATGTTTTGCTACGTAACTCAGTATGTCTATTACAATAAAACGAAGACGGTATTCTCAAAAAATCAGTTAAATGCGACCATTAGAAGTGATCCAAATTTAAAAAATAAAAGTTTATTACGCGAGAACTGCGTAAATTAAGCGAATTCTTCAGCAAGTCTAATTTATGTTCCAATTTTTCTGGTTTGCGGAATATATATTTCTTTTGTTAAATTTGGCAAACTCAATTTTTGATGCCTGTTTATTTAAAAGTGTCGGAGAGCAGAAAAAAACTATTCATGCATAACCTAAGTTATTACCTATTTGTATATTTATAAATTATGCCTAATATTTATCGATTCATTTTTCCGTTACTTTATTAAACATATTAAATAAATTAAACTAACGTTCTTAAGGACACATTACAAATTTAAGTGTAAATTAAATTTTGTGGTATATACTTCAACGATCCACACATGGCGGTTGCTAGAGTCAATTTTTAATTTGGGGTTTCAAATAAATCTCCACTTTTAAAGGTCGGATTTCTCTGATTTTTTGTGAATACCTTCCTCCGTTTATTTAATGGTATATTTGCAGTTTCGTCGTGAAACATTGAAAATAGCGACAGCTAGAACATTTTTTGTTTGATTTTTTTTTTTCGTTTCAGTTGAACTCTACGCGAAATAGTACGATTTTGCTGATTAAGGAACAGTACCTTACTTTAATTATATGCTCCTTTTCTGTTTTGATGAAACAAACATCAGAGGCCGCTATAGCGTTAACGGATATATATATATATATATATGTGTGTGTGTGTGTGTGTGTGTGTGTCGATGATTTTCTGTGTCTTCTAGATAGGTTCGGTGAAGATACAGTTAGTAACATTCTTGTTCATACAGCTAGGATTTTGTGATATAAAGTAAATGTTCTACCTTACGAAATGTAGTTTATTTCTGATTATCATTTCAGAGTATCAACTATACTTAATAAAATAAATTCTATTTTGCAACTATTCTAGATGTGATGAAAACCAAAACCAACGAAATTAAACATTCACTTGTTTGCAACATTTATGTTCATACGCTTAAAACACAGAATGATTTCTTCACTTAATACTTATTAGAGTACCCCTTTAGCTTTATTCACAGCTTGGCATCGTCGTTGCATTGAAATGACCATTTTTTATTGTCTCAGGCGTGATTTTATCCCATTCTTCTCTAATGAAACGTTTACCTCTTCTTTTGAAGTTCCTTTCCATTTACGGACATTTTTATTCAATTCGGGCCAAAGATTCTCTATTGGATTTAGATCAGCTGACTGTGGAGGTGTTCTCAGCTGCTTCGGAACGTTCCAGATCAACCAAAGCTTGTTAATGTCTGCAGTATGTTTACTGTCACTGTCTTGTTGGAATATGTAATTCTGTTCCTGTCCCACTTTTATGGCGCATTGTTTTACATTTCCTTTCAATATCCTGTTGTAATACCACTTATCCATTATTCCGTCAATGAAATGCAGGTTTCAACCCTGCTGGAAGACATACAGGCCCAGATCATAACTGAACCTCCTCCGTGTTTCACATTCATTAGCAGTGTTGCGTTTCCTCCAAGCCCTTATCATACGATCTGATCCGAAGAGATTCATTTTGCTTTCTTCGGACTAAATTACACGATCCCAAAACTCCTGTGATTTGTTTATATGCCCTTTTGCAAAGAGTAATCTTGCAACACAATTTTGTTCTCTTATGTATGACCTTTTTCGCGGTCTGCGTAAATTATAATTACGCGACCACAGTACTCATTTGCTTTCCGGACACTTCTACCATGGGCTTAAATTCCGGCACACTAATCCGAGGATGTGCTCCAACATGTCTGAGTATAAAACGTTCTTCTCTTTCGTTTTTTATTTCTTCTCTACGTTCACGCTGAAAATTTTGTATGGTACCTTCATACTTGAACTTGTTAACTGTGTACTGTATAGTTGCATGTGATCTGCGTATTTCCCTCAGTGATTTACCACTTAAAACAAGGTTGACACTAGTTCTCTTTAAGTCTGAACATAACTGCATTCTCTTCTCCATTGTGTACACAAATGAAGCAAGTACGTCAAAGCTATGAAACAACCTTATCTACTCGTTCACTTGAGTAGGTGGGGGAACCTTAGTTTACAAACACACAAAGGATAGAGACAGCATTCTTTTGAGTGTATGAACAAGACTATTGCATTTCAGTTCCATCCATGTTACTATGCTAAAGTAATAATTGGGTTTCAAAATTAATTTAAACGTGCTACAATATAATTTAATTGCCATACATTTCCATAACACAGCTAATATTATTACATGGCCTTGTATCAATTTTAAAACGTAAATAGGCCTGACATTAACAAAAATATAAGCTGTATGTTACTAACTGTATGTAAAAATTCTTCAAAAATCTTTTCACGAGAACAGCGTCAATTCCTTCGGAATTCGCTAATGAAATTACCGTAATGTTTGGTTTGTCGCAATGTTATTTACCTTTAAATTGGCAATGTATCCTATAAGATACATACGCTTAATTAATTTAATATTTTAGGTAAAGTATTTTTTTATTCAATGCCCCAAGTTGTCATTTCGACATTTTTTGGTGTTCTCTCTGGAATTGACTTAATTGTAACCCACTTCTGAAGTTGGGGCGTCTAGAAGGCGGAGTACGTTACCCTGATGATATGATGAGTGATAAATGTTGATGAAGCGCCAGGAGAGTTCTTAACCTAAACTTAACCTAAATTCCAGACCATGGGCAACCGCAGGAATGATTCCCTTCAAGGAAACATTTCTATGGTTTGACCGGGAATCGAACCCGGCACCTCTTGAACAGTAGACAGAAACGTTGATCACCACTGAGGCTGGTCAGATGAAGTAATATACAAATTAATGAGTAGAAATTATTTAAATTTGTGTTAAATTATACAATATATATATATATATATATATATATAATTTTGAAATGGTAATAATTTCGGCAATGATGAGTTTTTTTTTGCGTCCGACTGTTTAAACAAGTTAGAATTAGAAAACGAATTTTTCCTAATTTAACAAATGAAAAATATGTTCCGTAAACCAGCGAATTCGCACCATAGCTTCATTTTGATGAGGGACTTGCTTGGTTTACGCAGTTTCTGCTGGACGGACTTTCTTTATTTTAACTCATAATTGTGATGATGCTGGTGATACTATAATAATAGTAATTATAATTATAATGATAATGGTAATAATAATGATAATAGTAATAATAATCATGATGATAAAATTAATAGTAATAATAATAATGATAATAGTAATAATAATAATATAATAATAATAATAATAATAATAATAATAATAATATAATAATAATAGCAATAATAATAATGATAATAGCAATAATAGTAATAATAATAATGATAATAGCAATAGTAATACTAATACTAATAATAATGATAATAGCAATAATAATATATTTAATGGGTAAGATACTTATTTAAAATTATATGTTTACGTATTTTGTACTTAGTTGTTAAAGATATCAAACATCATAGCTGCTATGTACTAGTACTATATTTGATACACCCTGAACGATTTATCCACTACCGACATTTATCTATATTGTCTCCTTACTCTGACAGGAACATTTAATATTAATGCCAAAGTCAGGCTATTTCCATTCATTAATACCACATATACATTTGCACAATATGAAGAAAATTGACGTTTAGTTTACTCTTGGTATGATAGGTAAACAAGAGCATAAGCAAACAACAGGCATGATATAAAGACTCATGGGAGAGACTTTAAGGGTTGTCCTATTTTATCATCTGATCGTTCCATCACGATGATCACAGTAAATCCAAAATATTATTGTGCATTCTAGTAGTTATAAACAATATAATTATACCTAATTCAACAAGTATTTTATATACATATCCTCATTTTTGCAAATTTAATTACAAGTTAGTTTTACAATGTGAAACAATTAAGCAGTTATGACTCTTTAATGACTCGGCTTCAGGTCAATATTTCTCCGATTAGGCGTGATCTCAACTGAAAACGGTTAAATTAAGGATCGAAACTTTTTTTTAAAATAGTATTGATTAGGAAATATATTTTATTGTGATTTTAAATATACATTTTCTAGAATGTACATTATCTTAAACGATATAAATAAAGTATTTGCTTCTTCAAGATCATCATGATATAAATAAAACTTTCCAATAAATTTATCTCCACTGAAATTGAGTATATTTTTGCCAGAGAAGTCCAACCCTTCTTTTAAGAACTAATTAGACCACGTCATATTACATTTTTAACTAGCTTCCTTTATTTGTTATTATGGCGGTGCATGAACTCCTTCCCATTCTAACATTCTTGAAGTAGGCCTAGATGATGTCGGCATAATTCCGCAAGATGTGAAATTGTGTGGAGAGAAATTTGCCCTCCCTACTTACTTTCGTTTAAATTTGGGTCTCGCTGTATTTGATTGTGTAGGTATGATTGAAAAATTGGACAAGGATTCTAAGATCGCAATTTACTGTATGTTTCAAGTAGTGTGAAAGTGATACGATGAGGGGGAAAAGCTTCATAGATTTGAAATTGAAAATTCTGGAAGAAAATTTCAAGGAATTTTAAAAGAAGAATAGACCTAACAAGGGAACTGTCTACCACTGAAGCTGAAATCTGCTTCGAAATTTCTCTTAGAGAAGTGTTGTGATGTACCAGGGCTGTATCCAAAAATATATCTGCCGCTTTTAATTGCACGGCACAGAAATCGAAGCTAGAATCCAGCAATGGAAATCCACTGTGTGAGGGAGATGGACTTCCTGCTTGAAATAGAGCGAAGTGGAGTGAGTCGTTACGGGCGCGACGCAGGTATATCCACCAATTCAGGATTTGCATTACTTTCCCTGTAGTTTAAATGAAGGATTTGGCGCTGGATTGTAGTGCCTTGCAGTTACAAGCGGATTTTTTTTAGTCACGGCCTTGGTACATCACAACGCTTCTGTGGGAGAAATTTAAAGTTAGGTTTCGACATGCAATGATTGACAGATACATAAAAAAATCTGTCGAGAAAATATAAAATTGTATCAATAGAAAATGAATCCATGTAGTTATTTATTTTTTATAGCTAGGAAAACTAAACAGAACAAAATCAATTAGGAGACCTTTCCTGGTGAGGGCCATGTGGCAATGACGAACTAAACAGGACTTACAAATTACATCCCTCTGAGATGAGTACTGGTGTAACACCAATTGATCCCGTTTCATTTGTAGATCAAACCTCAGCAGATGGTGTTTATCATTTTCTACTTGTCGGATAGTGATGTACAAATTCAAAAACCCTCCTCCGGGAGGAACAGTAGGCCATGGGTCCGGAATCTGAAGAATTTCAGGAACGTAAAAGTATCTGAAGCCTACATTAGAGCCTTTGAACAAAATTTAATCAGCTTTTTACATCCAAATAATATCTTAGTTAACTTGAAGCCATGAGCTAATCTCCTGTTATTCGCTGATGTGTCTGTTGAAATAAGCGTAGATTGAATTAGTCTTGGTTAAGTAATTCCCTAAGGGAGCATATTTGCCCTATGGGGGTAGTCCATATGAAATATGCCTTATATGTCTACATTTGTGGTTTCTTTCTAGGGTATAACTCATTGAAGTATTTTGATGGAGGCTGAAATGAGAATTTTGGGGGACAAGGGCTGTATAATAGTCTAATATTTTTAGGGACAATTGATCAATGGTGGCAGTATAATCATTTAAAAACATTTTTTACGGGTATAGACAGGAAAAATGGTATTCCAAAATTTACCGTACTTTTATGTAATTGAAATCTACATCATATGTCGTATTTAGTAGGTTGTAGCTTTTCAAAAGTACATAGGCCTACTGTGCCATCAGGTTGAATTATTATAAAATGTTGTATGAATTACATTTAACAATTTTTAACAGTCGATTTAATACTATTACCTGCTAGATTAGGGCCCAACGGTGCCCGAAAATCATCCGGCCATCATCATCATCCTTATCATTATCATCATACATCACCGGTGTGGAAAGCAACGGGAAGCTACCACACCTTTAATTCCCCACTAAAGCTGCAAAGCATAGCATGATAATGCTATGATTGCAGTGAAAGACCTGCCCTCGGGCAGAATTACTATGGATGGACCTGCTAGATTGGAAGGTTAGTTTAGGTCAATAACAATTAGATATATCCTTTACCAAAAGCAACATTTAACTACAAGCCAAGAGGTTCAAGGAATGTAGGAAGACCAGTAAAAAGATGGACAGAACAACTGTGAGACGGAACAGACATTTTGCCTAGCCCGTGAAGTGAAGAAGGTGTATCCTGTAGGATATCTGCAACGCAATTTATAACATTCTTTTTGTTCCTTAAGGAAGATGACTAACTCACTGGCTCTATCGAACCGGGAGATTCAAACCCGCGCGGATGTAAGTTCTCCATACATCCCTATCTGAGGAAATGTTTTCTAATCGTTCCCTGAAAAGGTAAACTTACATTCCTTAAATCATGACTGTTATTCTTCTATCTCATTCTTGGCTTACCTATAGGGAGCTTTCCCGCTGGTTTCCCTACAAGAAATTCCATACCTATCTTTCATGTTCCCATTCGTGTCATATGTTCTGCCCAACAGACGTTTATGAGACTTAACTGTTATTACATCTGATTCCCCATAAAGATCATGCCCTTCACAATCATCAGGACAACAGCCCGGTTCGCAAGAAATATCTCTGTCTTTGTTTATCATTGGCGACCTTCCACCAATTAAAAATCCCAAACTTCTTCACTTCCCCAACAACTCCATCCAATCATCCAAGCATTGGTCTTCCAGCTGATCTCTTGCCATCTAGCTTTGATTGCATCACTCTATTAGGTATCTCGTTGGTATCCATTCTTTGTACGTGCCCAGTCCATCTCAATCAATTAGTTTTACTGAGACTACAATATCTGATGATTTATTAAGCTGGGGCAGTTCCGATTTATATATATTTCTCCAACGATTTGCTTTCTCGTTTGACCATTTATTTTACTTAATATATTTCTTTCATAAAGATGATACCCTTAAGAAAGACAAAAAACATATTTTTGGCAAAATATCTGTTCACAATCGAATAAAACACTTAAAAGTATTTTTTCATTATACTAGAGATAGTCAGTGCTATATTTTCTATTCGATTATTAACAGCTTATTATCAAATAGAACGTACAATATATGGTAGCGTTAAGTAACCCAAGAAAAAAAACTTTTTTGCTAACTTGAGAGTCTTCATCCATATTTGGTTCGTCTTCCGGGCTTATAGGCCGTGGGTCTGGTTGTCTTCTTACTCGACGTTTCGTCTACTGCTGCGGTAGACCTCATCAGGAGATACTGCGTGCTCTCTGTGAACTCCTCAACAGTCTGCAGCCGACTTTTGAGGAGTTCACAGAGAGCACGCAGTATCTCCTGATGAGGTCTACCGCAGCAGTAGACGAAACGTCGAGTAAGAAGACAACCAGACCACGGCCTATAAGCCCGGAAGACGAACCAAATATGGATCAAGACGCCGGCAGTGAAAGCCTACAATTGAGAGTCTTCATTTCACGATGAAATACTTTTTGACATCAATGGTAATGTGTTCAATTGCATCCTAGAGATTTTTATGAGACAATTTATATAATCTATGGAGTATAGATGACCTTCTGGATGGAGGAGAATAAATATACTGCAATTGTATTCAATTATGATGTCGTAGTACCGAGCGAATTGGCTCAAGCGGAAGGATTTGAGACTACTATTTGAAAGGTTCTCAATTCGAACCCCGGGGCAGACCTATCTGAATGAAGATTTTCCTTGTTTTTCTCAATCGCCAAGAAAAATTCTGTGTTGTAATTCGTTTCATTATATTCACGTTTTATACAATCATAAAAAAGTAGGCACGACATAACCATAGATGTTAAAGTGTTTACAGATTAGAATGAAAAGCCATATTTTATCGAGTATAAAATGTGAAATTCTCCCAAGTCATAACACACAGACGTGATAAGGACGTTTTCCTAGAATGAAACGTAGAATTTTCCACACTGTGTTGCGAGGGGTATTCAACTCCGTACTGAGGCGTCGAGTTGATGCGTTCGGACTATCACTGGCAGTTTGAACCTTCTGCACTGTTTCTGCTGATACGCGTGGTTGTCCATGACGTACCTCACCACACACACTGCCGGCACTCTTAGATTTGATTATAAGCACACGAATGTATGTATTTGTTGGGGCTGGTTTACGGAATTTATGGCTACATTTAGCTCTGGCGTCTCCATATGACAATCTTCGTACCCGTGCACAAACAATGCCAACCTCTTATTCCGTGCTAAACATGTTGCACTAAGCTAACAGTGTGAAAAAAAGTGGTGTTTACATGGGAATGGATAGTGATTTTAGAGACACCCTGTATAAAAATATACTCTCATATAAATTATGTGTTAAGGACCGCTGGTTTTCTTAGGCTTAAAGGACCATTGGGACTTGGAAAATCTGGTAGCATGAGTTACCTAGGCGAGCGGTAGTATGAGGATGTATGCATACGTGTTTTTAAATAAACAAATGGATTCTTATTTTTAACTATTTTATTACTAAAGTATAATAATTACAATCCCTAAGTATTCTAGCCCTAATTTACTAATCTAAGCCTATATTAAAACTACAGTACTTTCTGGGGGTTGAGAAGAGGGAGTTGTGGAATTTATAAATCTACCCTAATCTACATTGTTTAAAGTTCTAATATCCCTTGAAAACATAGTATTAGATAGTTAAGGTAATGATTCCCTTTTTATAAGTCCAGGACACATGTTAAGAAATATGGTAGCTTACTCACCCATCAGCGATTCTTCGTAGTACAGATAGACAGACGCGAGACCGTCACTACCCCAGGGTTATATACTCGACTTGACTGAACTTTCCACTATAACTGTACTACATACCACAGCCCTAACAGTAGTCACATACCACTCTAAAAGTAGAGATATACAGTTAGCTAAGGAAAACTTTTGCTCTGAACTATATTATGTCTAAACTCTATTTCAACAGACTTTGCTTGAATAATTAAAATAATCTATAAAACAATTAAATATCTATATAAACGACTCTATGTATTCATAACATTATTTTTATCCATTTTTAATGCAAAGTGGTTGTGAGATGAAAAGTGAAGAAAGAGGTGTCGAAGTAAACATGTCAATAAAAAAGTAGTTCTAATAATTACATGAAGACCATGAAAGCTGTAGCTATAAAGAAGGCTGAACCGTAAACTGAACCTACTCATCCCAGTTATACATTTTAATAAAAGAAAGAAATCAAATAAATCCTTAAATGTTTATTAAAATTAAAAACCTAAAAACATTAACAATTTTTAAGTGAACATTATTTAAATAAAATATTTAAAAATAATATATATATTTTAAACTTTATTGTCAGTCCTGGTGGACTAATGGTTAACATGCTACCCTCTGATTCCAAGGTTCGGAGTCTATGGATTTTTCAGGGCGTAAAAGTCCTGAGTATGGGTTCCTTCGTACAGAGAACTAACGTGGTTCCATGTCGTAGATTTAGGGCACGTTAAAAGAAGCCTCAAGCCTGGAAAAGAGGCAGCTAGTAAAATTTGTCGACTCTTTCACGCCCAGATTTGAATTCCGTCGCTAATGATCGCAAGTATTAAACGGCGTCGTTAAATAAAATTAAATTAAACTTGCACAATTCTGTCACTCACTTTTAAGTGGTAAACTGTGCGAGTAAATATGGTATTTTTGGGCAGCAATTGTGTAACTATTTTATACCTAACTATGAATGCGTGACAGTTTTGTACCTTACTGTACAGGCATTACTATCAGGACAACCCTCGTGAGTAGTGTGAGAATACGAGCATTTGAGAGCGGAAAAGTCTCCAGCTTAAGCAATCAGTGAATGGTCTACCGGTTCGATATTCGATCCTAATCGAGTAATCGTTATTTTCCTGCCCTCTTTCTCTGTCTCTCTCTCGCTGTCCAGTTTTATCTCTTGTTGTATCAAACAGTTTGGTAATTTATCAAAGCGCTTGCACGAAACTTGGTTATGGTTAG
Organism: Diploptera punctata; assembly: GCA_030220185.1. Taxonomy (NCBI): domain Eukaryota; kingdom Metazoa; phylum Arthropoda; class Insecta; order Blattodea; family Blaberidae; genus Diploptera; species Diploptera punctata. Next base: position 428,215 of record JASPKZ010000014.1, read on the forward strand.
ACGGCTTGTTGCAATCACCAATTCGCCCCCGACACTAGAGCATTTTCACAAAATTGCTCACGTATAGCGGTAATTGATTGCAGATATGGAAGGTGTACTTAAAGTAATATATCTTATTTCTTATGTTTACTATGTTATATCGGTGAAATTTAACATTTTACTACCTATATATATACTGAGTCTATTCATAGCATTACAAATATGTACTTTAGTATTTTTTTTTTCAGTTATTTGGAAACATTATTTTATTTATTTTATTTTTTCCTGTTTTCGTTTTACACTGTTTTCCTTTTTGTTTTTACCTTTTCGTTAACTTTGTTATTCTCACATATAGACACAAGGACAAGACACACACCCAGATCCAGGGGTGGAGATTAAAAATCCCCTATCCCTGGAATCGAACCCGGGTCGCCGGAGTGGAAAGAAACAAATGTGAAATGTTTTGTTATGCTTATTTTTTTATTCCTTCTTGTTTTACCTTTTTGTTAAACACTGTTTTCCTTCTTGGTTTACCTTTTTTGTTAACTTTCTGTTATTCTCACATATAGACACATGGACAAGACACACACCCTGACCCAAGGTGGAGATTAAAAATCCCCTACCCCGCCGGGAATCGAACCTGGTCGCCGGAGTGGAAGATAGGGACTCTAGCGACTACGCCACGGCGACGGACATGTTAAACAAGCCTCATGGGCTAGTGGTCAGCGTTTCTGACTACTGTTCATGTAAACCCGGGTTCGATTACCGGCAAAACCACAGGAATTTTTCCTTAACCCTTGAATTAAAAATGTATCCTATTGGATACATTGATTTCAATTATTTAATATTGTTTTTAGATCGATAGAAAAACAAACGAGTAAAAATTACTTAAATTTATGTCAAATTGCGCAATAATGTATAATAATAATAATAATAATAATAACAACACAGTTTAACATTAATTTATTTTCTTTGCGGTCCGGAACATTTAAATTACTGGCACGAGAAAATATTGTATAGCCAGTTTAAGGGTTAAAGGGAATTATTCCTGGTCTGGAATTTAGGTTAAGTTTAGGTTAAGAACTCTTCTGGCGCTTCATTATCATTGGGGTAACGTAACTCCGCCTTCTAGGCTACTCCAACTTCAGAAGTGGGTTTCAATTACGCCAATGCCAGGAGGGAATACCAGAAATGTCGAAATGAAACCTGGGACATAGAATAAAAAAATATTGAAGCTGAAATTTCATTGACCGACATCGAAAAAATATTTTACGTTTGGCTCAGAGGTTTGTGTTTGAGACTAGACTCGTATTTGGGAAGTTTTAAATTCAGTTCTCGGATTGACATTTCGATACCATTTATCGTAATTAATTTAATTGCATTTTAACACGAGTGAACTTTTACAAGATGATTGAGTACACGTAACATTAGAGATATTTGTCCTATTGTTTTGACCCAAACATCGTACACGCGGTGTAACGAAAGTAATTGAAGCGTCTCAATATAAAAGTGAAGAAAAAATATTTTCAGAAGTTACATTAACTTTTTTTCAAGCCTAATTAAGATTTCTGTATTTATTTTTATGATTTTTCGTTTGTTTAATTTCTATTATACATACAAAAGTAATCATTCATCACAGTTGAATTTGATTACCTTAGAAGAAGCTTTCAAAAAAACAAGACAGGATAAAATAAGAAATGTATTCCTTTGGAGAGAAATGAATGTCACCACATCTGTTGTTAAGAGGATTGAAAATCAAACACTCATAAATGGCATGACCATGTACAAAGAATGGAAAATGAAAGATAGCCAAAAAATATATACCAATTGTCAACCCCTAGAAGAAATAAACGAGCAAGACCAAGATGGAAATGAAAAACTTGTGTCAGAACTATAATAGATGATAGAAATTTGCAATAAGGAGATGGGAATGTTAGAAAAGTAAAGTAATCCCACCACAGGCCTCAGGAGGCCCTTGGGGTAGTAGGTGGTTAAGGCTCCCACTTTTTCTGAACAATCGGCACTTGATGTCAGCCGAGTTGTCAGCCCTGCGTGACGGCCGCATTTACCCCCAGAACAAATGTCTGGTACTCATTTCCGTTAGAGGCTGAGTTGACCCCAGGGCCATAGTGCTGCCAGAAGGTTTGGGTGTTTAAAATAAATGGAAAATGAAGATGGCGAACTTATAAGTGGGGGAAAGCCGAAGAAGAATAATTCATTAGCATTGAACAATAATTTTAAGAACATTTTTACATTAATTTTATTCTGGATAATCGATATATAGGCTAATAACGAATAAGCATCTGCTTTGTTACAACTAGATCAGTATTACTATAATGAATAAATTCTTTTAGATTTGAGACTATCATTATCTCGTTCATCATCATCATCATCATCATCATCTATGGCTTGTTCAGATGTCTTCATATTTTTATTTATTTTTGTTATTTTTATGCCTCGGGTACTTTATTTCAAATATGATTTCATCAAATTTTGAAATTGCGAAGATCTAAGCAGCATGTGTTCGTTAACACTTTATACATCATAAACTTAATTTTTCTGTATAACAGTTTGGATTTTAGCAATTTTTCTGAGACTCTAAAAGTATAATATATTAGCAGAACATATCCGCATCTGGATTTCGGAGCTAACATTGACTTCTGCTCCCAAGTAGGTGAGTCTGTGGGATTTGAGACTATGCGAGTTTATTTTCCTTCTCTGAGTTAATGTTTGTTTTTTTTAATACTCAAATACAATATACGTGCCGTATATAAAATTTACAAACACTGTTAATAATGGAGATTAATGTAGGGCTACCTAAACCATACTATAAAGCTAGAATGTTTTTTTTTTTTACTGTAATAAACACTACATTTTTGTCGTGTATCTGTTAGCGTGTCCATTCCAATGCTTATCTGGGTAATATTTTCTCGGGCATCCTACGTACTATGACCATACCATTCTAGTTGTCTGTATCTCACAAATTCTAATATTGAATTTTGGCCTTTAATTTGTTGTCTGATGATCGTATTTCTGATTTTTTCATAAGTAATGCCACGAGTGATTTCCAAATCATCGATAAATTCACGAAGTGAGGAGTGAATTTATCTAGAGAACTTGGAAATCAAGAGTGCAATTTGTTAGGACTATTTAACGAATAAAATTATGCTGTTTTATTCACAAATTATTATTTATCTATAGTTATTTTAAAATATTTATATATTTAATGTAAACGGCGATGTTTCAAAACAACGAGAAACGATTGTTACGCTTCATTTGTTCATCACTGCATCGAGATCATATTATTTATTGCCAAAGGATTGCAATATTGTAAGAATGCAACCTAGTGGATAAATTTATAACCAACATTATAGATATTAATTAATTTCTGATATCCTATGATATAAATATGTCAATTATATTTTTCTGCAACGTTATTTCCTGGTAAATAATTCGTTTAAGAATATTCAAACAGTGGTTTCTTTTTTTTTTTTGTGGTATAATCAATTGCTACGAATGTTTTTATATTATATCCCGCAAGCACTATGTGTTAACATTCGTGGACTATATATACAATCTGGTAGCCACATGAAATCACTGCAAAATAATGCTATGACCTATTCAGAATGTTAAAAAGGAGGAGCTTGATTTTAAAGTGATCAAATTAAACTGATAAAATCGAGGTGAAAAATACTGTGATTGGTTGTAAATAAAAAATCATTGAAATGTGAGTGGTCATTGGCTCCCATTTGGGGCGTGAGTTAAGTAAACAATAATAATAATACTAATAATAATAATAATAATAATAATAATAATAATAATAATAATAATAATAATAATAATAATAAAATAATCAATAATAATAAAATAATCAATAATAATAAGAAGTTGCTATTAATAGTATTATCGTATGTGTTTATATTTACAATCATTTAAAACTTATTATATATTTCATTTTATTTATAATAGTTCTGTAATGCCTTACGTTCTTCAATAGTTTTGATTGTGTGTTTCGTCTTAATATTGTGTTGTCTCGGAGGAGACCCTGACACTCAGCAGGTCACTCATTCGGGGAGATCCTCCATGTCCATAGTTTAAAATCCCTATCCCGACAGGTCGTGACACTGCAAGGCCCAGTTGATGTGTGGGATGTAAAAAGTACCTATAAGATGAGAGGTTAAACAGAGTTAATGCAAATGGAAATAGTTAAAACTGTTATTAATTAAGTGCGAGTCATAAAAACGTGTTAGAAGAGGAAACTAACGTTTAGTTACTGCAGGTTCTAATGGCGATATAATTGCTGAGTTGGGATTTAACTTGATTACAGATACAAGAGCGAGATCAATGACTGCGTCTAGTTAGATTAATTCCAAGTTTTTGCTTACGTTGCGTGGTGATTTACTCGCGCTCCTAGTAGACTTGCATATTGAATACACTGGTCAACATGATTTTTCTCTCATGAGTACCAACAGTTGTACTTAATGCAATTTTTTATCGTGTTTTCAAATATGTATTCGGAATTTCTCCATCACCCGCAGTTTTTTTTATTTCAATTTAAATTAATGGATTTAAATAATTATTTTTAATAAATGTTTTTTTCGTCCATTTGTCCATTGTAAAATAAAACCAAATGAGCTAACTCAGGAGATTTCAGCTATTGAAAAGAGATATCAAGGCAAATGGAATCCTAATATGCTGGCCGATTGTTGTCGGACCATCAAGAGGGATGCTCCACAGGCGAAATATAGCAGAGAATCCTCATTTCATACTTTGTAGGTGAGTCCGAATTTGTATAGTTACGAATTTAGAAAACAAAGTGTTTGAAATTATAAATTCCTGCCTCTCGGAAACCTTACGTGATGGAGAAAAACCGATATCAGATTTGAATTCAGGAGAAAAAATACTGTCCGAATCACATATTTTTCTCTCTGAGACAAAAAAAAAGTTTATTTTTTGTTGCTCAGTGTTACTTGTACACGATTGTTTAACAAAACACCATTTGAAAATTATTAGAACAAAATTTCTTTTCTTGTGAAATAATCTGAATGTTCAATTATCTGGTTTTTTTTCAAGTTTTTTTTTGTCTCTGGCGTTTACTATAAAATTCAATTCATGTTAAAAGCTACTTTTTTAATTGTATGTTTTATTGAATACACTATTCACAGATGAGCAGATAAAATATTTGTCTTTGTATTAAAATAAAAACATTGCTGTATTTATATTGGAGATTCAAACGATTATAAAATTTAAGTCACGTTTAATAATTTTATCATCATTCTACACAGTAGGCATAATCTTTGTTTGTATTAATTAGTTTATTCACTTTCCTTCAGCATTTCTTACAAATAACAAGTGAATGCGTATCTTAAATGTGATTAATTTTTATTACCAGTATATTATCTGTTCGTACATCAGAATATAATAAAATTATGTCGATTTATCTTAATTAAATCTATCATATTTTATATTATTTAATACATATTTCACATATTCTTTAAAATATTTGAATTATTTCTTAATATTTAATGTGCCAGATTTTATTTTATGTCTTGAAAGTGGCTCCTAATTTTATATATATATTTCCCCTCTTCCTCTATCAAAAACTATGTAATGTATATATTCTAAACCCATTATTTCCCTGACTGAACTGCAAGAGCACTTCCTCATTCGGATGTCAATATTCTGCACAACATTTGTGAATAAAATTTAATCCTACACTTATATGGAGAGTTGAAATGAGATATCTTCGGAGGACTGCAGGATACACACTACTAGATCACAAAAAAAATGAAGACATCTTAGAAGAATTACACATGGAATCTTTAGAAAACAAAATTTCTGATTATAAGTCAAGATGGATGCAACATGTTCATCGAATGGAAGATCACAGAATACCCAAACAAATGTTAAGATATCAACCTGCAGGAAGAAGAAGACCAGGACGTCCACTCAAAAGACTTCTGGATGGTGTTTCTCTTGAGGCCGAAACAGGTCAACAAATGGCCTAAATTCGTGAATGTACTATGATGATGATGATGATTATATGGAGAGTTTTGATTTAAATTTAAACAAAAAGTAATATTATCAAAACAAAATAAAACAGCTGGATTTATTTTCAGATATTTAGGAACTGTTGACCTTCCTCGAAAAGTCCTTTTAGAGGAACAAATATGATCTACAGATAATTTCAATTGAGTAGTAAATGATGCCACGTTTAGCAGTATGCTTACTATTTACTAAGTAAGTTGGGGAAAATTACATAAACAGTAAATATTGCATTTGCACGTATTGAAGATTACGTACTTTTTCGACGAATTCTTCAATTATCATAAGTAATGCCAAGAGTGATTTATGTTGAGGATTTGGAAATCAAGAGTGACATTTGTTAGGACTATTTAACGAATAAAATTGAGATGTTTACTCACAAATCATTATTTAAGTATAGTTATTTTAAAATATTTATATACTTAATGTAAACGGCTATGTTTGAAAACAAATGAGAAAATGTTCAGTTATGTTTCATTTGTTGATCACTGCAGTTTGATCAAACTATTTATTGCCAAATAGGATCGCAATATTGTAACAATGCACCCTAGTGAAGAAAAAATTAAACACATCAAACTGTATATTATAACCAACATTATAGGTTATTAATTCATATTTTTCGAATCAACTCAGTAAAATTAGTATTTAAAAACACAATTATTGAACACACAATTATCAAATGTGTAGGTCGAAGGAATCTGTTCATTATTTGCTATATTCAACATATTTGTTAGGGAGTCAGTCACTGCAAAATAATGCTCTGACCTATTCAGAATATTAAAAAGGAGGAGTTTTCTTTATTTTGGCAGTCAAAATTCGATAATTATCGAGGCGAAACACGATTGTGATTGGTTGTAAAACAAAATTCATTGAAACGTGATTGTTCATTGACTCCTGTTTGGGGCATGAGTTAAATAGTCCTTTAAAACACACAAATATCTGTCTCAAAGATCAAAATGCCACACTGTGTCAGAACATTTGTTAGATACCATATACATTTTCTTTGCTTTATAGTCTTTCATTGTTTCTGCATTTCCTTTCTCGGTTTAATTCTATTTTCTCTTAATGATTGCTGTATATCTTCTCTTTATTCATAATTTGCACCATTTTTTCATAATGTGGACAGAACTAGATTTAATAGCTATAAATAATAGATGTATTATTAGTAGAACTGAGACAATTGATCAGTTTTTTGTAAGGGTATTGAGATATCTTTGACTATTAGGAACCAGACGATGTCAAAGCCATTAATCAACCGATGATCTATCTATGTGCTTCAATCACTATAACAGATAACGCATTAGACCATAGATGTTTAACTCTGCAGTACAATCTGTTGAAGTCAATATTGCATTATTTATGAAGGATTAATGTTATTCTTTTCTCCAGACAATTTCTATAAATAACTAGTTAATACCCGGCGTGCGCTGCTACGCCTAAATACATGAAAATTAATGTGTTTTTATGTTTAGTTGAAGTAAAAGGAAAAATAATTATAAATTTATATTTTTTAGGTTCCATGAGCTGATTACCCGGCGTTGCCCGGGAATCTACTTATCCCGATCTTCTTGACATAAATGAGCTGAAATACAAATTAATGAGTTTTATGTTTAATTAAATAAGTAAAAGGAAAAATTTATATCGTAATTATTTTTAGACACCCCGTGCTGATTACCCGGCGTTGCCCGGGAATCTAGTTATCCCGATCTTCTTGACATAAATGAACTAAAATACGAAAATGAATGTGTTTTATGTTTAGTTAAATAAGTGGAGGGAAACATTTATATCATTATTTTTAGATACCTCGTGCTGTTTACCCGGCGTTGTCCGGGAATCAATTCATCCCGATCTTGTTGGCATAAATGAGCTGAAAGACGAAAATTAATATACTTCTTATGATTAGTTGAATAAGTAAAGTGAAAAATAATTATAAATGTAGGTATATCGTAATTAATTTAAGATTCCCCTTACTGATTACCCAGTGTTGCCCGGGAATCTACTTATCTCGATCTTCTTGGCATAAATGAGCTAAAAGACAAAATTCGTTATTATGAGTTATCCGTAAAAGAATACCCGTCATGTGCTGTTACGCTTGCACAGGAATCTACGTACTTGTCTCGATCTTCTAGACATCAATGAAAGACAAAAATGGTTATTGTGAGTTATCCATAAGAGATAAACATATGCTGTCCCGGACATTTTTATAGAGCTTTTTGAGATATTCAATTCTGTGTACATTAATTTTGTGTATTTGTTATGGTTTAGGCAGCGTAAGGCATTTAAACGTCCAAAGAGCTACTTTTTTCACGTTTTCCACTACAAAGGGCGATTTTAAGGGTGTAGGAGTTGAGTAACACAATTATCTTATAGCCTATGTTCATCCTGGGAATCTCCTGAACATTTTACAAAAAGCCCCATCACAATCGGATCAACGGTATGGTCGCGCATAAAATACGAACAAACAAACAAACATTTTTATATATTAGATGTAGTATTCTATTATTATCTTTTGCAGGTTGCACTGGAAAAAGTCAGAGTTAAACGTCCTTGGTTTGTTATGCACTCTATCAACATTTGAAACATGGAATATCTCAATACTGATGCTACTTTCCAATATCTCAGCCCTGATTTATTAGTTTGATATGCATGATGGCAGGCAAACTTTAAACGTTGAGATAAACATACAGATTATAGGAAAGACAAGGTGTTCAGAAATATCGTGTTCCTGACAGACTTGTATCAATAAAAATATACACGTAGAATGTCTTCAGCTTAAATTTATTACTATCATTATTTTAAATTGAGGTTCTTAAATGGGAATATTATACAAAGAAGTTTTCGTGTATTCAAACACTGGGGTAAACTGTTTATTTAATTTTATTTCTATATAGAATTACAAAAGTTTCATTTGTATTACATTTCAAGGTTGCACTTCTCTAAGAAAACCGTATAATACTAGAAACAAGCGTGTCTGAAGTCATCTGCACAAATTATACGTCTATAACCATAGAACATGAGAGTGTCCGATTACGTATTGAATATTTAAATTTAAAATGAAGGGCTGTTGATTATGGTTGTCTTGCTTCGCAAAACGTTAATCAGTTGCACCTTGAGTTGCTGTCAAAGGCAACATTCCACCTGCTCCTGAGGTAAAATCACCATCTCCCTACATCTGGCCTTCGTCTAACAAAACAATTAAAAATAGGCTCGGAGCACTCATTGCTATTGGCTACATCCATAAAACGTTTCACTTAATCATCACAAGAAGAGAGTTATAGGAAAAATTATCATAATTCGGTGATAATAATAATAATAAATAATAATAATAATAATAATAATAATAATAATAATAATAATAATAATAATAATAATAATAATAATAATAATAACAATAATAACAATAATAATAACAATAATAGCAACAATAATAACAATAATTATAGCAACAACAATAATAACCATAATAATAACAATAATTATAGCAACAACAATAATAAACATAATAATAACAATAATAATAATAACAATAATAATAATAACAATAACAATAACAATAATAATAACAATAATAATAATAACAATAATAATAATAACAATAATAATAACAATAATAACAATAATAATAATAACAATAATAATAACAATAATAATAACAAGAATCACAGTTTTATATATTAATAGGCCTACAGGCTTTCCACTTTACAGCAGTTTGCCTTTGATTCCTGCTTTCCAGAGATTCCTATCTTCCCATTGTCCATCTTCCATACCCCTCTTCATCATCGCATCATATATTCCCTCATACCATGCTCTTTTGCTTCTGCCCCTCTTACTACTGGCTGGTACCATCCAATCCAATACCTGTTTAGGCTCTTGTCTTTCGACATCCGTTGTACATGCCCATCCCATCGATAACAGTTTCATGTGCATCCATTTCTTGTCTGATATATGTATTTCGAATATGTTGTAGCCTGGATATTCTCATACTTCTCCGTAATCCATCCATTTCAATAATCACAGTAATAATTATAATAATCACAGTAATAATAATAATAATAATAATAATAATAATAATAATAATAATAATAATAATAATAATAATAATAATAATAATAAACGCAGTAGTAATAATAATAATAAGAATAATAATAATAAACGCAGTAATAATAATAATAATAATAATAATAATAATAATAAACGCAGTAGTAGTAGTAGTAATAATAATAATAATAATAATAATAATAATAATAATAATAATTATAATCACAGCAATAATATTAATAATAATATTAGTAGTAATTGCAACAATAATAATGATGATAATAAATCACAACAAAAAACGACCAGCTATAGATTAGCTTAAAATTTACAAGACATGTTAGCTGATTTTCTCACAATTTGCACAAGATTCACACAAATACAGAAAATAAGCAAACTTATTATGTAAGATACTACAGTTCAAATTATACAATAATAATTATTATTAAAGCATGTTCATGAAAATAAATTATACCCATATTAGTATATAAATGATCGCTCAATAGAAACCGAAGCAAGCGATAACTAGCTCTTCCAGAAATAAAATTAAGTCACTTTTTAAAAATAATAACAATAATAATAGTTAATTAATAACAATAGTAGTAATAATAATAATTAGTAAATATAATTTAATTGCAACACATTACATTTTATAATAACTAGTGCTCTCCCAGCGGTCGAAATTCGACCACAATTAATTAAATGTTTAAGTTTGTCACAAATACGTCATTATGGATTCATTTTCGATTTATTTTAAAAATTCGAAATATGTGGCATAGCTTGGCTTAGCCATAATTGAAAAACCATAACTCGTCATTTGACATTTATATCTATCTATCTATCTTCGGGTTTTTACAGCTGCTGCCGTCTTCCCGTGCCAAACCTCCAAAGCCTACGGTCTTGGGCATCTTCGATGCTTAGCCCTCTAGCTTGCATTACTGTCTTCATGTTTTCCTTCCATGTTAACCTTGGTCTTCCTCTTTTCTTCTTTCTGTTAGGATGCCATTCATATAGTTGCTTCGGCCATCGCTCATCTTCCATTCTTAAAACATGTCCTAACCACTTTAATTCCTTTTCCTCAATTCTTTCAATTATGCTTTCTTCTGCTTCCATTTTGTTTCTAATTTCCTTATTTGTGACACGTTCTAATTTAGACTTTCTGGCACTTCTTCGTAAATAGTCCATTTCTAGAGCTATTAGTCTATTCTTGTAGTACTTATTGATTGTCCATACCTCACTTCCGTACATTGCAACAGATTCCACCAATGTTTTACCAATATATTTTTTTGTGTCTTTCCAAATATGCTTATCCCACCATATGGAATTTAATGATGATATTATTTGCTACTCAATTCAATTCTATGTTTTATGTTCTCTTTGCCTATACCTTCGATGTTATCCATAATCATTCCCAAATATTTAGTTTGTTTCACTTGCTTTATTTGGATTCCATCTTCCAATACTAAGTTTTCTCTTTCATTGCTATTTATTGCCAGATATTCTGTTTTTTGTAAATTTACTGTGAGACTCCATGATTCATATGTGCTTTTCAACCTTTTTATCATGAATTCCATATCAAAATTGTCTTGCGCTAAAACCAGTTGATCATCGGCAAATTGTAATGTCAGCAAAAATCTATTGCCTATTGGGATCCCCATACCTTTGCAGCTTTGTTTCCATTTCGTTAATATAAATTCTACATAAATATTAAATAAAATTGGTGATAGACTGCACCCTTGTTTCAATCCCTTTGAGGTGTTATAGGATTAGACATTATATTTCCCATTTTAACATAAGCGGAGTTATCTTTATAGGTTTGTTTAATAATTTCTATTAGGTTTCTGTCAATATTGTATTTCTCCAATACTTCCCATAATTTGTTCCTCGGAATTGAGTCATAAGCTTTCTCTAAATCTATCATTGTCAAATGGGTTTCTTCTCCAACTGCAGTCCGTTTTTCAATTAACTGTTGTATTGCAAATATATTGTCAACACATGACCTTCCTGGTCTGAATCCATTTTGATCTTCTCCTAATTTGTCTTTAACATCTTTTTGACATTTATATACTATTTAAATTTTGCCTATTATTATGTGTACGGGAACATATATCCCTTCTTCTTTGTCTCTCACTCCAACCCGTCAATGTTCTATGTCGAGACATAATTGAAGTAGGTGCGAATATCTAAATATTAAAAAAAAATATAATGAAATTACTGAAACCAAGATTAGACAGGGTTTAATTTAAATTTAAATAATAAAATGTACTCAATTTTTTAAACCACTAATAATAAATACGCGAGAGTAAGTCAATTTGCATTGCTGCGGTGTATACTATTTATACTATTTAAATTTGCATTTGGCCTATTATTATGAGTACGGGAATATATATCCCTTCTTCTATGTCTCTCACTCCGACCCGTCAATGGCGTCAATGTTCTTTGTCGAGGCATGATGGAAGTAGGTGCGAATATGTAAATATATATGTAATAAAATTACTGAAACAAAGATTAGACAGAGTTTAATTTAAATTTAAATAATAAAATGTACTCACTTTTTTAAAATCACCAATAATAAACCACTAATAATAAATACGCGAGAGTAAGTTAATTCGCATTACTGGTGCTCAACTTTCTTTTACAACAATGCATTTTCAGTCTGAATGTAAACAAATGAATATGTACACAAATGAATGATTAATGAACGTAAACAAATTAATGGGTACACAAATGAATAATACATCTAAATTCCTTAGAGACAATTACATTTATTTTGTTCGACTTAATTTATTTGTAACACATATTATACATACATTTTATTTTTCTGCACTCCTTCCCTATATAAACTTTAATTATGCCAAATATCACACTCCTCCGTGCGCGCAATTTGCTTAAAAATGGGGTACCGTACAAAGTTTTTTTTCCCTTCACGTATTAATATATATATACATTAGATCGAAGTGTCTATCGTACTTTTATATTCATTTTTGAAAGATGGTAACTAATTTGAACTAAGAAGTATTTCATGGAATTCTCCTCCTTTATACTGTAAATTAACAACTTACCAGCATCAATAACCTTCCTCGTAAATAACATAAATCAATTGTAGAATCTCTGACCTATAAAAAAATTCATTTCAACTTTCATACAATTATTGAATTTAATTATATCACAATTTTAAAGAAAAATGTATGTAAAGAAGTACAGAGTAAGAATTATATAGTAGAGTATTCAGGAGTTAGTTGGAAAATTAACGGAAAAAAACCGGTACCACCTACTCCAGCCCTTTAAAATTTCCCTCAAAATGGAAGTTGTGCAGTTTTATTAGACGGTAGGATTGTCTTGCTGATTTCCTTCCAGTTGACAGCTAGAATTTCACATATATGTGCAGTGGGTAGAATTCATGTAGAGGAGGTCCAGTTCAGTGGATTAACATCAACTTAGCTAATTTTAAGTTTATTGCAGAGGTACATCGTAAGTTCTCCATACATTATAGCTAGCTCCTCTTCTAATTAATTTAACACGGCTCCGCAGCCGAGCGGTTTAAGGCATGGTCCACAGTGCTTCGCCCAGTATGGGATTGGTTATTGTCCAGCACCGTGAAGAATTTGGGTAGCTATAACAAGTAGCGACTCTAGGTTGAGAGAAGAGCTCTAACGGCTGGAGGAACCGATATGCTGACCACATGCCATCCGTATATTGGCTGGATGATCGCCTGGCTCTGCGATGTGAGGCCAAGAAGCCGACTGGTGGATCTAGGCCTGTTGCGCCAGGTGAAAGAGATCATTAAGTTACAAAAATCCTACATTTTTCTGGAAGATGAGCAACTAGATAGTATTCTTGATTCTAAATTAGCAATTCGTAATACTCCTACACAACTGTCCTGCGTTGATGTCAGGCAGGTCAAATTAACTCATTTACTGAAACAGGTTTTATTTCCTTTCTTCTATAGCGTGGAGCAAAACTTTTTTTTTAATATTATTGACTCGCCATCATTATGGAGGGATATTTTAGATTATTTCTATTCATTATATTTGTAGAATTCAATGCAGATAAGTGAAATAGCCAGTTTATATAGCATATTTTCACATTTTGTGTAACAAGGATGCAAATATGTTCCGGTAATCTCTTCGAAAATTTATATAACCACCGGTACTTTATTTAGTCCAAAAGAGCCTAATCCGCCTTATTTACTACCAACAGTAAAATATTTAATTATATTACCTACGCATATACTCCCGATAATGATTTTAAGATCTGATACTTTCTGAACTTTTAATTAAGAATATTGAAGACTATATGGTCAAGATTACTAATAGAGGAACTTCGGATAATTGACCCCTATTTTGAATTTATTTTTTCTTCTTTTAATTAAGGGATTTTAATTTTGTTTAATTATAGCGATTATCATTAGTTTTATAACTATGAAATTAACATGTTATTTTATTCAAATATGGAAACATCTTCATATTTTATAAACTTTTTTACATTACAAGCAATGTCCACTTTAACCTCCATATTGCGGTAAAGTGGACCCCAGGGTCCATCCTAGCCTTTAGACAATTGTAAGTTGGCTGGCTGGCTGGCTTGCATTTTAAATAGCCTATATAAATAATCATGGGCGGACGTAGCTCAAGAGCTGTGGAGAAGGCAGTACCTCTAGAGAAGATGACTCGAATCAACTCCCACAGTCCTGGAAGCGGTAAGGTAGTACCCATATCACCAGGATAGTTTCGCGCTGCGCTCGTAACGCAGTCAGGGCGAAATTCTAACTACTAGCAAGCTCCAAATATTAAGGAGTATAGGAGAAAATGGTATGAACATGTCTGCAGAATGGATACCAACAGATTGCCTAGGAAAAGTTTGAACTATCAACCAAGAGGAGGAAAAAGAGACCGGGGACTCCCACGAAAGAGATGGACACAACAACTATAATACTTGGAACAGGAACTACCCAAAAAAGGTTTAATCCCTGCAAGAAGAAGAATTAATAGAAGAAGAAGAAGAAAAATAGAAATCTTGCCGAGTATGGTAGATATAAGAGATTAGAAGAGAAGGTATAGATTGTCCTATTCACTTCTTTAATTCGGCTGCAATATCTCTGTTCAATCGTAAAACTTTGCTTGGAATATAACTTTCATAAAAAGGGGGAAATTATACAAACATTTTAAGAATAGATCCTGCGATTTTGTTGTGTTATGGATACAGTTTAGCAGTGAAATAAGTAGTGATGATATTAATCTCAATTTGAAACAGGGCGCAAGAAATAATTGGATTCTGTTTGACATTCCGTATAAAAAGGAGTGCAAACATTGGCAAAAGTGGCATGACAGACTTACATGTTTACTTTCGTGACTCTGAATTCCATAGCCACATGCATATGCTATCAAAAGCTGTTCTCTTTGTTAGGACAGTATGGCAACCGTGAACAGGTACAAATTAAGCACACAGCCAAGCCATTCGTTCTCTGGAATGTCTGACAATTCCTGAGAAATTTTCCATTCGTTCTTGATTAATTTGTAGTTATTTTCTTTCCTAGTATGAGCAAATGTGATTCATTTTTAAAGGTACCTGACAATCTTGTGCAACTTAAAAAAAATAAAACCCCCAACTCAAATGAATAAAGACCTCTTAAATAAGGGAAAATTATTCATAATAACAAAGACAAAAATAGACTAAAAACAGGAGCGAAATAATAAGAGATATAATTAGAAGTTAATGGGAATGTCTGTTCCTTAACTTTCTAAGGTGCTTATTTTTTATTCACATATAACTAACTCACTGGCACTATCGAACCCATAAGTTCATAGCCTTGCGGACATAAGCTCTCCATACATCCTTTTCCTGAGCTAATGTTTTCCAAACATTCTCTGTATAATCTACTTCCCTCAAATCATAGTTAATGTTATTCTCCCACCTCATTCGTGCCCAACTAGGAGTTTTCCCTCTGGTTTTCCTATAAGAAGCTTCCATGCACATCTTTCATGCCCCATTCGTGCCATATGTCCTGTACATCGCAATCTACGAGACTTAACTTTTCTTATTATATCTGGCTTTCTATAAACACCATGTAGTTCACTGTTATTTAGTCTTCTCTTTTCACCTGTCTGTTCATCTCTCTTTGGTCCAAAAATTTTCCTAAGAACTTTATTCTCAAATACTCATAATCTTCTTTTCTCCCCTAAAGTAAGAGTCCATGTTTCGCATCCATATAATATAATTGGTAGAATAATAGTTTTATATGTTTTCAGTTTAACGTTTTTTGAAAGGAGTTGGGACGTCAAGAGTCCCTGTAATGCATAATAGCACGCATTTCCAGAATTGAGCTTACGTATAATTTCTTTGTGCATCTCATTCCTATTTGTGATTATTATCTCTAGGTATTTGAATTCAGCCACTTCCTCAAAATTTCCCTCATTTGTCATTAGCTGTCCATTTCATTTATATGATGTATTTCTATATGGGACCATATATTTAGTTTTATTGGTATCTACTTCTAGTCCATATTCTGTTGGAAATCAACAAAACGGCGAAATTGATTTTCCTCAATACTAGAGAGTTCGTCAGAAAATTGTCCATAGATTATTGAATTTTTGTTTTATTCACGCCTTGTCGGATGTTTAAAAATATTATTTTCAAAGATATCTGAGAATTCGTTTGTTACGTTTCATCGCTACTTGAGTTGATTCATTTAAGTCTTGCGGCAACTCAGAAAAAAGGATTATACTTTTTTTCGTCAGAAAATATTCATTGTTGTTCATAAATGCTTTATCAAATCATCAGAAAATCTTTCAGTTTTACCATGCTATTGGGAAAGTCACTGAAATAATATGTAATGCCATATGTTTTTGACACTAAGTGAAGGAATATGTTTTCAACATGACAATTCTGCATATTTACTTTACTGACACAATCATTCCCACATAAAATTATTGAGTTAGAATTTATCTGTACCTGATATAGATTTCTCACCATTATATTAGAGTTTTCCTTGTGACCACAGACGCAACCTTTTGAATAGAGAACTACGGAACAAACAGATTGTTCGTGTTGCGGGAGTTTTTAATTAACATCTACTGCAGGCGTGTCCAACCTTTTTTGGAAAAGAGCCACTCTCGTTAAGGTGAATTGGTTTGTTTGCCACATGATCCGATGTTTTTACCATATTAAATAGGATGTAAGATAAACCAATTAATTTAAATATAAAATAGCTAAAATATTATATTTTTTTATTAAAATATTAATCTTATATTAGTTGAATTATTTTTAAAATTGAATTAAATTTATATATTTTTCATGTATAATATAATTATAAAATCTAAATTGAACGATATTTTCTTACCAATACACTTAGAAGCCATAATTAACACTTATAAAACTCACATAATTAATTATATTCTTCAAACCTCTTACTAACACTGACACTAGAATCTGAGCGAACAACTGCAAACTAACTTGAAATGTACAAAAAGTAGCGATAATAAAACATCTGGCACACACTCGTCTTTGAAAGTAGTAACCGCGTGGTCAAAAATGCACGGAGACTTCAAAGCGATGTGCGGTAGGTAAGATCATAAATAAAAATGTTGGCTTTGCGTTTCTTAAAACGGGTGTGATTTTTCCATGTTTTCAGTAAGATGATGAGTAGGATGAACTTTCGCAAACACATGTGTTGGAAACAGAAAAAGTCGTGCTATTTCAAGTTTATCTTATACCAAATTGAATTAATTATTTTAAAAATTATATTAGACTATAACTTACAAATATCACTGCGGACCGAATGCGAAATGATAGAGCAAATATCATTGCGGGCCGCATGCGATGTATCGAGGACCGCAACCGGCCCGCGGGCCGCGGGTTGGACACATCTGATCTACAGAATGCATACTGATTCAATTGTAAAATATGGTAAATAGTCGGATAGTTTTAATCATGTCTCTATGTAGAATTGTTAACTCGGTTTTTTTCTGAAAATCATGCTTAAATACTATACTTAGGGGTTTTAATCCCCAACTGGCGGAAATAAGGAGCATTCTGCGAGATTTTTGACGTATAAAACTTGCTGCCCTTACCATGATGTATTATTATTATTATTATTATTATTATTTATTTAGTTAAAGCCTTTAAACCTTCTTTTCCACTCAGCAATATCTAATAAATTCTACATTTTATCTTAGAAGAAATATATCAAGAAGTTATAAATGTACCTAAAATTATACTAGTTAAAATTTGCTTATAAGTTTAAACTAACCAATATATATATATATATATATATATATCTTCAACTCGTGTTCAACTCAGGGTCGGGTCGAGGAATGAGATGAGATGAAGCCCCTATATTTATAGAGGTCTGTGAACTACAAGAGTGCCGGCCGACCACTCCTGACGCACCATCACAGGGGCGGATGAATGAAATGAAACGAAAAGGATGAGATGAGTATGAAGAAATGGTGGAATGAAATTTGTGGCAGGGGAAAACGGGAGAAACCCGGAGAAAAACCTGCCCAAGCCCCGTTTCGTCCACCACGAAATCCAGATGGAGTGACCGAGACTCGATCTCGGGACTCCAGCGGTGAGAGGCGAGAGTCTAACCGCTTGCGCCACGGAACCGCCTGAATATAAACATAATCGAGTAAAATGATTGAATATTAATTAATTACACGACATATGAAAACGATTAAGTATTAAGATATAATATACAAACTATATTGAAATATAAACTAAACTCCAAGGTCCGACAGGCCCAGAAGGCCCTTGGCCCACCAGCCGGCTGCTGGCCTCACATACATGTGTTAATCACAGAGGTAGACGGTCACCCAGCCAGTGTAGGTGGCATGTGGTCAGCATGTCGGGTCCCCCAGCCGTTATAGCCTGTTTTCTCAACCTGGAGCCGCCTCTTATTGTAGCTACCCAAATACGTCACGTAATTGATTGGGTACCGGTCCCATAATGGTCGAAATTCCATGAGAAAATGTCTTCCCCCATGGAGACCCAAACCAGCACAAGTCCCGTAGCTCTGCGCCAAAGCATCTTGTCTTAAGCACTCGACTACGGCGCGAGACAGAATATAAACACGTGTAAGTAATTTAATTTATGATACATGGAATATATTACCATGGTAACTTATAGTTACGATAAGTATTAAAAATAAAATAAGTAACATAGTAATGTAACGATTGATTTACATTATAGGCCTATAATGGAAGAATAAAATGCTCAAGGCATGCATTTTTGAAAGAATAAAAATTAATGTAGGTTCAAAGAAAAAATACTGTTTATGACCTTCGATTTTTTAGTGAAGAATTTTTTTAATGCCCAGGTTGTCCTTTTTTTGGACATTAGTGGTGTTCTCTCCTGGCATTGGCGTAATTGTAACTCACTTCTGAGATTGGGGCGCGTGGAAGGCGGAGTTACATTGCCCCGATGATATGATGGGTGATAATGATATTGGTGCGCCAGGAGAGTCCCTAATCCTAAGCGTAATCTAAGATGAATATGAATGTTGATGATTGCGATGGCCACATGACGTAAGGGACCGTTTGGGCCTTAAAGTTTCCTGACATTTGTCTTAAAGGTGAGGAAAAAGCCCGATAAAAACCTCACCCCGGGAAATTGTCCCGACCGGGAATCGAACCCTGGGCTCGCTGCGTGACAAGGCAGCACGCTACCTCGAGACCACAGCGGTGGACTATGATTATTATTATTCAATAATTTTCTTAATTTAGTTTTGAATTATGATTGCTCATGACAATCTCTAATCGTTGCTTAAACTTTTAAAATTATATTATGAAACGCCATGTAGCGAGTACATCAACCTCTTTGAATTGTTGCTTCTTTCGATGTTCCAGTTCGCTGGTTATGTTTAAAATTAAGACAGTATCAGTCTGGTGCGAATTTGTTTTAGTATCTCGTATAAAAGAATGAAAACACGAATTACCTGTATGAAGTCTAGAAATTGTTTCAAACTTGATTTTTCTCAAAAAACACCTTGCGTTTCTACCTAAGCTATTACTTATATGCTAGGATTTACGATGCTTGCACGATTGCAGTGCTGTTAGCCCGTTATTATTTTTGCTGACTTTTAATGTGCTGCATGATATGCATTTACTTAATAAACGCACCTGCATTTCTCACTGATAATACGTTTAATCTCCTGGTTAATAACTACGGAACATTTTTGCTAGTGGGTAACACCTGTTATGACTGATAAACCGAGCGAGTTCCTTTAAAAAA
Organism: Diploptera punctata; assembly: GCA_030220185.1. Classification (NCBI taxonomy): domain Eukaryota; kingdom Metazoa; phylum Arthropoda; class Insecta; order Blattodea; family Blaberidae; genus Diploptera; species Diploptera punctata. Next base: position 448,504 of record JASPKZ010000014.1, read on the forward strand.
ATACAAGTAGATTTGGCTCTACTCGTATTTGGACTGCAGCTGTTTTGGAAATTGATTTGCAGACTACTTGGCGCGTATAAAAAAAAGCGTAAATTTTATATCTTTGAATCTTAGGCTCCATTTTAATAGAAGTGCGGTCTGAAACTTCAATGCTACGATATGAGCATACTTACACTTTCATGGAATTTTGTAAATAATTCGTATGAACGATAACTACCTAGCATAATGGTTTAATGAACATGGAGAGATTTTTAATTGGACATTCAACAAATTGTTTATTTAAAACTTTTGTCTCAAAATGTGGCGGCATTGAAATTTATTTAAAAAATTGCAGGTAGTAAAATAAAAGTCAGTAGTTATTTGTCTTTGTAGAAGAAGGAAGAAAGAATAAAATGGAAAAATAGCAATACAGAAGAAGCCAAAAGAAACTACAGGAAACTAAACAACGAACTTAGAAGAGAAACTGATAAGGCAAAGGGAGAATGGATGAAGCAGAAATGTGAAGAACTACATAGTCTGGGGAGGAAAGGAAAATATGATTTAATGTACCATTTTGAAAGAATGAGTTCAAATCGGATCCCCAAAGTTGTTTATAATTATATACCAAGAGGACGAAGATCTCTGGGCCGTCCTATGAAACGCTGGAGGGAAATTTTTTTATAGAATCGTAACAGGCCTTGGCCTAATACTTGGAAGGAAGAAGAAGAAGTAGTACCAGGAAGTTAAATGATTGGACTATGGAAAGAAAGAGCAGGAAAACTCTGTGGCTGATTGAGGACGAAAATAATGAAGAAATAACATACAAACAGAGAATTTTGAATATGTGAGAGAAATATGTTTAAGAGCTATATGAGAAAAGAAATAGTCCGGTTAACTTGGAATAAAGAAAATGAAGAACACGTATCAGAAGATGAAAGAAGATTTTCAATTCTGAAGGAAGAAGTTGAACTAGCCATTAAGGAAATGAAAAATGGGAAAGCAAGAGGAGTAGTAGATGGAATCCCCATTGAATTGGTTAAGTGCTTGGGCGAAGGAAAGAAGAACATTCTGTTTTTATTCAACAAGATACCGGTATATAAAGACAGTGAAGAATTGACTGAGGCAGTGTTAATACCAATACCGAAGAAAAATAATGCGAAGAAATGTAAGGAGTTCATGAGTATCAGCTTCATATCACACTCTGCAAACATTCTCCTGCGAATACTGAATCGACGTTTACGTTCTACGAAAGAAAATGAATTGAAAGAGGAAAAAATTGGCTTTAGGAAGAGAAAATGTATGAGGGATGCAATTGGATTGATACGAACAATAGGAGAAACATATATAGAAAAAGATAAAGAAGTTTATGCAGTATTTGTTGACCTGGAAGAGGCTTGTGACAGAGTGCATTGGAATAAACTCATGAGGATATTGATGAACATTGGCGTGAACTGGAAGGAGAGGAGGATCGTAAGTAAATATTTATATAAAACAGCGAATAGGAGTGAAGATAGGAGAATAAATGTCAGAGGGAAGAGAAATTGGAAGAGGGTACAGCAAGGATGCCCTCTATCACCTACTCTTTTCAATATCTACCTGGAAGACCTAATGAAGAACTGTGTCAGGGATACGGGACGCGTAAACATGGGAGGAATAAAAATTAAGTGCATAAGATTTTCTTATGATATGGCTTTGCTAGCAGAAGATGGAATGACACTGAGGAGCATGCTGGTGGAGCTAAATGACAAATGCGAGGATTACGGGATGAAGATAAATATAAATAAGACGAAGGTCATGATCGTAGGAATGAAACCAAAGAAGATAGACATGAGAATTAAAGATGAGGTCATTGAGCAAGTGGAGAGCTTCATATACTTGAATTGTACGATCAGTTACTGTCATGAAGTAAAGTAGAGGATAGCAATGGCAAGAGAAGCTTTTAACAAGAATAGAAGATTTTCTGGGGACCTTTGGTAAAATAATTACGGAAGAGGCTAGTGGAGAAATTTGTGTGGAGTGTAGCATTGTATGGTGCGAAATATAAGGACCCATCTCCGGGGTAACAAGGGGCCCTCAACGGTCTGAGAAGAGCGGAAGAGGGAACCCTCCCACTAGGGCTGATATAATGGGAGGTTATGACGATGAGCCTTAAGAAGGCAGCCCCTTCAATCGTCTTACCTTGCAAGGTGCCAGTAACACCTTCAGGGGACAATCTACATTACTAAATGTTCTCACAGTTTTAACAATTCAAGCTTTCATGAAACCGGATCGAGCCAACAGGCTTAATCCCTGGATGATGATGATGATGATGATGACTTACATGTTTATAAGTCTTTTATTTTTATGGATGGGCCTACAATTTTATTTCACTTTATTTGAATAGAACAAAAAAAAAGTCCATGGAGCGATAGGTCATGAAGGCCGTTGTCCTACAGCCTCCTGGTAGCTTCGAAATCGCGTAATAATGGTAGTGGTGGACAATAATACTGCCTCTATAGGGATGACATCTGGTCGGCTTGTCGGGGTCTCTCAGCCATTATAGCTGGTCTTCTCAACCATAGATTAGGCCTAGTTTTGGAAATTATTACTGAAAATTGCAGAATTATTTGAAAATAGAAATTAATAACATTTTTCAAATACATTATTTTATTTAAAATGTATTTTGTTTATGTAATAGGCCCTCACTTTTCACTTAGACCTGATGAAATAGGCTCATTCACTTTGTATATTACATCATCATCATCCGGTATCATGTCAGCTGCCGCCGTCTTCCGGAAACCAAACGCCATTCCTCTCTGTCCATCCATTGATCTTCCTCCAATCCTCTGATATTCATAGCTGCTTGTACCCCTTCTATCCAAGTTTTCTTCGGTCTTCCTCTCTTCCTCCTTTCCATTGGGATCCATTCCATAACAATTTTTGGCAATCTTTGCTCTGGCATTCTTTGACATGGCCATACCACTGTAATCTTTTCTTTTCAATTGAACCGAAAGTGCCTTTCTGCGGTTCAGTATGGTATCTTTGTTCTCCTCCCTACTACAGAACATTTATGAAATATGCCAATGTCCTCTTTTCCGTGTGGCTACCCGTTCCCTTTTCATCCTTTCTGTCGCGCATCTCTACAGCGCATATCCCCCCTATTTGCGAACCTTTATAGGCAGTGTACTCTTACCGAACATCATCATTCGATCAGCCTAGCAAGTGGCGTTTAGTTATTTGAAAGCGGATTCAAATAGTGGAATCCGAGTCTAGTTCACCATGCAGTTGAGAAATTAATATGGTGGTCTACAAATATAGACAAGTTGATTAAGACCGAGAAGAGGTCGATTCTGAGTTCGTCCAGCTATGTACGGAAGAAGGCATTCCTAAAAAGCTTGGACATGTGTGTGACTGTGGCATTATGTGTGGTATGGTATTTATTCAGTTATTTTTTCTTTTACAAGCTATGCTTGATTGAGTGATCAAGAATATCTTCTTTTGTTATTAATTTATTAATTTACTCTTTTATCGACTTGTTTATATTAAAAGCATATTTTTTATACTACGCCCCTTTTGTTGTTATTCAAGTATAGTAGTTGCTCACTGTCCTGTGACAAAATCACTCCCTGTACGCATTTAAGAAATAGTATCTATATTTGTATGTACGTTCATCAGGGAAAGAAAGATGAATTAATAGCCGCCTTTCATGGGCCCGAGGCAGGCTGCTTTCTTACCGATAACATTTTTGAATATCACGATCACATTAATAAATACAGCATTAACAAAACTCGATCCCGGCCAAGTGTTACGCTGAGCGTAGTTTGCTTTTCTAACGTCGTAAAAGGTAGCAGTCAGCGTGGTTTTGGGTTTCGTAACCCCCACAAATGGTATGCAGACCGTGGTTGGTTTCCAAAAGTGCCACAAATGGTGCGCAGAGCGTGTGGTTTTGTATCTTTCATTTTGAAAGATATGCTGTATTTTATTAACTGTGGTTCTAGTAATATCGATTTAATATTTTCTATTCAAGTTTCGGAGTTTTGGTTTCAAGTACCAAAACAAGGGTATAAACTCTGTATGGTCGTAAATGAAGTTTGGAATTAGAAAATCGACATTTTTTCAGAGATATTACCCTGCGGACAACTATTTGTTTTCGATACTTGGTATTTATGTTAAAGTTAATGAAAAGCATTAATTTACGCGTTTGTATTATGTTACGTAAATGATATTGACTCATCTTTCTTTATACGTAAACAGAGAGTGATTTATGCATACTAGGCTACGTTCGCTTATAGTTGTTTACATCTTTTGTTTATTGTACTTTGTAAACATGCCTAGTTGGATAGATGTAATATCAAAAGATAATCTCGTCCGAGAGTTAAGCTTACTAGGTATTGAAGCTGAAGGCGATGTAAATATACTACGTCAGCGACTTAAAATTCATATGAATTCTATCTCTCCGGCTGAACAAACATTAATTAAGCGTAAGTTTATTGTAGACAGCGCAATTCAAGAGGATTATTCTGCAGAACAGAACAAGAATATAAGTGATCGTAGACTTAGCTCTATCAAGGATTTTTCTAGTGGAACGGTCCCCAACCTTTCTTCTCATACGGAGGAAAATAATCAGCGAATTTTTCGAGAGTTGATTAGAAAAGTTGATCCCTGCGATGGTAATGATAAGGAATTGCTAGTTGTCTTCCTTATTAAACTTAACTCGATCTTCGAATTGAAATTGGTTCCAGATGAGTATTTTGTAAACTCGATTTTGAGTTGCATTGGAGGAATACTATTGAAGGTTGGAGTGAAGTTGTTAAATTGAGATTTACTTGGATGGAGAGTTTAGAATATGTGAAATGTTCGTTGTTGCCTCCTAGATTATTAGAGGACTACTGGATTAAATTTGTGTCACGACGATTCCAACTTTCTAAAGAATCTTTGCTGGAGTTTATCTCCAATATTCAAGGAGCTTCACTTGTATTGAACCCTCTATTTTCAGAAGAAAAGTTAATTGACATTATTCTACAAAATATGTCCCCGGCCACCAGACAGCATTTGGTTTTTGCTACGAAACCTCAAAATGTAGCCGAAATGTGTGTCTTGGCTAGGAAAGTGGCTGATTTCGAGATTGCTGAAAGACAGAGGAACTTCAGTGAAAAAAGTAAGCCTGATAATTTAGTAAACTTAATACTTCTGCGAATCGTTCCTCTTGGCAATCGAAAAGTAACTTACAATGTTGGAAATGTCAGCGGTATGGACATCTTTCGAGAGAGTGTCGATCTTAGTTTTTTACGTGGCTTGTTTGTATATATTTGTTTGGGATATTAGAGTAAGCTACTTATGTATATTGGTATATGAGCTGATTGTGCCAACCTTTTGGTTGTAGGAGTTACTAGAGTGAGTTTCAGTATACGTGGTCCAGGTTTTGCTAATGAGACGCTAACTAAACTCTAAAACGAGGGTAACTAGAAGTTAGTAAGCGTCCATGGACACGTTTTAAATACAACATGTCAGTCAGGTTAAACTATGTAATGCTATGGAGTAAATCCAAGCATGTTTGTAGTAAAAGTATATCTGTATGTTAAACTAGATATTGGTTACAAAAACCTTTTGTATTATGGCACATGTTGAATTAGTATGTCTGTGGTTCCGTTTTCCTGTCTTTGCCTGCTTTTTGTTTCAGTTTACCCTTCCTTAACATTGGCATTACGACGCAGCCTTGAATGTTCGGCAGTCGAGCGCTTGGAGGATCCGGCCGACCCCCGAGTGCCCAGCTGACCGACATAGAGGCTCTAGAACTACAGATTCCTGGAAAGCGGTGGAACGGGATTGCGTTCCGGCAATCCAACTGTAGTATCGTCACCCGGTTCTTCACCTGGAACACCGCAGAGTTGCACTATGGCGACTGAGTCCAATGGGAATTGATTTTCAGCGCCTGGATAGTCAACATGGAAGCGAGTGTGGTGATTGTGATTTAGGGGACGATGGAAGATTTGTATTGAAGGTTACCGCTGGAATCTGATAGTGTTGATGTGCCCCTCCCAACGTGGGATTCTTCTACCGGACATTATTTTGAAGTTTATGGACTGTTTTCTTTTACCCGGAGGGCGCAGGGGGAGTTATTGAACCGAAAGTGCCTTTCTGCGGTTCAGTATGGTATCTTTGTTCTCCTCCCTACTACAGAACATTTATGAAATATGCCAATGTCCTCTTTTCCGTGTGGCTACCCCTTCCCTTTTCATCCTTTCTGCCGCGCATCTCTACAGCGCATATCCCCCCTATTTGCGAACCTTTAGAGGCAGTGTACTCTTACCGAACATCATCATTCGATCAGCCTAGCAAGTGGCGTTTAGTTATTTGAAAGCGGATTCAAATAGTGGAATCCGAGTCTAGTTCACCATGCAGTTGAGAATTAATATGGTGGTCTACAAATATAGACAAGTTGATTAAGACCGAGAAGAGGTCGATTCTGAGTTCGTCCAGCTATGTACGGAAGAAGGCATTCCTAAAAAGCTTGGACATGTGTGTGACTGTGGCATTATGTGTGGTATGGTATTTATTCAGTTATTTTTCTTTTACAAGCTATGCTTGATTGAGTGATCAAGAATATCTTCTTTTTGTTATTAATTTATTAATTTACTCTTTTATCGACTTGTTTATATTAAAAGCATATTTTTTATACTACGCCCCTTTTGTTGTTATTCAAGTATAGTAGTTGCTCACTGTCCTGTGACAAAATCACTCCCTGTACGCATTTAAGAAATAGTATCTATATTTGTATGTACGTTCATCAGGGAAAGAAAGATGAATTAATAGCCGCCTTTCATGGGCCCGAGGCAGGCTGCTTTCTTACTGATAACATCTTTGAATGTCACGACCACATTGATAAATACAGCATCAACAAAACTAGATCCCGGACAAATGGTAGCAAGAGCGTGTTTATGGTTTAAGGGTTCTCTCGTCCCCCCCCCGCACAAATGGTTGTGCAGAGCGTGCTTTCTCAACCCCCATCCAGCACAAAGTGGTAGCAGTACTGTGGTTTACTTACCCACAATTTATTTATCTTAACTTTCAACTTGTTTATATTAAAAGCTTATCTTTTATACAACGCCCCTTTGTTATTATTCAAGTATAGTAGTTGATCTCTATCCTGTAACAAAATCACTCACTGTATGCATTTAGTAATCAGAATCTATAGGCTATTTGTATGTATGTTCATCAGGGAAAGAAAGATGAATTAATAGCTGCCTTTCATGGGCCCGAGGCAGGCTGCTTTCTTACCGATAACATTTTTGAATGTCACGATCACATTAATAAATACAGCATTAACAAAACTCGATCCCGGCCAAGTGTTACGCTGAGCGTAGTTTGCTTTTCTAACGTCGTAAAAGGTAGCAGTCAGCGTGGTTTTGGGTTTCGTAACCCCCACAAATGGTATGCAGACCGTGGTTGGTTTCCAAAAGTGCCACACAATAATGTCTATAATGTCCCGGCTCCTCTTGTACAACCATAATTTCCCTTATTTCTTTATTTCGTATTCTATCCATTCTAGATTTTCCAGCTGATCTTCTTAAAACACCCATTTCTGTACTTATGATTCTTTTCATTTCTCTGGTAGGAATTTGCCAGACTTCAGCACCATATGTTAAAATGCTCTGAATTTTTATATATAATTATATATTACAATTCATAGATATTTGCGATAGAGTGAAATATAAAACATGTCTTACAATTAAATATGTCTACCAAGGATTAGATTTATTATTCTATTATTATATTTATCATGAGTATCTCAAATGTTACATTTTTCTAGTATTTATAAAAAACAAGTAAACATTTGTTGAAGGATTAAGTAAGTTATGGTTAAGTACATAACAGATTATAGTCTTAATGAGATCATAAAAAAGTGTATTTATAGAGCGAGCAACCAGGTTATTAAACACAGCTGACGTTTACTTTCACAAGAAAATGAAATACGTGATAATTTAAATTGAATTTTATACTTACAACAATTAACTTATTAAGGCAGTCACAGCCGTTATTTCATCGTTGTCTCTAATACCACCCAGTCAGACAATTCATTGTTCAGGTAGATTAATGTGTTAACTTATCCACGTGGCTGGGATACTTCCATCTCTAATTATCAAGTACCAACTCTGCTTGTTACCAAGCCTTCTTGTTACTTTTTTCTCTTCGTTCAAACACCGAGTTGTCCCCTGTAATTCAGTCCTTCCAACATCTGCTGCTTCTGTTCTTAGCGCATTTACAATTGAAGAAGTGAGTATAGCAGCATTCTGCCTTTTAAAATAGAACAAACCACCTCGTGTTTTTCTTATTATAAATTCCAAAACATTAACATAAACACACTACATTTTTCAGGTAACCAGATCTTTCTGAGCGGATATAAGTCAACTTGAAAAGTACATAAAACTCCAAAGAAATAATTATATTTTGAAAGTTTTCTTGGAAGTTCACAAGCGTCAAATGTGCAATTATCAGGGACGCTAATTAAAATGACTATTTTAATTTATTGTTCAATCTGTACATAACTCATATACTTAAGGTAAAAGAGGGAACATGATACATTTCATTAAATATTAAAATAATTGTCATGAGATAAATATTAAACAGTATTTAAAGTTATTCAAAATATATTGTTTAAACATTTGTTGAAGAGATGTTAAAGTAACTGAATTAATTATAGGTATTATTTTATTTAACTACGCTCTTCGAAAACTCATATTACTGAACAATTAGCGATGCAATTCAAATATGGGTGTGATAGCGCTGATAAATTTTGCACAGAGACGTCTTGTTTTAATGTAGTGATCAGCGAAGACTCGCTACGCTACTAGAGCGAGGACATTATTAACTTGCTATTTCTTTTTAAATTCTTGATCATTGGTGGGGGCATAATGTAATGAAACTTAGGGAACAGGATTCAATTAGCTGAGGATAGGGACTGATGTTATCATAAGTAATGCCACGAATGATTTCCAAATCATCGATAAATTCACGACTCACGAAGTGAGGAGTGAATTTATCTAGAGAATTTGGAAATCAAGAGTGGCATTTGTTAGGACTATTTAACGAATAAAATTAAGCTGTTTACTCACAAATTATTGTTCAACTATAGTTATTTTAAAATATTTATATATTTAATTTAAACGGCGATGTTTGAAAACAAATCAGAAATGTGAGGTTATGTTCATTCACTTGTAACTAGATCATATTGTTTATTGCCAAATAAGATCGCAATATTGTAAGAGTGCACCCAAGTGGAGAAATAATGAAACACATAAAACTATATATCATAATCAACATTACGGGTTAATCATTTATTTTTTAGTAAACAACTCAGTAAAATCAAGGAATCTTTTCATTATTTGCTATAGGCCATTCAATGTATTTGTTAGAGAAAACTAATGCTTTGACCTGTTCAGAACATTAAACAGGAGGAGCTTTCTTTATCACAAAAGCAGGAGCTGATAAAAAGAAATCGATAAAGAGCGAGGTGAAACACGACTGTCATTGGTTGTAAAACAACATTCATTGAAACGTGATTGGTCATTGACTAGCATTTGTGGCATGAGTTAAATAGTCATAAGTAATGCTACGAGTGATTTCCAAATTATCGATAAATTCACGACTCACGAAGTGAGATAATTTGGAAATCAAGAGTGGCATTTGTTAGGACTAATTAACTAATACAATTAAGCTGTTTACTCACAAATCACTATTTAACTATAGTTATTTTAAAATATTTATATATTTAATGTAAACGGCGATGTTTGGAAACATATGAGAAACGATTGGTACCCTTCATTTGCTTCTTTTGTTCATCACTGCAACCAGATAATATTATTTATTGCCTAAGGATCGTAATATTTTAAGAATGCGCCCTAGTGGAGAAATTTATAACCAACATTGTAGGTATTAATTAACTTCTGATGTCCTATGATGTAAATATGTCAAGTGAAGTTTTAGTTCGTACTTACTAAGCAACAAAACCTATACTTCATATTCTAACAAAATATAAAATACAGATTCAACAAAACGTAGAACACACTTTTACTTCCTTGACTTTTTTGGAAGTATATTAATAGTCGCATCTTGGACTGCTTTTGAAATGTTTCCTGATGGACAGAGTAAATCACCTTCTCCGCCCATTTTTAATTTAAATTGATCCAAAATTGCAGAATATAACACTATTTGTTGATTTATCGTGTATTTTTTTCTCCAAAATCCACATTACTGTACTATTTCTCTAAACATATCGCTTCCGCGATAAATAAATTTTATTAAATACACTAAAATACTCTGAACGTAGATAAAATATTGTAGACAACACGCTACAAAATTATGTTTAGTAACTAGTCGTCTAAATAACATTGCGTTTGCCTGTTAAACATAATTGCTGCTTTAATAATTGAGTAAATTCTTTATTATCCGGTTTATTTCGCTTTAAGATTGGCTAGATAAACAAATAAAACACGAATAATGAAAATAAGTAAACAAATTTATCTAAAAGTTATTTTATTTTGAAACAGAAAAGTCCAGATTACGAGGATGAAGAAGAAATCAATGTACGATATTGCCAACGGGACAGTTTTATTTTTAAATATCCTCTATATGATGGTACTTTATCTAGCGAAGGGCAGGTAATTTAACAGTGTTTTTATAGTTGAGAGAAGTGATTGGTAAAGAATATATATATATATACACATAGGTTGTTTCTTTAGTTTTGGTAACTATTTATTTGCTAGATACATAGCATACATACATGGTTGTAAGTTTTAGAGCTTTCGGTGTAGTCACCAACATTGCGTACAATGTATTCCCAGCGACGTGGTAGCCGTCGAATGCCGTAGGCACTGCCTAATCTCTGGATGGTGCGTAGAGACTGATTAACTGCACTGAGATTGTCGTCCACTGTTCTGAATCTCTTCCTTGAGTTTAGGAATGAGGTCGAAGTCACAGGGACTTATGTCTGGAGAGTATGGAGGGTGGTAGAGCACCTCCCAACCCCAGCGATTGAACAAATCAGACACTGCCCCATAGGCACATGTGACACATTTTCGTGTCCTTTAAAGGCTTGTACCCACCTTGCCACTGTTCGGTACTGCAATGTATCTGCACCACCAGCCTCTCGCAATCCTTGATGACACTGTAGTGCGTTTCTGCCTCTAAACATTTAATCTTCAACCAGATTCTCTGCTCCTGCTTTGAAAACTTGTACTACGTTATACTGCGACGCCTAGATCTAAACTGATAACTTTGGGCTCATTGTTACATGAGGAGGGGAGGGGGAGAGGCACTGAAATTACATGTGCAATAAACAGAATTGTCAACCCTAGTTTTATTTGGATTCCACACTATTGTTGCCAAAACTAAAGAAACAACCCTTGTATGTTTGCAAATGCCCCAGGTTGTCTTTCGGCATTCCTGGTGTTCTCTCCTGGCATGGCGTACTTATAACCCACTTCTGAGGTTGGGACGCCTGGAAGAAGGGGTTATGTTGCCCCAATGATATGGTGGGTGTTGATGATAGTGGTGCGCCAGGAGAGTCCCTAATCCTAAGCTTAATCTAAGATGAATATGAATGATGATGATTGCGATGGCCATATGATTTCGGGGACCGTTTGGGCCTTAACGTTTTCCTGACATTTGTCTTACAGGTGAGGAAAAACCCCGCGATAAAATCTCACCCAGAAAAGTGTCCCTACCGGGATCGAACCCGGGCCCGCTGCTTGACAAGGCAGCACGATACCTCGAGACCACAGCGGTGGACAGAATATATATATATATATATCTGGCTACACCAAATGGGATCGAAAGAAAAATGTAGAAATCCTTCAAGAACTTAATGTGTCACCAATACTGGACTACATCTCCAGATATCAGCTAAACTGGAAGGAACATGTCTCAAGAATGGCTAGATCCAGGATCCCCAAGGCAATAATAAACTACTGTCCAAATCGGAAACGGTCACTTGGTCGACCTATGAAACGATGGCACGAAAACCGCTCTCTCAGGCCGTAACACTTCTTCTAGGACTAATACCTGGCACGATGATGATGATGATGATGATGATATATATGTTGATTCTGTTATTTTATTAACTTTATTCCTTTCTTTGCTAAACTGACCAAAACCTTCTGGCGGCACCATGGCCCTGGGGTCGACTAAGCCTCTAATGGAAACGAGTACCAGACGCTTGTTCGGGGTAAAGGCGGCCGTCACGCAGGGCTGACAACTCGGCTGACATCAAGTGCCGATTGTCCAGAAAAAGTGGGAGCCTTAACCTGCCACTACCCCAAGGGCTTCCTGAGGCCTGTAGTGGGAATACTTTACTTACTTACCTTTCTTTGCAAACATTAATTTTATAGGTTCCATTGTGGGAAATTCTCAGGCCGATTAATGCGCACACGAATATTATATTCTACTTTATTCTATAAATAAAAAATGTAAACTTAGGTTTTTTCATGTATTCAATTACTTAGGATATGAAATAAACTATAATTTTAATGTCGATTAAAATAACCAGCGTTTAAAAATACATTTGGCACAATTTGAAAAACTTTAAAAAGAAAAACTCGACCAGACACACTGCTAAAATTTTACGAAATAATTACAGCACCTGCAGTGTCGTACTGTAGTGAAAACTTGCATGTTTACTAACAGGGGGTGCCTACGAATACAAGCTGTAGAAATTAAATTTCTGAGAGTAATGGCAAGTTTTGAATTAATAGATAAGAAAATAATTGACGAATTGAGGCAAGAACTAAATGAGTACATTTAACTGAAATAAAAAAAAAAGAAAAAGAAAAAGAAAAAAGTTGAATGTAGGACAAAATTAATATACTATTTGAAATGGTAACCATTAGAAAATGTAGCAAAACAGGCGCTGTTAAACAAACCCAAAGAACGGAGGAGTCGAGAACGACCATTGTAAAGATGGATGGATCAAAATATATAGTAGGCTTATTTTTATTCTATTTATTTATTTTATCTGACGGAGTTAAGACCGTAAGGTGTTCTTCCACTTATATAGGGAGAAGGGGCCGGAACAGGGAAAAATCTCAGGTTGAGAACTGAGATCAAGCCTTAATTATTAAATATCTATGATAGGCCCTATACAAGAATGCCGATTGAAGAGGCCTGTCGCATCATCAAGGGGCAGATGAAAATAAATAGATATTATGAGTATAGAGAAGTGGTTGAATTAAGTTTTGGCAGGGGAAAATGGGAAAAACCGAAAAAAAAACTTGTCCTAGTTCTGATTAGTTTACCACGAACCCCACATAGAGTGGCCAAGGCGCGAACTTGGGACCCAGACCAGTGTGATTAAGAAGCTGCCATTTTTACACACTTTATATTAGTTTGACCTATATCTATCTATGTAACGGAATCTTTCAACACGATTTTCACCCACTTAAAAGTATTGGATCGACTTGAAACTTTGTACGCTTGTAAAGGACCGATGACAATACAATAATTTCATAAATTATCATCAGGGCATCAAAAAATAAATAAAATAAAGACCGGTATAATAGGTTGCGGACGTATCGACTTTTTAGTCTATCGTTGTGGTAGCACAGTTGGTATAGTGGTGGACTGTAGTGGTATATCATTTCAGTAATCCATAGGTCGCTAGTTCAAATCCGGTCCGGAGGATTTTTTAGAAGAGTATTACTTTTAGCTCATACTACAATAGTATCGAATTTAAAGATATTTACATTTTTAGAAAACCAAAATAAAAGATAAATAATAGTTTTAAAAAAACTAAAACAACACGCTTTATTAGAAAACCGAACTAAAAAATGAAAAATAATTTTAATTTCCAACACGCTTGGGATAAAATTAAAGTGGCCAACAAAAAAATCATCTGCAACACATCTAGAATAAAACTAGAGTTATCTACAACAACAAAATAATTTTACATCAAAAGTTTGTGGTGCTCTATATCAATTAATATATTTGATTATAAACAAATATTGGTAAAAGTAAAGTCTCTAAGAAGAAAACGTAAAAACCATAAAAAGCACCCCACGCTTATGATGGTAAAATTATTTTGTTGTTGTAGATAACTCTAGTTTTATTCTAGATGTGTTGGAGATGAATTTTTTGTTGACCACTTTAATTTTATCCCAAGCGTATTGGAAATTAAAATTATTTATAATTTTTTAGTTCGGTTTTCTAGTAAAGCGTGTTGTTTTTAGTTTTTTAAACTATTATTTATTATAAATCAACAATAAATGATGATCTACTTTATTTTGTACGAATACTTCGCTGTAATCAGATCTACTCACATTATTTGACAAGATAAGTGGAAATACTAAGTCGACCTATCATTCAAGAACGAATAATCGGCAGCTTGCCGAAAATGTATTTTACTTGTTCAAAATATCTCTACATCGTAATTGGTAAAATAGTAGAAAATTGAATATTTATTATGTCTTGGGTAATTAGAGATTCTTCGATGTAATCTTATAAACTTGCATCGTTTATTATGATAGGAAAAATAGTAAGTCGATGTGAATAAATATTATTTTCATACGTACACCTAATTAATCGTTTTGAATTTGTAACAAAATTCTTCCTGGTTTTTATGCACAGATAATCTCAACTGCCCCCTTAACATACGGAGTGAAGTAGCAGATGTTTTTAAAAAAGGGAATTACAATTGTGATTAATTGTTTGCAGCCTTAGATACTTAAACTGATTATACAATGAACTTCATTATTATCTACCCCTACCCTAACTTCTCATTGTAAGAATCAGATAATATGCAGCCCACGTTCTATAGAAACTTGTATATTTGTGTGTGTTCGAAATCCGAATGAAACGGTATTTGTTCTTATGGTAATTTACGAGAATTATTTATTGTTTCTTGTATATATGAATCCAGGAAGGGGTGGATGTTTCCTATTATTAATATACTTTATTATGATCAGGCGATTCTAGTCTGGAATCCAGTAGATTTAGAATAGTTGTTAGAGAGCAATTTATTTTGTATTTTTACTTTAAAATTATATTCTTATGGCTAAACGCGATAAGAACGAACTAATCACCTTCGAATATAATGTTACGCAGTTTGTAAATTATTATGTAGTTTGGAACAATAACAGTCTAACATGAGTCGTTAGAGATAAAACCAGAGTTAAGGATTAATTAAAGGAATCGCAATCAGTAAAAGGCCATTACACAGGAATTGCGTAAACTAAGCGAATTTCTCAGCAAGCCGAATTTATAATCCCATTTTGCTAGTTTACGAAATATATCTTTCCCGAATGATCTAATCGTTTCCCAACCTGTGGTTCGCGAACCCCCAGGGCGTTTGCAAAATATTTCAAGGGGTTCGCCAAAACTTTTCCGTAATGGCGGGTTTCGTGGTTAGGCCTATTATTGTTTATTAATTTATGGGGCATAATAATAATAATAATAATAATAATAATAATTATTATTATTAGTATTATTATTATTATTCTTAAATCCAATTTGTATAAAAGTAAACAGAAACCCTACGAAATGCGCAAATCTTAAAGCAGGATTATTATTTTAAAATTAAATTAACCCTATAATGACCCTTGTTACATATGTATACCCCTATTTATGCGAAAAGTCATTTTCTTCATATGCCTATTTAACAAATAAATACAGAAACAGTCTTTGTACTGAAAGTGATTTGATATTTTATTTAACTTCTATGGTTCCTGACTTCAAAGTTCTGTGACATGGAATCAGGCGCAACCTTCTCACTGAATTCCAAGGTAGAGGTGAAAATTTATATTTATTATTGCAACTAGATCTACACATGTATAACTTTTAAGTCATAACTAAAGTAACATTATATTTTAATCGTTAAGGATTAAGTTAATTTAAAGTTATTAATCCTTTTCTTGGAATTAAATTTTATGCGTGTCTACTGTATGTATATTTAAAAATCAGTGGTTCACCAACTCAGATCATTGTGGAAGGGGTTCGCGAGTCGTAAACAAGTTTAGGGACCGCTGTTCTGAGGCATCATAGCTTGAGGAAGAGATGCGGGATTTGCGCTGCTCCGAGTCCCCATGGGAGAAGTCATTTTCGTATTGAATTTCGGTCAATATGGGACCGGTACTCTCCCAGCATTGGGTAGCTACAATAAATAGGGGCTCCAGATTGAGAAAAATGCTATAACGGCTGAGGTACCAGATTTTCTAAGCACATGGAACCCCTATATAGATTGGATGATCGTCCATCTCTATAAATTATGCATTTACATCAGCCAACTGGTAGGCCAATAGTCTTCTAATTTTAACACGCCATAGTGTTAAGTTTTTGGTAATCAAATCTTAGAATACCGGTACCAAGTTTCGTTGCGAGAAAACAACATTTTCATCTGATTTTTGGAGAATACCTTTCTCGTTTAATTTGAATATCATATACCAAATTTAGTTTGAAAAAGTCGAAAATTACGGCCGTTATTGCCATTATTCACGTTTGTTACAGCTGACACGTTTGCTGATTCCTTTTTTTTTTTTCTATGCTTCACGATCCTGCCAATCATTAACATTTAGGTTTCTATCCTGCATGGCAGAATATACATCATTCCAACGATTCTTGGGCCTTCTTTTCTTCCACATGCCTGGGGGAGTCTAATTTCATATCTTTCTTGGCCATCGAACTTTATCCATTCTTTCTAGAGGAGCATACCTTCTTCGTCTCAATTATGTCTATGATGGTTACTTCGATTTTCATAATTTGTCGGATCACTTGATTAGTATGTGCTGTAGCTTAGATATTTCACAGTATTAACTCCTGAACTCCATCTCTAGGGCCCGCAGACAGTTTTATTTTTGTTCGTTCCTCTACTTTGAGCTATATGTAGTATTAATGCCTTCAAAGGTGTTTTATATAAGTTTTTTTTGTCCTATGTCCACTATACAAAATAGGATGTAAATATATTATTGTCCGCTTCCCTTGTTGTATTTTATAATTTATATAATGTCCGTTATCTGATGACTTTTCAAATTCATAGCGTTTAGTGACGAATGCAACTTTCATCTTTCAAGTGAATTGAACAGACATAAAGTTAGGATCTGAGTGTAGGAAAACCCTCATACCTATGTGCAACGTATCTGCGATTCTCCTAAGGTGAACGTTTTCTGGACTTTAAGGCGGTAGAATGTGTACGGCCCGTTCTTTTTTGTAGAGAAAACAATTAGATGAAGTGTGTACGTGGATATGTAACAACTATGGGTCCTGCTTCTGCTGGAACAAGACACGTCTAACATCATCTTTCAACAGAACAGTGCGTCCCCACATTTCATAACGATGTCAGATTTGAGCTCAAAACCAAACTACCGAACAGATAGATTGGCCGTGCTGGTAATTACGATAGAGAACCTCTTCGTTGGCCTCCACCTTCACCAGTTTTGACAACCTTTGAGAATTTTTGTGGGATTACGTTAAAGTTCTTGTATACAAGCCATCCCTCACATATGCCGTCCTTGATCTAACAGTGCACATCACAACAGCCATCAATTTTTTTGCCTCCTGATCTGCGGCTAGTTACGACTGGCGGCTGTTTATCGTTCAACCAACGCAGAATAAATATCAATGGGCTGAAGAGGGCATATAAGACCCTAAAGCAGCCGGAAGGGACAGGCCACGGGATAACCCTGCATGTCGATTCCTCTCGGCTGCGCACGGGTGAAACCGAATGCTCGCTTGGCTGGTCGGGCGGAGATCATTCGGCGTGTATGGGCACATGAAGATGGTCCTGCTCTTCCAACACATAGTCTTGTCTTGTCAGTTGACCATTATATGCTACAACGTAATTAGGCGTAAATATACTATAGGTTTGATGTGTACTGCGTTATACAAGGAGCTCACATTGAACATTTATAATACACTATCACCTAACTTTTCTGAGTTTTTCTTTCCATTGGTACGAATTTCATGTTTCTAAATTTTATTAAACTAAAGTTACACGTATTCGAAACCCGAAGGTGTTTTGTAGGAAACCTGCAGGCCCATATGTATAGCGTGTTGGAATATTAGTATACATGTATGTATGCGTACAAAGTGTTTGAAAGTATTACTGAACGAAATATAATCATTGCATTTGACGTGATGTTTAATACGAACAGTCTGTATAATTTTCAACGCCATATTGCTAATGTTAAACACAGTTAAAACGTGTCTTATAATGTAGCGAAAAGAAATAAGTACAACTTAATCTTCCATCTGTTCTTCAAAATGCTAAAAATCACGATCTTCATCTCTTTGTTAGTTTTTATTATTCTATGTTGTAAATTGTAATAGCACAATAACTCTGCATTCATATTGTACGTATCGTAAAATCTCCTGTTTTCAAAAGTAATTACAAGTTTTAATAACCGAGTATCTATCAACCTGTTGTTGATGGGACATGTGGTCTTTAATATCATGTTTAAGTTAACATTCGGGATTTTTTTTTTGTGAATCCATTCATAGAGATTCTTTTGCTATCTGAATAAAAATTTATCGTGAAAATGTTTGTAGGACTTACAACCCCCATTCACCTTGCAAGTAGAGATGAAACCTCTCCTTCCAATGGACGCGAGGTTGACAAAGCTACAACAATACAGTAGAGGTCACTCTGACCTCTGAATAACGGTCAGATGTAAACAAGAACTGGATTCAGACTTAAAAGTATAAGATAAAAATTAAAATGTACGTGTTGGCAGGTGCCGTTGTCCTCAGCTTTGTTAAAATGGCGTATTTAATACACACACACACACACACACACATATATATATATATATATATATATATATATATATATGGGGGCACGCCATAGCATAGTGATTAAGGTACTGCGCTACAAGCCGGAAGGTCGAGGGTTCCAGTCCCGGTTGGGTCAGGATTTTTAAACTGACCCAAACCTTCTGGCGGCACTATACCCCTGGGGTCGACTCAGCCTCTAACGGAAATGAGTACCATATATTTGTTCTGGGGATAAAGGCGGCCGTCACGCAGGGCTGAAAACCCGGCTGATATCAAGTGCCTATTGTCAAGAAAAGTGGGAGCCGTAACCTCCTACTACCCCAAGGGCCTCCTGAGGCCTGTAGTGGGATCACTTTACTTATATATATTTATTTATTGAAAATATATAAAAGATGTATATAAAATATAAATTATGTATTTAAAATAAATACATAATTTTAACAAAGTTGAGGACGACGGTATCTGCCAACAGGTAGGTACATTTTAATTTTAATTTTTGTCTTATGACTATTCACCTCAACGGAATTTGATATATGCATTTTATTAGTATTTACAAAGTACACTTCGGTGGAATATAAAAATTAGAGTGAAATATAAAGAGATTATTCTAAACTCTTGCTGTAACTAGACGGCACAGAAAACTATTCTAACCCCCTTCTCTCTGACGTCATGTACATTAGTCGCATCAACCATACGCTGAAGTCGTGTTTTCGGAGGATTGTTCCATATCCACTTATAAGCCAATTCCCTAGCTCGGTCTCATGGAGCAGGATATCTGAAACGCACATTAAACATATACACAATGAAGGACCTTTTTGAATCTATTGTTAGCAATGTGCCAGCGACAGCGCCGAAGAAAGCACATTCTAGTACAAGACAACCAGGCTAAATAAATAAATCTAAAAAAATAAATCTTAAAAAAAGAGCCTACACATGATGATTCAAAAGTCAGTTTCCCACTAGGAAATAAGCCTAGGCTGCCGGAGAAGGATATTAAGAACTATCAATTATGACACGGCGACGCGACGGGTGAAATCTGCTTTGCTACGTAATTAAGAAAGTAAAATTTCATATTAGTTAAATCAGACTTAACCGAATGTCACTAAATGGCAAACGGAGTGGGGTGCGGTAGGCAGTAGTTTTCAGATACTTTTGAAATTCATAATGGGTTATTGTAAGGAGATGCACTATTTCCTCCACTATTCAATTTTGCATTAGAATATGCAATACAACTTTATAAGATGAAGAAGGCGTATGTTTGAAAGGGTTAAATCAGATGCTGGTATATGCTGATCATGTGGTATTATTAAGTGATATTGAGGAAATGCTAAAAATCAGCACAAACACATTAAATTAAAATACTATACAATTTGGGCTGGAAGTAAATATCAATTAAACTAAATATATGGTCTTACAGTATGTAGACATACAATTGTGCAATGAAAACGGAGTTTAACAAATAGGGAAATTTGGAAGAAGTGACAGAATACAAGTAATGTGATGCGGATAGAAATTAAACATAGGCTCACCTTTGGAATGTGATGCTATCAGGCATTGCAGGGACTCTTGTTAACCCAACTTCTCTGAAAAAAAAGACTAAAAATGTATAAATCGGCGTTTTTAATTATATGTTAATTGGTTGTGAAACATGGACTCTTACTTCAAGGAAGCAGAAAAGATTAGGAATGTTTGAAAATAAAATATTAGGAAAATTTTGCACCAAACAGGGACTAACAGATCTGTGAATGGAGAAAACAACTTAACAGTGTACTACATGATGTTTATGGGGAACCAGACGTAGGATAAACTCAGGTAAGTTCGTGATACGGCTAAACTCGTGATAATTCCTACATCTGTATTTAGTAAGATGTAAGGACCATCGCTGGCTTATCTAGGTCATTGTTTGTGTCCGTTGCATTATGATTTCCTGTGCTGTCTTTGACGGTGCCCCTGACATTTTACTAACCAGATATATGTGGCGTGTGTAGAAAAGTATCACGAGTTTGAGTTTATACTAATAAGAACAGTTAAACAGTTGTGACTCGTTAACTACGATGGACAGGACATATGGCATGAATGGGGAATTAAAGAAAGGGATGGAAATTTCTTGTAGCAAATCCACAGAGAAAGCGTCCAGTAGATGGGCCAAGAACGGTATGGGAGAATAACATTAAGGTGGATTTGACAGAGATGAATTATCCATTCATAGTGATTCTGCCCGAGGACAGGTCTTTCACTGCAATCATAGCATTTTCATTATAGGGAATTATAGGTGTGGTAGCTTCCCGTTGGTTTCCATACCGGTAAAGGATGATGATGATGATAATGACAAGGATGATGATGGTAGCCGGATGATTTTCGGGGACCGTTGGGCCCTAAGCTTCCTGACATTTGTCTTACAGGTGAGGAAGAACCCCAAAAAAACTTCACCCAGAAGCATGTACCCACCGGGAATCGAACCCGGGCCCCACTGCGTGACAAGGCAACACGCTACTTCGATACCACAGCGGTGGACAGATGAATAACATGAAAATTATTGGAAAATTTAAGCTCAGTATACGGATGTAGGCCTATATCTTATTTCCTACTATATATCATCTTGAGGCATTGTACTACACTACAGCCGCCGTATATCCGGCTCTGAAGTTTAGGTTATACGAGGGGTAAAGGGAGAAACTCTCTCGCTACTGCCAATAAGGAGATAGTTGAGTGCGAGTAGATGTCTGCCACAACCAATCACTGCTCTTGACGCAGCTATAGCGCGCTAGTAAAGTTTGAAATTGCTGAGATGTTGTCAGCTGTATGTCTGTTAACCGCATACATAAAGCGGTCCCTCCCACTGAATATCCATATCGGCAACACTGTCGTGAAAACGTCAGGGTAGGAGAATCAGTGGCTGGGGTATATTTATTGTATATCTGGCTTACCTTGGCAAAGAGAGAGCTGGAGATATAAAGGCAGATCCTTGACCGCGTTCGTTCAGTTTTACAAAAGAAAGAACCCACTCTGTTGTTAGTTTTCGTCTTCCCCCTTCCCCTATTAACATCTGGTGAAGAAACCGACAACACTGGTGAGAGAGGGGAGCACAGCTGTCTCTTTCTACAAATTTCTTGCAAAGTTAAGCCAGACGGACAATAATAACATGTCCCTCACTGACATCTATAGAGAAATAAGCTTAA
Organism: Diploptera punctata; assembly: GCA_030220185.1. NCBI lineage: Eukaryota > Metazoa > Arthropoda > Insecta > Blattodea > Blaberidae > Diploptera > Diploptera punctata. Next base: position 470,394 of record JASPKZ010000014.1, read on the forward strand.
CTAAATTAGTCTGGTTAAGAAACTCTTCTCTAGGGGAGCGCCCATGTCCCGAGCGGAACCAATGGGAATCAATCACAAGGATGTATAGATAGATAAATATTTAAGTCGCCATGCATGTAGTCATCTCTATGAAGAATCTCTAAAGAAGAAATAAAAAATACAAATTCCATAAATATTAATTATATTCAATCAAATAAAGTTATTACATTACTACTAGAGTGAATTGTCACAACATCCCATTCAATAAAATACACTAATTCGTTTATAATTAACTAACTAACTCACTGGGACTATCGGATCCGTAGGTTCATGGCCGCGCGGACATAAACTCTCCATACATCCCCATCCTAAGCGAATGTTTTCCAATGATTCCCTATATAATCTCCCTCAAATCTTGATTAATGCTATTTTCCCACCTCATTCTTGGTCTACCAACTGGGCGTTTTCCCTTTGGTTTTCCTACAATTAGCTTCCATTCACGTCTTTCATTCCCCTTCGTGTCAAATGTCCTGCCCACCGTAGTCTATGATACTTAACTGTTCTTATTATATATGGCTTCCTACAGAGATCACGTACCGTAGTTCACTCTTATGTAGTCTTCTCCATTCACCTGTATGTTCATCTCTCTTTGGTCCAAAATTTTTCCTAAGAACTTTATTCTCGAATACTTATAATCTCTTTTCCTCTTTTGAAGTAAGAGTCCATGTTTCGCATCCATATAATATAACTGGTAAAATAATAGTTTTATATATTTTCAGTTTAACGTTTTTTGAAAGGAGTTGGGACGTCAAGTGTCTCTGTAATGCATAATAGCACGCATTTCCAGAATTCAGCCTATGTTTAATTTCTTTGTGCATTTCATTCCTATTTGTGATTATTGTTCCTAGGTATTTGACTAATTCGTTTATAATAAAATTAATTCTAAAAAAACGTAATTCTTGATATTATTAAAAAAATAAATCTTAAATAACAAACTGATATAAACTTCATAATCTAGGATAATTATAAAATATCTCCACGCTGCCATGAATATTTGGTTTTGATACTGCATTGGAGCTGTCTAAGTTAGGTAAATAAAACTCTTTTTTTTAAATTCATTTCTATGTCAAGCTCTGACACAGTTTTATTGAAACTAATCCTCTTACCTTCTTCATAACAGTGTGTGTTCCAGTTGTTCCTTTATACTGTTTATGGATTGTATAAAATATAGAAAATACTATATTAAATTGGTAATTATCTCCACTATTTTATTTATTGAATAACCTTAATACTTAAAACTAATTTTTGTTTGCTTTAGAAATGTTGTTGTTACATCGATATTAAACTCGGATTGTTAATAGCATGGATGGTTTAGGAGTCCAGGCGTATTTGTTTTCTATGGACAAACCATTCACATATTTATAGCAGTATTAGCTAATATCCGGCGTGCGTTGCTACGTCTAAATAAAATGTATATTAAAGGTTTATCAAATTGAATGGTATACGCCGAGACGAACCAAACATGGTGGTTGCTAGTCACTTTTTAATTTCAGATTTCAGTTAAACCTCCACTTCTAAATGTTGGATTTCGCTCATTTTGGACTACCTCGCTTTATTTTAATACGATATACTGAGTTTCGTTGTAAAACATCGAAAATAGTGACCGATACAGCGATTTTTAAATTTGCACTTCATGTTAGGATATTTTCTACACCTAATGGTTTTAGAGGGTCCAATTGCGAATTTAAACCATCCAGAGACTCACGCAAACGCACACAAAAATTTCATCAAGATAGATCGAGCCATTTTAGAGTTTTTGCGAGACTAAAGCACGGCAATTTATATATATATATATATATATATATATATATGTATGTGTGTGTGTGTGTGTGTGTGTGTGTGTGTGTGTGGAAAGCAACGGGAAGCTACTAGACCTACAATTCCCTAGTAAACCTGCAAAGCATAGCATGAAAATGCTATGACTGCAGTGAAAGATCTGCCCTCGGGCAGAATTACTATGGATGGATATATATATATCCGAGTTCGAATCCAGTCCAGGCATTTATTTTTCTTATCATGGCATATATATATATATATATATATATATATATATATATATATATATTTAATTCAGCTTGATATCACACTCTGCAAAAATTCTCCTGCGGATACTGAATCGATGTTTACATTCTACGATGGAAAGCGAATTGGAAGTAGAACAGTTTGGCTTCAGGAAGGGAAAGGGTACAAGAGATGCAATTGGATTGATACGAAAAATAGGAGAAAGATATATATAGAAAAAGATAAAGACGTTTATGCAGTATTTGTTGACCTGGAAAAGGCCTTTGACAGAGTAAATTGGAATAAACTCATGAAGATTGGCGTGAACTGGAAGGAGAGGAGGCTCATGAGTAATCTTTATATGAAACAGCGAATAAAAGTGAAGATAAGAGAAGAAATGTCAGAGGGAAGAGAAATTGAAAGGGGGTAAGGCAAGCATGTCCTCTATCGCCTACTCTTTCCAACATCTACCTGGAAGACCTAATGAAGATCTGTTTCAGGAATACAAGAGGTGTAAACATGGGGGGAGGAAGAATTTAGTGCATAAGATTTGCTGATGATATGGCTTTGCTAGCAGAAGATGCAATGACACTGAGGAACATGCTGATGGAGCTAAATGACAAGGGCGAGGATTATGGGATGAAGATAAATATAAATAAGACGAAGGCCATGATTATAGGAAGGAAACCAAGGAAGATAAACATGAGGATTAAAGATGAGGTCATTGAGTAAGTGGAGAGCTTCAAATACTTGGGTTGTACTATCAGTAGTAACATGTACTGCGGTCAAGAAGTAAAGCAGAGGATAGCAATGGCAAAATAAGCTTTTAACAAGAAGAAAAGCATTTTCTGCGGACATTTGGCAAAAGAATTACGGAAGAGGCTAGTGAAGTGCTTTGTGTGGAGTGTAGCATTGTATGGTGCAGAGACTTGGACATTACGACGGAATGAGGAAAAGCTACTGGAAGCTTTTGAGATGTGGATATGGAGAAGAATGGAACGTATAAAATGGACAGACAACGTAAGAAACAAAGATGTGCTAGACAGAGTGGGTGAAAGAAAGAACAATGCTGGAACTCATAAAAAAAGAGGAAAAGAAATTGGATTTGCCACTGGCTAAGAAGAAACTGCCTGCTGACAGATGCCCTAGAAGGAATTGTCAACTGAAGAAATAAAGTTAGAGGCAGAATGATAGACGATAGATGATAGACAATATTAAAATAAATTGTTTGTATGCGGATACAAAAAGGAAAGGTGAGTTAAGGAAAAGGTGGAGAATGCTGAGTTTGCAGTGAAAGATCTGATCTTGGGCAGAACACTATGTATGTATGTAAGTATGCATATATTCATTAGACATCATAAAAAAACGTATGAATTGTTATTAGATACATACGAATATTCTGGATAGCACATAGCCTTGATGTCAAAGCGTATGTAGGCCTAAATAAGAATAAAATAAAGTATTGAATTTTTTGTATAAAGTTTTTAGGGTAATTATAATTAAATAAGATAAAATTAAATTATTCTTTAAATTTTAAATTATAATGAAGACGGCAGTTGGTTCGTAGATAGTTTTTCTTATACTTGAACAGTAATTACATGAAAAGGAATATTACTGTTTACACAAAGAATGTACTTGTAAAATTGATACAGAAACGGGTTTAGAGCATCTTGAAGCTGGCGCGTGCCTAACTTGTCCAACAAGGTAGCCAAGTCATAAATTATTCTTCTTTATACAGTGATGATGCGGTGAACCGTTAGAAAACATATACCAATTCACGGAGAAAAAAAGTAGTCTCCGCCTTTTCTTTTTTAGAAGCCGAGTGTTTATGATAATCAAGAATGTGGTTCGAGTTCTTTGTGAGCAAGCTTACTCTTAAACGTTTCAACTCTCGTATTTCCGCTTCCGTTTTTAATATTCAAATTTACTGAATTGTTTCTTGAGGATAAAAAGTACCTAAATACGGCCAATTCAGATTGAATTATTAAATTTCGTAATTTGTAAATGGTTAAATGGTAAAATTCCTGTTAAAAGTCAAAGGGATCCAATATCAATAGTGTTTTAAAGTAGTAGGCTATATTACGATGCGAGGTTGAGAACTGGTTTTTGTAGAAGAGAGGAAATGATTAAAAACCGAGCGGTAGCGAGGTTTTTAATTTACAAGATTCTGCAAAACACTTCACAAACGTGCGTTGTACATTATTTTTTGCGCGATGGTATTTTCAAAATAATACAAAATAGTAAAATAATAACATCTTTGTTGGAAATATTTGCGTTCATTATAAACAACTGACTAACGTTAACAGTGTGGGCAATGTTTATTAGTTGAGACTACAACAGGCCGTGACACCAATCAGGCATATAATGGCGGTAATTACATAGCCTATTTATTGTTTTATATTGTTTCAAATAAAGTTCAGTTCATTTGCAGTTATTTCTTTCGTATAATATATACTGACACTGCCTTTTGGATATATTTTTGTAGCCTATATACGTTGTACGTAGTATACATAAAGGGCGGTGGTTTTACTTCCCGCACGAGGCTTGTAATATGTAGGCCTAATATTACAGTAGGGTTATTTAGATTGGCAACCCCGAAATGTAGGAAGTTGAACTTTCAGTCATGGTCGCCATTGCTGTTAGAAGGACAAAACGCACTATCGCGCAAAAAAGGGATTTATCTTGATTGCATGATAAAAAAAACTCATAATTTGCTTTAGGCTTACGTTATCTAATGTATAAAAATGGTTTGTTTGTTTGTTTGTATTTTATCGATGGGCAGGGTATGTGGCACGAATGGGAAATGAAAGACGTGCATGGAAGCTTCTTCTACGAAAACCAGAAGGAAAACGCCCAGTTGGTAGACCAAGAATGAGGTGGGAGAATAACATTAACTATGATTTAAGGGAAGTATATTATACAGGGAATGATTAGAAAACATTAGTTCAGGATAGGGATCTATGGAGAGCTTATGCCCGCGCGGCCATGAACCTACGGGTTCGATATTGCCAGTGAGTTAGTTAGTTGTTTGTATTTCATTCGCTGCTATACCGTTCATCCGATTGTGATGGGGCTTTTTGCAAAATGTTCAGGAGATTCCCGGGGTGAACACAGGCTATAAGAGAGTTGTGATACTCAACTCCTACACCCTTAAAAATTACCCTTTTGTAGTGAAAAACGTGATAAAAGTCGCTTTCTTAACGCTTAAATGGCTTACGCTGCCTAAACCATAACAAATAGGCCTACACAAAATTAATGTACGCAGAATTGACGTTCTCAGAAAACTCTATAAAAAAGTCCCGGAGAGCATATGTTTATCTTTTACGGATACCTCACAATAACCTTATTTGTCTTTCATTGAGCCCAAGGAGATCGGGATAGATTCCCGGGCAAGCGTGGCATCGCATGGCTGGTATTCTTTTAGAGATATCTCACAATTAAGAATTTTGTCTTTCGGCTCATTTATGACAAGAAGTTCAGGATAAATAGATTCCAGTGCAACGCCGGATAATCAGCATGAGGCATCTAAAAATAATTACGATATAAATTTAAATTATTTTTCTTTTTACTTATTTAACTAGGCCTGAACATAGAAACGTAGGCCTATTTAATTTATTTAGGCGTAGCAGCGCACGACGGGCATTAGTTAGTAAATAAATAAATAAATAAATAAATAAATATGCATAATCATCATCATCATGAACATGTTAAATTTAGGCTCTTCTTCTGAACCTCTTCCTATGTCTCAAGATGCTCTTGGCAGACCCACCGTTTTTTTTTGTAGTCTTCGGTTTGAGTCCATTCGCTGCAAATGATCCTACCAAACTAACATATAAAAATGAATTTTTGTTTGTTTATTTGTTTGTTCGTACTTTATGCACGGCCATACCGTTGATCCGATTGTGATGGGGCTTTTTGGAAAATGTTCAGGAGAATCCCGGAATGAACATAGGCTATAAGAGAATTGTGATACTCAACTCCTACATCCTTAAAATCACCCTTTACAGTGGAAAACGTGAAAAAGTAGCTCTTTGGACGATTAAATGGCTTACGCTGCCTAAACCGTAACAAATATACAAAAATTATGTGCACAGAATTGAATATCTTATAAAGCTCTACAAAAATGTCCGCGACAGCATATTTTTATCTCTGAAGGATAACTCACAATAACAATTTTTGTCTTTCATTGATGCCGAGATCGAGACAAGTACGTAGAATCCTATGCAAGTATAGCAGCACATGGTGACCCTTTTACGGATAACTCACAATAATGAATTTTGTCTTTTAGTTAATATATGCTAAGAAGATCGAGATAAGTAGATTCCCTGGTAACACCGGGTAATCAACACGGGGAATCTTAAAATAATTACGAAATACATTTATAATTATTTTTTTCATTTTACTTATTCAACTAATCATAAGACATTAATTAATTTCCGTCTTTCAGGTCATTTATGCCATGAAGATCGGGATGAGTAGATTCCCGGACAACATCGCGTAAACTGCTCGGGGTATCTAAAAATAATTACGTTATACAATTTTCCTTATACTTATTTAACTAAACATAAACCACATTAATTTTCGTCTTTCAGCCCATTTATGTCAAGAAGATCGGGATAAGTAGATTCCCCGGGCAACGCCGGGTAATCAACACGGAGTATCTAAAAAATATAAATTTATAATTATTTTTCCATTTACTTATTCAACTAAACATAAAAACACATTAATTTTTTCATTTATTTAGGCGTAGCAGCGCACGCCGGGTATTAGCTAGTATTCTGATAAATCTAAATATTCTTCTACAGTGTTTGTGAATTTTGATGTTGGCCTTAAATCTGTGTTTATTATTCTTTAATCTAGTTAACCCTAACATTGTGATATGGCTAAGATAACTAAATAATCTGCACACAATATTATTTAGAGTGTACCGTTGTTTGGAATAGCCTATGTTAAATGAACATAGTAGGCCTATAACCGCACTGACTTTTAGTAGGCCTACTGGTTCCTTGTACATGTCAAAATATTTTACAATGTGAATCACAAATATTAGATTTCCTCATAATTTGTATCGAGGTTTATTACAATGATTAGTATTGTTTTGATTTTTACAGAGCGCATAGGGAACATGAATGGTATTTTTTGCGCGATAGCGCGTTTTGTCGTATTGAACAGCAATGGCGACTATGATTGAAAGTTCAACTTGCTACATTTCGGGGTTGCCAACCTAAATAACTATACAGTAATATTACTTTTACACCCACATGTGGGAAGTAAAACCACTGTCCTCTATGTATACTATGCACAATGTATATAGAGAAAATATCCAAAAGGTAGTGTTAATATACGTTATACGAAACAAAGCACTGCATTTTAAATGAACTGAACTTTATTTGAAACAATATAAAACAATAAATACTTAGGCCTACTTATAGCCATGTTATCAATAATTGTTCTCAAGGCCTCCTGTTGTTTCAGCAAATAACATTGCCCACACTGTTAACGTTACTTAGTTGTTTATAATGAACGCAAATATTTCCAACAAAGATATTATTTTACTGTTATTTATTATTTGAAAACACCATCGCGCAGAAAATAATGTACAACGCACGTTTGTGAAGTGTTTTGCAGAATCTCGGAAATTAAAAACCTCGCTGTCGCTCGGTTTTTAAACATTTTTCCTCGGTTCTCTAAAAACCACTTCCCAATCTCGCATCGTAATATACTATTTCGATTAAATATACAAAACACACCTGTAATTGGCCTCTTATCAACTTTTAAATACAATTAATAACAAGTGTTTATTCAATTTCGTCTGTTTTAATTTAAGGCAATTCATTTTAAACCAACCATTGCCATCCAAGAAACTCGAAAAAAATATTTTCATATTCCCTATGTACTGTGTAATATCAGCCCAATAACATCATTATAAAGTATTAGAATTAGTGTTAATAAATGTATGCAATTTTCTTTTCTGAAAGCTCTTATACTTGTTACCCAATATTTATGAGATTTATTTTGACTGAAAAAAGTATTAGGCCCTACTTAATATCTAGATGCTGATATCGGCAGTAAACATCTAGCTTAAAAATACAATGTCAAGATCTGGAAAGCGTTCGGTCTCTTGCTTGACTTCCTAACGAACTAACTCACTGGCGCTATCGAACCCGTAGGTTCATAGCCGCGCGGACATATGTTCTCCATACATCCCTATCCTGAGCTAATGTTTTCCAATAATTCCCTGAAATCTTGATTAATGTTATTTTTCCACCTCATTTTTGGTCTACCAATTGGGCGTTTTCCCTCTGGTTTTCCTACAAGGAGCTTCCATGCACGTCTTTCATTCCCCATTCGTGTCACATGTCCTGCCCACCGCAGTCTACGAGACTTCACGGTTCTTATTATATCTGGCTTCCTATAAATACTGTGTACGGTAGTTCACTGTCATATAGTCTTTTCCACTCACCTCTCTGTTCATCTCTCTTTGGTCCAAACATTTTCCTAACAACTTTATTCTCAAATACTCATAATCTCCTTTCCTCCCTTAATGTAAGAGTCTATGCTTCGCATCCATATAATGTAACTGGTAGAATAACAGTTTTATATATTTTCAGTTTAATGTTTTTTAAAGGAGTTGGCACGATTAGAGTCCCTGTAACGCATAATAACATGCATTTACAGAATTGAGCTTATGTTTAACATGGTTGACTTCCATGGAAGAATTTCCAAGGAATCTCTGTAGGCTACACCTAAAGAAATTTAATAGTATCGAGTTAAAATAACATTCTTTTTAAAATCATCTTCATCCACTACAAACAACCATTTATATTGCCAATAATAATAGAAAACTGAAATATCTTGCATTCCTTTAAATTACCCAACAACAAAAATTATGTAAAAATGCTCAACGTTGAATTAATAAGTAGCCTATTTCTTCCCCCCTCTTTTCGTTTACACTGTTTTCCTTCTTGTTTTACCGTTTTGTTATTCTCACATATAGACGCAAGGACGAGACACACACCCAGACCCTAGGTGGAGATTAAAAATCCCCTACCCCGCCGAGAATCAAATCCGGGTCGCCACGGCGACGGACTATCAGGGGCGGCTCTTGTACTCCAGGAATTAATAGTTGAAATATGTCCATTTAAGTTACGGTACTTATTTCCTCTCTGTAGGCCTATATAGGCCTATAGTGATGAAGATATCTGCGCTTAATTAGGAGCTTCATCGCCGATACAATTCTTCTAAAGGAAACATTGTATAGCATTCTTGGATAATTTAAAAATTAATTTGTGCAAAATATAATAATGATATACATTTGAAATTTACATTTTTACATTTTGATGTACTACATTTTAACAAATCAGGTCATTAAAATCACACTTAAAAGTTGGGCTTTAGAAGGCCGAAAATGTTTGGCCGTAGAAATTTCAGACATATTTAACAGATCCTATCTTATTATGGTCCCAGCACCATTAAATGAGTGCAGTGACCACAGCTGGAGAAGTGTGGCTCATTCTGTGCTATCACGCTTGAGCTAGGCTCGTCGGCTGTACAATTTCCGATGCTTTGCTCTGAGGTGTTCTCACCTCATTTTACCTTAGTCCACACCGTCACACAGATGAATAATTATGCCGCTAAATATGCAACGCATAAGTTTCTAAACACTTCACCGATAGTCACGAAGTTATCTGCTAGGGAGACTCAACTACCCGTAGTTATACACATTGTCACTTCTTTCAGTAGTTGTAGTAGTAGGCCAATATATAATTTTGAATAGTAGAATGAAGGTGCGTGTGTCTGCGATGGTTCCACCGTAGTTCGCGGAAGGATGAAGAATTGCGGTCATTAGGCCCTATATAGGCTACATCTGACACAGATTTTATGAATACGAAGTAATTTATATGACATTAATCGTTTAGATCTGCTAAGACGTCACAATAATCAAAACGCGACATTACGATAGTTAGTACTAACATTATTTTGAGATCAGAAGGAAGAAATAACTTTGAATCCATTTAAGGAATGTAATATTGATTTTTTAAATTTGAATATATAATTCGTAAAAGTTTAACTTTATAAAATATTTGTTGTAGCCTAAGTTTTTTTATAAAGCACATGAATTAAAATGAAACTTGGTAACTTTCTCGATAAAATAAGGACAGTAAATATTTCTTTTAATTATAGACATATGCTATGTTAGTGGAAGATCATGTAATAGAGACAAGAATTTTTGTAAAGAAAAAAAAAAGTTCCACCTTGGTTCATTCATGATAGAAGAAATATTTACTTTCTAAATGTTAACAGGAACAACAAATTTACCATATAAAATATTTAAAGTTTTTATTTAAAATAATTAAAAATAAATGCAGGGTGATTCAAAAGTCTCTTGACATTTCGTCAAACTAATGTTTTATGCCAAACTTGTTATTACATATGGAAAGTAATGATAAACTCAGTGCATTTCAATGTGGCGGTCCTCTAAGTCTCGGCCCAGACTCCATCTTTCTTGTGTACAGTGAAACACTTTTGCCAGCATAGCTGGTGTGATTGCAGCTATTCGGTTTCTCAATTGCTGGAAGGTGTTGATCTTCACTTCATACACTTAGGACTTAACAAAACCCTAAACAAAGATGCCAAGTGGTGTCAGATCTGGAGAGCGGGCCGCCCAAATTCTCGGTGAACCACGACATCTACCTGGGAAAACTTAGTTAAGGTGGTCACGAACAATGATGGCAAAATGGGGTAGTGCACCATCTTGCTGGAAAACTACAGTATCTTGTACAGCATCCTTTTTCAGGTATTGTTCTAACATGTCAAGATGGTTACTTCCAGTTACTGTTGTTTCCGCAAACATGAACGGCCCGTAAATTGTTGTTTTAGTTATTCCCAGCTACACATTTACCTTTGGTGTGTCTCTCTGAAACTCTTGTATGGCGTTTGGCTGTTCGCCTGCCCAAATACTACAATTATGTCTATTGACATGTCCACATGCATGAAATTATTCCATCATAAAAATGCATCGACTCCGGCCGGGTTTGAAGCCGCGACCCTCGGAACTAGAGGCGAGAAACGTAACAACTAGACCACCGCGGCGACAAATACTTGTATGTTTCGGAATTAGTAAATTCTAAATATACATATAAAATTGCCTCTATCAAATTCAGAGACCTTAGAATGGTTCATTAGAGATAGCAACTAAAGAGGTTATTACTGAAAACATGGTTAAAATAATACTCATTCATTGATCGACACGTTATTCGTGATTACTTTTTGAGAACTGATAGCACATTCTTATTCTAAAGCTATAAAATTTGGTCAAAATAAAAAACGTGCTCTTTCTTAAAAAGTAGGCCTAATTGATTAAACGGAAATAGAAAGTAGGTCATTGTGTATTTACATAACCTGTACTTCTCAAATATAAATTTGAATATCTTGAGTTAAGTAAGAATGTACTTTTATCTCTTAAATTGTGATCATTAAGTAGAAGCAACATTATTTGGTCATACGCATATGGTTGACTTTCTATATCGGACCACACAATTTGTTCAGTATTTGAGAAGACATTTTGTTCTTTATAATTAATTTAGATATTTTTTAAATAAATAACAAACATATGTGTAGCTTATATTAGAATTTAATATTAGTTACAGCTAGGTGGAAAATGTGTTTGAACACATTGGAATGGAAGCGTATTACCACGGGTTATACATATTGTTGATTTTCGCGGATATAAGTATGATTAAGAAAGGTGTCTTGGGTTTTCCGCGTCATGGATTCAATGTTGGCCTCTGGCCACTGATTCCTCGATAATAGCATACAGGATCCCTACCTCGCATCGTAATATATTATTTTGCGCGATAGTGCGTTTTGTCATACTTACCAGCAATGGTGATCATGATTGAAAGTTCAACTTCCTTCATTTCGGGGTTGCCAACATAAATATCTATACTATAATATTATATAATGCAATCGACGTGCGGGAAGTAAAACCACTGCCCTTTATGTATATAGAAACATATATCCAAAAGGTAGTGTTAATATATATTATATGAAAGAAATAACTGCATTTTAAATGAACTGAACTTTATTTGAAACAATATTGAAAGATGACTTAACAAAATTCTACTGAAAACTTTTAGACTTTTTATCTTCATGTCCAATATTCTTCTTTTTGAGGAAGCTAACTACTTAACAAAATCTGCAATATTGATACCTTCTTTTAAATTTATCATCGTCAGCATTGAATATTCTGACCACAAACTCGCTGGAGATTTTAATGTTTCACTCCTAAGCACGAAATAAGCAATCATATTTTTTTCAGTTACACTAACAATTCTTCTCCTCCAGCCACTTTCTGAATTAAATGCATGTTTTTTTTTTCATATCTTAATTTAGATTTCTCTGGTACTAAAGAAGCACACCCAACTTCCCGCGCTTCTTCAATTTCATCGTTTTGATTACTATCATTCATACTTGCAGCCATTTTATGCGAGATAGATATCAAGGCTACTGTTATCTCGATAATTATTTTCAGCATTTAACATGTATACATTGACCAAACTGCTAACGTCTATTGTTTATAATGAACGCAAATATTTCCAACAATAAATATGTTATTATTTTACTATTATTTATTATTTTGAAAACACCATCGCGCAAAAGTAATGTACAACGCACGTTTTTGAAGTGTTTTACAGAATCTCGGGAATTAAAAACCTCGCTGTCGCTCGGTTTTTAAACATTTTACTCCATTCTGTAAAAACCATAATATACTATTAGAGCAACAGAACTAACTTTTTTCTTGTAATTTTTGAACTTGTTTTCTTTTGGCATTTATTTCTGTACCATATCGATCATACGTTGTTGAATCGATATAGCCTACTTGTCAAAGAAGTTAATTTGCGGAGATACCCCTCATTACGAACAGGAAGAAGCAATTTTATCAACAGGAAGAGGAAAATTTATCGGTCAATGAAATAAATAGTCATAATATTCTATGTAGGTATCGGTAATAAAAGAAAATTAATATAAAAACATCCCTCGTAACATAAATGATTGAAGAAAAATTAGGAAGACAGCAATTTACAAGGAATACTACAAGCTACAATTGTATATGATATGTTGCAATGTTTTCGCTTACATTTCTTAATTATACTTCATTAGAATTTTTAAAATGCCACATATCAAAACACAGAATTTTCCTTGATAACCACTTACTAATTTTCTGACATGTAAATTGATTAGAACTTTAAAAAATAATTATATTGCATTATAAGTGGCAGACCTTTGTAAACAGATGTCTGAGGCGTACTTTTTATGTAAGATGCCCGGAAATATTATCATAAGTAATGCCACGAGTGATTTCCAAATTATCGATAAATTCACGACTCACGAAGTGAGGAGTTAATTTATCTAGAGAATTTGGAAATCAAGAGTGACATTTGTTAGGACTATTCAACGAATAAAATTAAGCTGTTTACTCACAAATCATCATTTAACCATAGTTATTTTAAAATATTTAAATATTTAATGTAAACTGCGATGTTTGAAAACAAATGAGAAACGATTGATACGCTTAATTTGCTTCTTTTGTTCGTCACTGGAACCAGATCATATTATTTATTGCCAAAGGAACGCAATATTGTAAGAATGCACTCTAGTGGAGAAAAAATGAAACACATCAAACTGTATATTAATTCATTTCTCATGTCCTATGATGTAAATATGACTATTATATTTTTCTGGGAAAAATATATTTAAGAAAGTGCAAACAGTGGTTTCTTTTTTTAGTGGTGTAATCAATTGCTACAAATGTTTTTATATTAACTCCTGCATGCGCTATGTGTTGACATTCATGCACTATATATACAATCTGGTAGGCGTATTTCTTGGGGAGTCAGTTACTGCAAAATAATGGTATGACCTATTCAGAATGTTAAAACAGAGGTGCTTTCTTTATTATGATAAACTTTAGTTGGTAAATTCTAGGCGAAACACGGCTGTGATTGGTTGTAAATAAAAAATCATTGATTTTCATTTTCATTGAAAATCACTGACTCCCATTTCGGGCATGAGTTAAATAGTCATAAGTAATGCCGCGAGTGATTTCCAAATTATCTAGAGAATTTGGAAATCAAGAGTGGCATTTGTTAGGACTATTTAACGAATAAAATTAAGCTGTTTACTCACAAATCATTATTTAACTATAGGTATTTTTAAATATTTATACTTATATTTAATGTAAACGGCGATGTTTGAAAACAAATGTGAAACGATTGGTACGTTTCATTTGCTTCTTTTGTTCATCACTGCAACCAGATCATATTATTTATTGCCAAAGGATCGCAATGTTGTAAGAATGCACCGTAGTGGAGAAATTTATAACCAACATTTATAGGTATTAATTAATTTCTGATGTCCTATTGTAAATATGTCAATTACATTTTTCTGGAACGTCATTTCCTGGTAAATAATTCATTTAAGAAAGTGCAAACTGTGGTTTCTTTTTTTTTGTGGTATAATAAATTGTTATAAATGTTTTTATATTTATCTTTCGCATGCACTTTATGTTGACATTCATACACTATATATATATATATATATATATATATATATATATATATATATATATACACAATATGGTAGCCGGATTTCTTGGAGAGTCAATCACTGAAAAATATTGCTATGACCTATTCAGAATGTTAAAAATGAGGTGCTTTCTTTATTATGATAAACTTCAGTTGGTAAATTCTAGGCGAAACCCGACTGTGATTGGTTGTAAATTAAAAATCATTGACATGTGATTGGTCATTGACTCCCATTTGGAGCATGAGTTAAATAGTCAAAAGAAGAACTGTGGAGAAAAACCAACCATTCTCAAGTATGTCACCAAATAAAACAAAGAAAGTGAAATTGGATAAGTCACACATTGAGAAAACCAGACGGAGCCATCGAGAAGACTGCATTAGATTGGAATCCGCAAGAAGTAAGAAAGACGGGACGATCTAGGAAAACTTGGAAGCGATCAGTAGAGGTGGAAGCAAAGGAAAGAGGGAAAAGCTGGAAACAAGTGAAATGGCTGACTGGAAGCAGAATACGCTGGAGGAACTTTGCTGCTGCCCTATGTTCTATTTAGGAATTACAGGAAATAATAAAACAGCAGTCTACATACTTACTCACTAGTAACAACTGAATAATATGATAAAAGCCAAAGTTTCAGCATCTGAAAATTAACTTTATAGCTTAATATGTAAGGTCTATTAATGCGTCATGAGTCTCTAATTAAGTTGTGTGATGTCGTTGGTCACGCATAAAGCATTGTAAAATGCTGGAGAAAACTGTAGCTACGTCTAAATTAGCATGTTATATGATGGTAATCAGATTTGAGTGATATTTTCTTGTGAAGTTGAATCTCTCAATCAGAAGACAAGTCGCTATTTTAGGGGGGGGGGGTCATTGTCTGCCCACGCCTGGTAGCTTGGATCCGGCAGGTGCGAATTCAACTTTGGAATTTATAATCTAGTCGAGATAGCTACTTGCTTAAAATAATTTTATTGCCAAATTATCACTTCCAGATTATGTCTGAGACACCTAAACTAAAGAGTCATTGGCATTAGTTGTATATTTACATAGATTTATCTTAACGAACGTTGTAAATATGGTATTAGTAAATTCTATAGGCCTACGTATAATTGCAATTTATTTAACTTCTTAATATTATTTTTTAATAAACAAAGTCTATCACAATTTTTTATTTTATACACCTTACTATAAACGATATTAAATTTAAAAGTTAGTAAACCGGTTACAAAATTTTCATAATAATAAATATAAATTATAGCTCATGTTATTCAATGAGTTCTTTTTTAAATACTTGCTATTTAATATTTTAAACTCTATAGAACTATAAGTGGCTACTAATAAATTAGACCAAATCGTACTAATTTTATAAATATCTTAATTAGCAATATGTTTTAATACTTGATTTTATGATTTATAATATTATGACTTTGCTCATATGTGTTAACTTATGAGTTTGTAAATATATATATGATTAAGAAAGTTTTCTTAGGTTTTCCGCGTCATGGATTCAAGTCGGCCTCTGGCCACTGATTCCGACGTTTCGGCATGATCCCACATGCCATTATCAAGGAATGACATGTGGGATCATGCCGAAACGCCAGAATCAGTGGCCAGAGGCCGAACTAAATCCATGACAATCCTAGTTTATTAATTAGATTTCATAGCCTCATCAAAAATAATTAGAAATAAATTAAAATTAAACCCAAAAATTTACCTTTTAAATTCCCAAGAAAACCCAAGAAAACGTTCTTAATCATACTTATATCCGCGAAAATCTGCAATATAATATATATATATATATATATATGTGTGTGTGTGTGTGTGTGTCCATGTGTGTTTGTTACTTAGTTAACGACCTAATAAGCTTGATCATGCATTTTTAGCGTAAACATTCAATTTGAATTTGAATTTGAATTAACAAAGAAAACTAAAGTTAAAATCACCCGTTTTTAACAATAATTTCATATTTAAAACATTTTTAGGTCTATTCTTATCAGCTATATATAATTACAAACAAATGGGGTTTACTTTGTGACTGGAGGAGTAATTTTATGACAGGATTTATTGTGTACACACCATCATCATCCATATGTTCAGAGGCCCTGTTGGCGCGCGCGCGCCGCACGCACACGCGCACGCACGTACGCACACACACACACACACACACACACACATATATATATATATATATATATATTTAGAAAGAAAGAGAGAACTGACCAAACACGGAATAGTTTCCCTATATTCCTTAAAATGGAATACCTATTTTTTTAAAGAACATTTAGTTTCAAGATGCAAGGTTGAGTTATCTTCTATTTCGTTCACTCGCGATTGTCAGTCGGGATGGCATTGTTATGATGTGAGTGTATTGTTTTCTCATTGCTCCGACATTTTGAAGGTATGTAAACATGATGTAATTCTCATTAACAAATGAGTAATAATAATAGTCCTCTTGTTTGAGTAGTTGTATGCATGATACTTGTTACATTACTATTACATCTTGCTGTTTGTGTTTTATTATTTGTAAATAATGACTACAAGATTTTTCAGTTATGAAATTCCAAATATGGACCATAATAAGGGATCGAATTAATGGAGGATTCCAGATTTTGATGCAAATATATAATTGGTGGGTTTTCTGTTTCTTTAAAATGTTAAAATGTATTTTTCCGAATATCTTCATCGCTTTAAAAATTAAACAAAAAACTGCAATAGAGATAAGATGTTTGAAGCTATACAAATGGACCGAGAAAAGAAAATGGGTCATATGAAAGCATCAAATGCATTTTGGAATGCTTAGAACTACACTGTTTCGTCTTTGTCAGGCAAATGAACTATCTCAAAATGAAGAAGCAGCTATCGGCATTAGGTAGGAAAACAGTGATTTGCACAGAACTTGAATATCTGTTAATTAAATACTTCTTGAGAATGGAACATCCATGATTAAATCTGAAACATATACAGAATGCGAATCTTCTCGTTAATCTTCGCCTTCCATTCCAGTTTGGGCTTTGTAACTCTATCGGACATAAGCCCGATATCAGTAAAAAGAGCTAAAACATATAATAGGGGAAGCTACTGTGACAATTATAACTTCATTATATAAAAATAACCTCACAGAAAACTAAAAGAACGGAAATTGAAAGTACTTACAAAACAATGTAAGAATAAAAACTGAAACCAAAAGGAAAGGGAACCTACGGAAGAAGCAGAAAAAAGGAATTAACTGATAATGGCAAAGTTAAACTTGATACAGCGAATGAACCTGATGTTCCAATGGTCAAGAATCTACTAATTCTGCGGACGCCTGAATGTATGTTCTGTCAACAGTTTTCTTTGGAAACGCTCAGGGAGAAATGCAAGTCAAGTGCCTAATGTGTGGGTTTTGGGCACTTAATGACAGTGCTGATCCAAAGTTTGATAACTGGATTTGTGGTTTCTATAAATAGAATTATAAAGGAGTCTTATGCCCAATATCAACCTATGCTTCGGAGACAAGAGCGGGTACTTCAGAATGAAACAGATCCTAGAGACAAATAAAATTAATATTATTGGAATAATGTTGTATAAAACTAGAAGAGACGAGGTAAGTAGTGTAGAGGTCATAAATCAGTTAAATATACAAGCAATACATGGTTGGGTGAATAGAACAAGAACATAATGGAACCAACATGTATTTCTCATGACATCAGACAGAATTGTACATGTGGCAAGGAACACTCTACCTGTAGACGAGAAGAGATTTCCTGGAAGACCAAAAAGAGTTGCAGGACTCTTAATTTTTGGAAGGAAGAGGCTGTAGGCCTGATATAATGGCAAGAAGAAGAGAAATATATACATATATATAATCCATCCATAGTAATTATGCCCGATGGCAGATCTTTCACTGCAATCATAACACTTAAATGCTATGCTTTGCAGTTTTACTAGGGAATTATAGGTGTGGTAGCTTCCCATTGTTTTCCACACCGGTGAAGGATGATGCTGATAATGATAAGGATGATGATGATGGCCGGATGATTTTGGGGACCGTTGGGCCCAAAGCTTCCTGACATTTTTCTCACAGGTGAGGAAAAACCTCTAAAAAATGTCACCCAGGAGCTTGTCCCGATCGGGAATCGAACCCTGACCCACTGCGTGACAAGGTAGCACGCTACCTCGAGACCACAGCATATATACGTTTCAATATCATTCATTAGTAAAGTTATTTGATTTCATAGAAAATTGAGGCTGTTTTCAACAATATTCTTCTACGTTATCCACATAGTCCATATATATATATATATATATAAATAGATAGATAGATAGATAGATAGATAGATCATGGGTTGATTAATGTCTTTGACATCGTCCGATTCCTAATAGCCAATTTTATCAGTCCATCCAATCTCCTGGTTGTAGATGTTTCTCCTTCATATATAAACATATTCCCTGACTCCAGGAGGTATATATATACCTTTATAATTTTAAAAATTATTATTATAGATTTTTATATTATTAATTGGTAATAAAACACAAGGCTCGTAATAAGTCAAGCAAAAATATATAACTTGTTACTAATAAATATATTTAATTTGTGCTATGATTTGTTTATCTTTTTATTTCCAAAACAAAATGGTATTTTATATTTGGTCACTTTCCTGTCTCTCTCTCTCTCTCTCTCTCTCTCTCTCTCTATATATATATATATATATATATATATATATATATATATGTGTGTGTGTGTGTGTGTGTGTGTGTGTGTGCCAAAACAACTTGGTAGCATTAAATTTAATAGGTAAAGTAGTTGAGAGGAGTACAGTCTAGATGCGAGAGGGGATAAAATGTAAAATATGATTTTCGAATAACTCTGAAACGCCTGGAGCAATTTCAATCAAATTACTTACACAAGTATAATAAAATATGGAAAAAATCTGACAACACCGCTAGGGTGAGTGAGATGGAGTAACATTTAAAACTAGTGGAAAATACCTATAATAATATCGAATCCGCAGTTATTTGTCTGGCTTAATCTAATCTATAACAGTCCCAATGGTATTCACCGACCAAGTTTGACAAGTTCCCCTAAAGGAGTGAAGGGGTGAGAAGGAATGAAAAATGATCTGACATTAGAACCGAAACCATAGTTTTCGGGGCAGTTAAGCTGATTTGTAACAGTACCTATGATATTTAAGCCCATGTTTGATCCCTAGCGCCGTTAAAGGTGAGAAAAAAATGTCCAAAATGACCGAGATTGGTGTCTAATTAATAGTTTTTGGAGTTGACATGCTCATTGGTGACAGTCACAGACATTTAAACCCACATTTAACCCCTAGCGGAGAAGGAGGGAGTGATATGCAAAAATAATACAAAAATAAACTGAATTAGTGTCAAACCCATAATTTTATATGTCATTGAGATTGGCAGTGACTCTCCTATGGCGTTTAAGTACAAAATTCTGACCATGGCTGAATTGGGAGGGGTGAGAGGGAGTGATAAAATGTCCAAAGTGACCGAGATTGGTGTCGGTTCCAAAGTTTTTTGGGCTGATTATCAGTTTCGAAGACATTTAATCCTAAGTTTGATCCCTTGCACCCTTAGGGGATCGAATATGTGTCGAATCCACAGTTTTTGTTGTCACGAATCTGACTGTTGATAAGAAGATCGGGATACATTTTGACCCGAACAATGCCGGGTAATCGGCTAATATATTATAATAATTAAATATTAAAACAAATTGATCATTGGAAACTTACGGAGTAGAACGAGTCTTCGATAATGTCTGAAAAAATGCATCTGAATATAATAATTAGGCAGAGAGTAAGTGGCAGAATAAAAAGTAATATTACTGAAAGGTTAATATTTTGAAGAAATGAAACTTAATAAAAGCATGTGTGAATTTTTGGTTGACGGTTCTGACCTTTATTGTTTAATCTCCCCTTTTTCATCTTTGTATATGACTCCATCTGCTCAATTTGGGGGCAAGATTTGTGACAGTTTCTAACTAGAATGAAATACTACTCGCTAACATTCAAAATGTTTAATAGAATAAAACAAAATGGGGCACTTCGAAGCTCTGTTTCTAAGCAATTAAATTTTGTTACATTTTATTAGCATAGATACCTACATCTTGATAGTAAAGTGCAAATACTTTATTTGCCTGCGGCAAGAATAAAGCAACTTAGTAAACAGCTGCGTGTCGCAGGAAAGTCTGATCTTACAGGAGTTAATGTTACAACGAGAGCTCACTGTCATATAAGAGTAGAATGGAATTTATTGCCTTTTTTTCAGAATAAAGAAAATACATATGCATTTACATTGCGCACGGGCCTGCTTGGCCGTACGTGCATTATTTTTCCATGAATAAAAAATAAAACTAATAATATAAACAAATACCTACAAATACACCTGTATCAAAAAACAATAACAGGCTACATATAAGTAAAATCTATGTCTGCACTAAATCAAAATAATACATATCTACATTCATCCACATTCCGTACATTAATATTAAAAAAAAATGCTAGAAAACAAATTAGAAAAGAAAAAAAAAAGCACACACACATACACCCACAACACCCCACACATATACACATCGCACGCTCATACCCCCCCTCCCCCCGTCACTGCAGACATTAAGTGCACTATCAGACTATTCAACTTATCAGACCTACTTATTATATAACATGATTAAAGATCGAAAACAAAGACCATATTGAGATTCTTCTTATTGTTAATACATATATCCTTAATCTACAATTTTGTTATATCTCAATTTTCTTACTGTACCCAAAAATTTGCATGTTTTTGATTCACTCTCGATCCGTCCTAAAAGATCCCACTCTCCCTCGATCCGACCTGAGAAATCTCTCCGGCAGCATCTGTAATCTAAGTTGTTCTGTCTCTCTACAGAATGCTATAATATGCTGCCAGTTTTCATGGTCATCGCATAGTGGGCATAGTTTAATGCCTTCCTCATTTGTTAAATTATGGGCCATCCATCCCCCCAAATGAAACCATGCAATAGCACTTTTATCATCCCCATCCAAAGAGTCAATATATTTCTCCCTTCCCCACGAAAGTTTCAGTTCTGTTTGCAGGGTGAGCAATATTTTCTGACTACACTCTGCTTCTATATACTGTCTGTCTATATCGATTAGTCTCTTCTTAACTGTCCTCCAAACATTTCTATTATTCCGCGTACTCCTCTCCCATACCCAACCCATCCCTATGCCCTTCAATCCCCTTTCTACACCGATTACCCAATCTCCCGAAACACACTGCCTTTTCTGTTCATTGTAACACTCTGCTCTAAGCGAGTCCTGATTCCCGTTTATTATGTCCAACCAATACTTAATAGCCATAATTTTGCCCCTTATTGTGTCCGAAAATGTACCGAATTCCTTCAGTATGCCACAATTTGAAGTCCCCGTTGCTAATCTCATCGCTTTCTTAAGAAACATAGGTTGAATTTTATCTAGTGTCCCCGTTCGTTCCCAACCCCATATTTCTGAGCCATACAGCATGGTCGCTTTCACAGTCGAAGAATAAACCTGTTCTAGTGTACGCATCGGTATGTTTCGCAATTTTGACATATTATTAAGCATTTCGCTTGTCCGGCACCTAGCTCTCATTGTTGCATTTTCGATGTGTCTCGTCCATTTTCCATTCATTGTCAAAGTCATCCCCAAGTAGACAAAGTTATTAACATTTTCTAAATTCTCACCACGGTATGTCCACCTTTCCCTCCCGCTGTATACCGACCCGTTTCTAAAAGTCATGGCTTTCGTTTTGCTAACGTTAACAGTAAGTCCCCAAGTCGTACAGTATGTCGATAGTAAATCTAAACCCTTCTGCATGCCATCTATTTTTGTGGAAAAGAGGCATAAGTCATCTGCATACATTAGAACAGGAATACTTCGCTCACCCACCGTTGGAGCATCGATCCCCTCTACTTCCAGCATCAAAGCTACATCGTCTATAAATAAGTTAAATAACAGTGGTGACAATACGCATCCCTTAACTGCCTTTATATTTTCTGAAACTTGGTCCCTCCCATATTTAACACAGAACTCCACTTTTTTATAAATTCCCATTAGCGCCCTAATCAAAGTTCCCGATACTCCTAGTTGCCATAATTTCTGCCATAGGGCATTGCGTTCAACAGAGTCAAATGTTTTTTTCAGATCTATAAAAGTACAGTGTAACCTGCCTCGTTTGACACTCAAACATCTGTTAATTGCAGTTCTCAGGACAAATAGATTGTCCGCCGTCCTGAAGCCTTCCCTGAACCCGGCTTGGTATCTATCTAGTATTGGATACACATTTTGGCGGAATTTAGGAAAACATAACATGATACAATTTACAACAGAGCAAAGGTTTTAACTTTAAATATCTATACAAGAATAAAAAATAACGATCTTTTCTAAGGATTTGATACTTATGTGGTAATGTAGATGTCCTTATATTATTATTATTATTATTATTATTATTATTATTATTATTATTATTATTATTATTATTATTATTATTATTATTATTTTTATTATTTATTATTATTATTTATTATTATTATTATTATTATTATTATTATTATTATTATTATTATTATTATTATTATTATTATTATTATGTACTAGCTAATACCCGGTGTGCGCTGCTACTCCTAAATAAATGTTTGTCTTTCTACCAGCCTTGAGCTGCTATGCTTGCCCGGGAATCAGCTTATCCCGATCTTCTTGCATCAATGAAACACAAAAATGGTTATTGTGAGTTATTCGTAAAATATAAACATATGCTGTCGCGGACATTTTTTGTAGAGTTTTTTGAGATATTCAATTCCGTGTACAATGATTTGGTGTATTTGTTATGGTTTAGGCAGCATAAACCATTTAAGCGTCGAAATAGGGACTTTATTTCACGTTTTTCGCTACAAAGGGTGATTGTTAGGGGTGAAGTGGTTGAGTATTACAACTCTCTTATAGCTGTTCACCCCGGGAATCTCGTGAACATTTTGCAAAACAAAAAACACATCAAAATCGGATCAACGGTATGGCCGTGCATAGAATACGAACAAACAAACCAACAAACAAACATTAATTTATATGTATATATATTAGATTATTATTTATTATTATTATCATCATCTTCATCATAGCACATTCACGAATTTAGGCAATTTGTTGACCTGTTTCGGCCTCAAGAGAAACACCATCCAGAATCAATAGTAATAAAATTCATTGTTAAAACCGTGGAGGTGGAGAGTCATAAAATAAAATAAGCTAAAATATACCTTCTTAGGTAAAATCCGTCGTCCTCAACTTATAAAACGTATAATCTTTATGCCTGTAGGCCTTTCAGGACATCCGTCCCATCTTCAGTAGTTCATTCTTCTCTACAGCATCCAGTATGGTGTTTGATGATGCTGGACCAGCAAAGGAAGAAGAAGAATATTACTTTTACAATATTAGCGCCAATATTTTATTATAAAAGAAATATTATTCCATTAAATTTTGTCTTCATAAAAATTAGGTTAAATTCGAGGATTGATGTTTAGATCATCAACATCAAGACTTAGGCCCTCTGGCCCGTTTCGATTTCAAGAGATTTGGTATATGTAGATCATTAACCATTTAAAGAAACTATTGCCTAAAATTATGAAATTATGTAATGAGAAACGCCATAATTTACCATAGCCAAATCTGGCCTATAATTAATTTCAACTTGTTGACTAATGCATACACACTCGTATATAAGGGATTGAAAGTATAGCCCTATTTAAATGTATTAGATTTTTAATTTCATAAGTAATATTTTGTATTAGGCTATCTTCAGTAAATATTGTACATTTTCCTTTAAGCTATGTTACTTACAATAATTATTAATAAACTGTCATTTACTTTTCGTGGTCATAGTGAAAACTGAAACCACTTTGGGAAGTTTCAAGTTAAAGTGACCAAATTATTCTTTTAGTTTATTTTAAATAACACACTGTTTTGTTCTTCTTTTTTGCTCTTTTCAGTGATTCTTTTGTAATCTAGCCTGATTGTTTTTACTATGGAAAAGTAATTTAAAGTAGTCAATTTAAAAATTGAGTAACCCTAGGGCCTATATTGTCGTAAATGTTCCTATTCTTCAACTTCTGACATCATACTGAGAGCCCTTTTATTCATTAAGATGAGAAGGTACCTTATAAATGGGCAAAATTTGAATTTTTGTTTCTTCGCTCATATACTTACCTTGAAATTTGTTCTATATGAATATAAATTGGGTTTGCATCACAGACGTACTTAAAGGTCCTAGGTGTGGGTTTAAAGGACATGGTGCAGGTAGGACTGTGAGTAGTGTAAAACTTTAAACTCAATTTCCCGCTATTTTTGTTTTTGCGAGCCTTATGTTCCTTTTCTCTGAAACTGTTCATCCCAGAGACATGAAATTTTCACAGGCTGTTTGTCTGGTACTTAGGCATAATCTGGCATTTTTTCTACATTTTAATGTTGTTATTCAGAGTCTCCAACAAATATTTTCCTTTTCAAAATGCACCAAAAATTGTATTGTTTTTTAAAAATTCTTACTGTTTCAGTTTTAATGCTGTGTTCTGGAAAAACATGTAATTTTATTGCCAAATAGTGTATGTATATGTGAGAAAAATTAATGTTCTACTGTAAACAGTTCTTCTTCTGAAAAGGAACATTAACATTAGAATATTTAACGTGGAGGAGTTACAAGGTACCTTCTCCCCTTAAGTTAAACGATTCGTCTGTTTAAGCAAAACAAGATTCATGTACTTCCGTGGATGTGAATAAACTACAAACTACATATTATTAATATATAAAATATTTCATAATCCCAACTATACGCTTCTAGAGACTGTTAGGGTGATATTAGTAATCAGACCTAAAGCCTAACTTCAATGTTTCATAATTCCAATGATAAGTTATTGTTTTAGAAGTTTTAGACAGATATTAGTAGTCAGGCCTAGAATTTTGCTGACAAATCCATGTTCGGGAACCTACAGATTTTCATCATCATCATCTTCTTCTTCTTCTTCTTCTAGGTATGGGCCTGTTGGCCCGTTCCGCTGTACAATATACTACAGGTCGACCTTCTGACGTCGTTTCGCTCTTCGTTATATTTCTTCGGCCTTAAGGTTTATAATAAAGCATCTGTTTTGATAAACGATTATATAGATTATATCTCATAAATTTGACAATATACAAATATCTGTGAGAGTTTCCTTGCAAGAAAACTATCAAAGGTCTCATATTGTAATCTTCTTTCCCGTGCCAAATCATTCAAGTCTACTTGCTCTACAACATGTGTTCCATGTTTAGAATTATCTGGTTGAAAGTCAGGGTCTTTGAAGTAGAGGCCTCTGGCTCCGGGGACAACTCAGACCGGGAATTGCTATTTTCTTCACCATTACTATCACTATTTCGCTTCTTAGGGGGTAGAGACGCAGCAATTCCTCACTATGTGGAACAGGTCATATGGCAGAAGATATATCTGGATACTGAATAACATGTTTACTTTCCCTAGACGTGCCATATATATCTGTTATGCAAAAGTAACAATCATTGATATGATTTGTTGGTTCTCGCCACACTATAGGTACACCAAATGGCAACGCTTTGAGTTTGCCATGTAACAATTGTCTAAGATTTGTCGTACAAGTGATACAACATTGATGAGGTGATCATACATTATCCTGATCACCAATTTAACACCCGAAGTATAAAGAATATGCACGTTATGCAATGTTATATATTTTTTCCTTTGATTTCTGGGAGTAAACCGGCCAAAAACCCAACAAAAATTAATCCGGATTATTTCTGCACTTCCGATGCTAACCAGCCTTTGCATTACACCACTAAACCTTAAATTACTTCTGAAAAAATTACACTAAGTGAAAAAGAAACCTCACAATATCCTACACTGCCGTCAACACGTCCAAAATGAGACTGACGATTCGTTTTGCAGGTGGAGAATGCGTATTTTAAACTGGTAGGCAAAATCACCACCCAAGTAGCATATTAAACCTCCGGCTAATATAATGCATTATCCTGAAAAATATATTTTTGTTTACCAACTAATTTCCTGTTCTGTCAATAACGCAAGTTACATCAGGTTTTATGCAGGAAATACCCCATAATAAAAAAGTGCTAGCCCAGTCTCTACCTGGGTTTTTATCTATGTGATATCTACTTTTAGAAGAAAATACCGGTATCCTGTTAACCGACACAGTATTCGTTAGATGAAATAACAAATACGATAACACATTTTCTCAAATGAACACACAAAGAAACAACTAAATTAACACAAAAACAAAATATTCTCATTTCATGTTCTTAAAAACGACTTAAAACTTATTTTTGGTTTGAATCTGCAATTTATATATATATATATATATATATATAAATGATCCCACTACAGGCCTCATGAGGCCCTTGGGGTGGTAGGAGGTTAAGGCTCCCACTTTTTCTACACAATCGGCACTTGATGTCAGCCGTATTGTAGGCGTGACGGCCGCCCTTTACTCCCAGAACAAGAATCTGGTACTAATTTCCGGCTGAGTCGACCCCAGGGCCATAGTGCCGCCAAAAGGTTTGGGTCAGTTTAAAAATCCTGACCCACCGGGACTCGAACCCTCGACCTTCCGCCTTGTAGCGTAGTGCCTTAACCACTACCCCACGGCGTGCTTGCTAATTTTGATGATCTCATGCTAAGACCATCAGTTGGCCAGACGAAATTTAAATTATAGAGTTGCCATGTTAACAAGTAATAACTATTGTAATACAATCTCAACTTACGTTTAAATTGTCAATTAAAAATAATTGTGTTCTTAAAACTTGTATCTTTTGAACTAAGGGAAAAATCCAGTCATTTTCGGAATCAGCACATCGTTTCCCATCATTTTATTTATTTATTTCCTGTGATTCCCAAATGGAACATAGGGCAGCAGTAAAGTTCCTCCAGCGTAGTCTGCTTCCAGCCAGCCATTTAACTTGTTTCCAGCTTTTCCCTATTTCCTTTGCTTCCTCCCCTACTGATCGCTTCCAAGTTTTCCTACTCCATGCGGCTTCCAATCTAGTACAGTCTTTTCGATGGCTCCGTCTGGTTTTCTCAATGTGTGGCCTACTCAATTCCACTTTCTTTGTTTTATTTCCCATTAGAATCAGTTATTTTCGCTTCGAAGGTAAACATTGTGTTGGGTAGGGTAATTAATAATGTTCACCGTTTACGATGTGAGGTTGGGAAGTGGTTTTTACAGAATTGAGGAAAATGTTTAAAAACCGAGCGATAGCAAGGTTTTTAATTTCCGAGATTCTGTAAAACATTTCACAAACGTGCGTTGTACATTGTTTTTTGCGCGATGGTGTTTTCAAAATAATAAATAACAGTAACATAATAATATTTTTGTTGGAAATATTTGCGTTCATTATAAACAATTGACTAACGTTAATAATGTGGCAATTGTTTATTGGTTGAAGCAACAGGAGGCCGTGAGACCATTTAGTTTTAAAATAACAGGAGGCCATGAGACCATTTAGTGTAAAATGGCGGCAAGTACGTCTTTATCTTAATATATAAAAATTACGTGTCACGTTGTTGTCCGCGATGGAATTCTAAATTACTGAACCGATTTTAATAAAATTTTGCACACTGTGTGCTGTTTGATCCAACTTGAGACCTACGGTTGTTTATAACTAAATTTATAGTCGCATTATTTTTATTGCAAATTATTTGTTTATTATTTAACAAAGAGTTATAATTAACTGTGAGTTCCATACGATTATAACAGATGGCGGTGTAAGGTAATTGGTTTATTATTTAACAAAGAGAGATCCAGGTGGCTGTGCTTTTTGTTGCAACCGCGAATTTAAATTGAATTACAAATATTGATTATTTCATAATTTAAGTGTGTTCAGTGTTTATTTTATTTTCAATATATTGACAATAATATTAATTTCGAGTGTAAGTATTAGTCTTAAGTAATCTGGCTGAAAGACAGCAATTTAATTTAAATTTAACTGGACCGAGAACGGACATTGAACAATATGGCGAATCAGTTCTAGAGACCATGAATGATAAGATATCAAGTGAATTTCCGCAAATTGGTATAGGCCTATGTGACATAAATCTTACATCTAAGAAGAATGTCAATTTAAAAAAACATATGAAGGTCCTAAGGAATGGATTAACAGAACTGTAAGTAAGTCTGTTAGTTATAATAATATGCCTAATATTACAGAAACAATCTCCATGACTCAATTAAATGAAAAACAAGATGACTATAATATATCACAAGATGATATTACTATACAGAGACTTCTTGATGATGATGAGAATCCAAACTACCAACAAGTTCGTAGAAAAAAACGAAAGTATAATGAAATCAGCAAGCCTCCTCAAGATATTCCATCAATAAATGTATATAATCCGTATGATACACTTATGGATGATACTGAGAATGCAGACAACATAAATTCATCTCAATCAATAAAACCACTTCCACATAAATCACCACCCACATTTATACCGGGTGTAGTTAACGTACCAGAACTAGAATATTGTGTAAAACGAAAACTTTCTGATTTAGATTTCTCACTTAGTTTACTACAACATAATTTAACGTATATCTTAGGCACAGCAACGCGTGGCCGGGACTTCTACACACACACACACACACACACACACACACACACACACGCACGCACACGCACACGCACACGCACACGCACACGCACACGCACACGCACACGCACACGCACACGCACACGCACACTCACACTCACACTCACACTCACACTCACACTCACACTCACACTCACACTCACACTCACACTCACACTCACACTCACACTCACACTCACACTCACACTCACACTCACACTCACACTCACACTCACACTCACACTCACACTCACACTCACACTCACACTCACACTCACACTCACACTCACACTCACACTCACACTCACACTCACACGCACACGCACACGCACACGCACACGCACACGCACACGCACACGCACACGCACACGCACACGCACACACACACACACATATATATATATATATATATATAAAACAAAGTCGGATTAGTTACACTATTTATAACTCAAGAACGGCTGGACCGATTTTTATTATCTTTGATTTGTTGGATTTTTTTCCGCCCCGAATAGAAGATAACTATTAAAACATGGGAAAAATTAACGTAAAAATATTTAAAGGCGATACGACGTTCGCCGGGACAGGTAGTTGTTATATATTGTTTGAATAAAGTTCGGTTCATTTAATATGCAGTGATTTGTTTTGTATAATGTATATTAACACTGCCTGGATATTTTTTGTATATACATTGCATGTAGTATACATAGAGGGCAGTGGTTTTACTTCCCACACGCATGTTTGTAATATTACAGTATAGTTATTTTACTATAGTATAGTTATTTAGGTTAGCAACCCCGAAATGTAGGAAGTTGAACTTTCAATCATGGTCGACATTGCTGGTAAGTACGACAAAACGCACTATCACGCAAAAAGGTAATATAATTCATTGTCATATCGTAGTCATTATTGTCTCCATTCGTGAATGATTCCATATATTTCCCTTAGGACCTTCCTTTCAAAAATATTTAGTAAAGTCATATTTTCTGTCAGAATCCAGGTCTCATATTCGTCATGTGTCGGTTTTATTGGGATTATAGGGACTTTACAGTTCAATTTTTATTACACGAGTGTTTGTTTAAAATTGTTCAGAATTCATTGGTTGGAGCACTCGCAATTAGCTTATTTATTTCCCGTTTTCATAATTAAGTTCATTTATTTATTTTAGAGAAGATAGGAGAAGAAATGTGAGAGGGAAGAGAAATTGGAAGAGGAGGTACGGCAAGGATGTTCTCTATCACCTACGCTTTTCAATGAGGAACTGCTTCAGGGATATGGGAGGCGTAAACATGGGAGGAAGAAGAATTAAGTGCATAAGAAATGCTGATGATATAGCTTTGCTAGCAGAAGATGCAATGATCCGGAGGAACATGTTGATGGAGTTAAAAGGCAAGTGCGAGGATTATGGGATGAAGATAAATATAAATAAGACGATGGCCATGGTTATAGGAAGGAAGCCAAGGATGATTAACATGAGGATTAAAGATGAGGCCATTTGAGCAAGTGGAGAGCTTCAAGTACTTGGGTTGTACTATCAGTAATAACATGAACTGCTGTTAAGAAGTAAAGCAGCAGATAGCAATGGCAAAAGAAGCTTTTAACAAGAAGAGAAGCATATTCTACGGACCTTTGGCAAAATAATTACAGAAGAGGCTAGTGAAGTGCTTTGTGTGGAGTGTAGCATTGTATTGTGCAGAGACTTTGACATTACGACGGAGTGAGGAAAAGCGACTGGAAGCTTTTGAGATGTGGATATGGAGAAGGATGGAACATATAAAAGGACAGACAAAAAAAAATGAAGATGTGCTAGGCAGAGTGGGTGAAAGAAGAACAATGGTGGAACTCATAAAGAAGAGGGGAATAAATTGGATTGGCCACTGGCTAAGAAGAAACTGCCTGCTGACAGATGCCCTAGAAGGAATGGTCAACGGAAAGAAAATTAGACGCAGAAAAAGACATGAGATGTTAGACAATATTAAAATAAATGGTTTGTATGCGGATACAAAAGGGAAAGCTGAGTTATAAAAGAGTGGAGAATGCTGAGTTTGCAGTGAAAGACCTGCTCTTGGGCAGAATACTATGTATTATTGTATGTATATTTTTTTAACCCTAGATATTCAACATTTTATTAATGTATACATTAATAGTTTTGATCCATATTCGAATATATGAAACTCTGATAACACTGGCCGACAAGGTTCACAAGAAATCTGATTAGTGAATTTAGTTAATTTTTTCATACTGAATTCAGATATGTAGTCAGAATTTATCCACCAGGCACAGTTTTCTTGTGACAGCTACTTTTTGAAAATTGATTTTAGCATTCTCTTTGACCTCTCATAAGAACCTTTTCCTTATATGTAGCGATTTTATTCAAGCTGTATTTAAGGGCTGTCTCTGATGAGCACGCTGAGCGTTTTCATCAGCAAATTTCCACAATGGAAAAGAGGTACCAAGGCAGTGGAGTTCTAATATGCTGGCTGACTACTGTTGGACCAAGAAGAGTAGTTCCGGATGCAAAATATGCCCGCAAATCACTGTCTAACACTTTCTAGGTAAGTCAGAATTAGTTAGAGTTAGATGGATTTTATTAAAAATTATAAAAAATGTGAATGAATATCACGGAAAACTCTTGCCTGATAGGAAAAACTGAAATTATATTTAAATTCAGGATACAAAATACTTCTAAAATCTCATATTTTTATTCTTGTGAAAGAAAATAAGTTTATTTTTGTCGACCAGAGTAATTAATAAATTATCCTTTCAAGTTTTGAACGTATAACAAAACAAAAAATAATAAATTACACAGTTTGGTTTGATAATTGAATTGTAATTTACGCAGTACTGGTGTTGTGTGTTAAGTGGCGATAGTTACACACTGGTAATTGAAACGCAATGTAAGACATCAATTTCTTGAATTAATTCAGTTAAATTAGGGTTGATGGTAACTGGTTAACGGAATAGTTAGGCAGGTGGTCGGTACACGGTAGCCTATTAGATAAAACTCGGTGGACACGGCACGTTCTCAATCTGTTTTCTTGATAACTCAGATCGACAGAGTTCCGATCGTAACTATCGATATAAACCAACAGGCTTTATATGATCAGACCATGGGGAGTTTTATGACTGACAACTGACCATCAGGTGTTGATACTCAAGCAGATGTAACTTAAGTAAAAATTGATCCTAAATTTCAAACAATGTTACTTCCATTTAAGCATTTCTTGTTTATTTATTTTTTAGATTATTGAATTAGTTTATTTGGTTAAAAAAATGGCGTATTCTACTGCTACTACTAATACTAGTAACTAACTAATTAACTAATTCACTGGCGCTATGGAACCAGTACGTTCATGGCCACGCGGACATAAGCTCTCCATACATCCCTATCCTGAGCTAATATTTTCCAATCATTCCCTGTATAATCTACTTCCCCCAAATCATAGTTAATGTTATTCTCCCACCTCATTCTTGGTCTACCAACCGGGCGTTTACCCTCTGGTTTTCCTACAAGAAGCTTCCATGCACGTCTTTCAATTCCCATTTGTGCCACTTGTCCTGCCCATCACAGCCTATGAGACTTAACTGTTCTCATTATATCTGGATTCCTATAAATACCATGTAGTTCAATGTTATGTAGTTTTCTCCATTCACCTGTCTATTCATCTATCTTTGGGCCAAAAATTGTCCTAAGAACTTTATTCTCAAAAATACTCATATAATCTCCTTTCGTCCCTTAAAGTAAGAGTCCATGTTTCGCATCCATATAATATAACTGGGAGAATAATAGTTTTATATATTTTCAGTCTAACGTTTTTTGAAAGGAGTTGGGACATCAAGAGTCACTGTAATGCATAATAGCACGCATTTCCAGAATTAAGCCTATGTTTAATTTCTTTGTGTATCTCATTCCTATTTTGTGATTATTGTTCCTAGATATTTGAATTCAGCCACTTCCTTAAAATTTCCCTCATTTGTCATTAGCTGTCCATTTCCATTATATAATGTATTTCAATGTGTGACCATATATTTAGTTTTATTGATATTTTACTTCCAGTCCTAAGTTCTTAGTGTTACTCAGTAGTGTGTGCGTGTTGTCCTTTAGTATCTCCTCGCTACCGCCCAATAGTACTACTTCATCAGCGTAAACTAACAACTTATCAATACCATTGAGTTGTAGGCCTTCTTCATTCTCTAAAGATTTGATGGCATGCTCTAGTACAAAATTAAATAGTAGAAGAGATAGTGCATCTCCTTGCTTCAACCCATGGTGGATTTCAAAAGTATCCGAAAACTGTTTGCCTACACGCACTCCTCCACCACCAGCAGCACGACCACTTTTACATTAGCTTAGTAACCCAATGTTGAACCGTAGCCTCTCCTTTGTTAGGAGTTATTAGACCAAGTTAATTTAGTTACTCTTACTTTTTTTTAGGAATTAACACTAAAACTAAACTAAACTGCACGGCGCGACAGACCTAGAAGGCCCACGGGCTACCAACTGGCTGCTGGCCTCACATCCACTTTGTCACGACAAAGCCACGTTAGGACCAGCAGCATCAAACATCAACCTGGATGCTGTAGCGAAGAATGAACTGCTGAAGATGGGACCGATGTCCTGAAAGGCCTACAGGCATAAAGATCACATATTTCAAAAGTTGAGGACGAAGGATTTTACCTAAGAAGGTATTTTAACTTATTTTATTTTATGACTCTCCATGGCAACGGTTTTAACAATGAATTTTATTAGTATTGATTATAGAGATAGGTAGTCATCCTGGCAGTGTAGGGATAGCATTTGATTAGCATGTCGAATCCCTAGCCGTTATAGCTGGAGCCGCAACTTATTGTAGCTACCCAAATGTCCCACGATGCTGGGTGGGCTCCGGTCCCATACTGGCTGAAATACCATGAGACAATTTCTTTCCCCATGGGGACTCGAACCAGCGCAAGTCCCTAGCTCTGCGCCAAGATTTTTTTTAACCTCTCGGCTACGGCTACACTATGAGGTATTATTTATTTAAGTAAAATTCATATGAGGTGAGGTAATACGATTTCATTTAAATTAGTTATTATTTGCCCACAGATTTATGGGTGGTATGTGGTCAACATACCGACCCAAAGGGGTATCTAGCGGACAACTAAGGTATTACTAGGATGATGATATTATAATGATATTGTGAAAAGAAAAATTGTCTGAACCAGGAATAGAACCGTGGACCTCTAGTTCTCCGTACTAGTGTGTAGCCCTCTACACCATTCTAGACTTGGCACAAACATTAACAATTCTTTTCACATATGCAAATATATAATTATCGTTTCGTCCGCTGCCAGGTAGGTGTCACTACCATCGCCAACGGCCGGCTTCGTTTAGAAGTATCTATATTTGAGAATTTTACACCACCACTTTTATAAGCAGTAAATTATGATGTTTAACATTTTCCAATACTGTTATTTTAACACAGTTCCAATAATGGATCATATTATAATATTATAATGATATTGTGAAAGGAACGAAACGAAAATTATATATTTGTATATGTGGAAAGAATTGTTATTGTTTGTGCCAAGTCTCGAATGGTGTAGTGGGCTGCACACTAGTACGGAGAACTAGAAGTTCACGGTTTGATTCCTGGTTCAGACATTAATTTTTCTTTTCACAATATCATTATAATATTATAATATGAACCATTATTGCAACTGTGTTAAAATAACAGTATTGAAAAATGTTAAATAGGATGATGATGCCGGTAAATTTTGCTTAGAGGTCTATTTTATTCAGGCTTAAGGATCTTTTACGAGTCTTAAAATCTTCAGACTCGGGATCCACGGCTTCCTGGAAATCTAAAATTCACCATAAAGAAATCCATCTAACCGCGCCGGGTTTGAACGCGCTACCCTCGGGACCAGAGGCAAAGAATATGACCAGTAATCCATCGGGGCCGACAGATTGTATAAGTTAAACATTTTTCGCATAAGAGCAAACTTTGATATACAGTATTTGTTTACTTTTTATTTATTTTTTTCTGTTTTAATTCATTATCCGTTTTCCCATTTTATTCCAGTTTCTCTTAATTTTTCCTTTTCATACATACAAATACAATTACAGAACTCACATCCATTATTATTATTATTATTATTATTATTATTATTATTATTATTATTATTATTATTATATAGTGACATTGTTTTTGCGATATGCTGAGAACTCCTAGCGGAATGGAAGCAAATCTTCGGGCGGTTAAGTCTCATGTACATAATTCCACATTTCTAGCGCTCGAATTTCTCAACTACAATTAGACATGTTTTGTTGTCACATAAGAAGTTAAAAATGATGTCTTTGCACTGTCGTACATTTATGGCATATTTAAAGAAATTCTGAATTCATATTCATTAATTCTCCCTCCATGGTATCTTTACCTTGTCGTGGTGGAGTGGCTTGTGTGCTTAAATGATCCTGAGAGCTATGCCGGCGGTAGCATTGCTGCTGACAGGGTTACCCATGCCGGACTGGTCGAAGGTGATAAGCCAGACGAAATAAGTACCTTGGTCGAAAGAGTGACGATCTTTCACCGTAAAAATACAACCATCAAGAAATGCGGACATGGGTTCAACTGGGGTAAAATTTTCCGGAGGTTAAATAGTCCCCATTCAGTTCTTCAAGTGAGGACTACTTCAGGGAACCCATGCCAAAGGCTCAAACACAGGGACATGTTCCTAGGAACATGGAATGTTAGGACTTTATACAATAATGGGGCACTAGAGATATTAACGCAGGAATTAGATAAATCACCCTTGGATATAGTCGCTTTACAGGAAGTTAGGTGGCCAGGAGAAGATAGTCAGGAATCAGGAAGCTTTGCATTATACTACGGGGGTGCAGAAAGACCTGCATTTGGAACGGGTTTTTTAGTCAGGAGGAGGATCCTATCCGCTATCCGAGATATTAAGTTTGTTAGTGATAGGATATCATACATAATTCTAAAGGGTAAACGACATGATTTTATAATTGTAAATGTACATGCCCCCACAGAAGATAAAGATGACAAGATCAAGGATGAGTTCTATGAAGAATTAGAATGCTTATTTGATAGCCTTTCACGATATCATATGAAAATTGTCTTAGGAGATTTTAATGCAAAAGTGGGGCAGGAAGATATATTCAAACCAACAATAGGCAAATTCAGTCTTCATGAAGATAGTAACGACAACGGGGTTAGATTAGTCACATTTGCCACATCAAAGAATCTCATTGTTAAGAGCACAACATTTCAGCATAAGGATATTCATAAATACACCTGGACGTCCCCAGATGGAGAAACTCGGGAACCAGATAGATCATGTATTAGTGGATAAACGCTGGCACAGTAGCATCATTGATGTTAGATCAGTTAGAGGGACAGACTGCAATTCAGATCATCATCTGGTCAGGGTGAAAATCAGACAACGGCTATCGCTTATGAGAGGAACAAACGCTAAAGATGATTCTGTAAAATTTGAATTAAAAAACTTGAAAAATGATGAAATGCGGCAAGAATACCAAATCAAAATTGCTAATAGATTTGAAGTACTGGAATCTTCAGATGACAATGTGGCAAACGAAGAAGAAACTGATATAAATAAAGAATGGGAGGCTATAAGAGATACTATTAAATTGTCAGCATCAGAAAGCATTGGTTGTTTAAAAAAGAGGCAAAACAAGAAATGGTTTGATGAGGAATGTGCCGACATTGTAAAGAAAAGAAAGCTAGCAAAAATGAAATGGTTACACGAGCCAAATGAGGTAAATTTAGAGCAATTGGGTAGTGTTAGACGGGAAACCACCAAGTTACTAAAGAGTAAAAAGAGGGAATATTTGAGAGAGAAGATTAATGATCTTGAAATGAATGCAAAAAATAGGAACATTAGAGAATTATATCAGGGAATTAGTATAGAGAAGAAAGGGTTTCAGGCTAGAACAAACATAATTCGGAATGAAAATGGGGATATGATTGCAGATTCCAAGAGTATATTAAATAGATGGAAAAGTTATTTTAATCAGCTATTAAATGTACATACAGAACAGGACATTGAGGAGGATAATTTACAGACAGCAGAAATGCTAGTCGCAGAGCCAAGTGCATTAGAGGTTGAAATGGCAATTGAAAAATTGAAGATGTATAAAGCATCAGGTTCAGATGAGATCCCAGCAGAACTGATAAAATCAGGGGGAGAAAAATTGATGGACAAGATACGCTGGTTGCTTAGTATGATTTGGGAAAAAGAAGCTCTTCCAGATGAATGGAAGGAATCAATTATCGTACCAATTTATAAGAAAGGAGATAAAACTGATTGCAACAACTACAGGGGCATCTCATTACTTTCAACTTCGTACAAAATTCTAACAAATATATTAGTCAGCAGACTTACTCCCTATATTGATGACATTCTAGGAGATCATCAATGTGCATTTAGAAGAAAACAGGTCTACAACAGATCAGATTTTTAGTATAAGACAGATTTTAGAAAAGAAATGGGAATATAATGGTACTGTACATCAACTATACGTAGACTTCCAAAAAGCATATGATTCAATTAAGAGGGAGAAGTTATATAGTATCCTGCTGGAGTTCGGAATTCCTAAAAAGTTGGTTAGACTTATACGAATGTGTCTAAATGGCTCAACGAGTAGGGTGCGTGTAGGCAAACAGTTTTCAGACACTTTTGAAATCCAGAATGGGTTGAAGCAAGGAGATGCACTATCTCCTCTACTATTTAATTTTGTACTAGAGCATGCCATTAAATCTTTAGAGAATGAGGAAGGCTTACAACTGAATGGTATTAATAAGCTGTTAGTTTATGCTGATGATGTAGTACTACTGGCCGATAGCGAGGAGATACTAAAGGCCAACACGCACACACTATTGAGTAACACTAAGAAATTAGGACTGGAAGTAAATATCAGTAAAACTAAATATATGGTCACACGTAGAAATACATTATATAATGGAAATGGACAGCTAATGACAAATGAGGGAAATTTTGAGGAATTGGCTGAATTCAAATACCTAGGAACAATAATCACAAATAGGAATGAGATGCACAAAGAAATTAAACATAGGCTCAATTCTGGAAATGCATGCTATTATGCATTGCAGAGACTTTTGATGTCCCAACTCCTTTCAAAAAACGTTAAGCTGAAAATATATAAAACTATTATTCTACCAGTTATATTATATGGGTGCGAAACATGGACTCTTACTTTAAGGGAGGAAAGGAGATTACGAGTATTTGAGAATAAAGTTCTTAGGAAAATTTTTGGACCAAAGAGAGATGAACAGACAGGTGAATGGAGAAGACTACATAACAATGAACTACATGGTCTTTATAGGAAGCCAGATATAATAAGAACAGTTAAGTCCCGTAGACTGCGATGGGCAGGACATGTTGCGCGTATGGGGAATGAAAGACGTGCATGGAAACTTCTTGTAAGAAAGCCAGAAGGAAAACGCCCAGTTGGTAGACCAAGAATGAGGTGGGAGAACAACATTAACTATGATTTGAGGGAAGTAGATTATACAGGGAATGATTGGAAAGCATTAGCTCAGGATAGGGATGTATGGAGAGCTTATGTCCGTGCGGCCATGAACCTACGGGTTCGATAGTGCCAGTGAGTAAGTAAGTATTCATTAATTCTTTTGAAAAACTGTGGATTAATACCTGTCAGAAGTTTATGGCGATACGAAGACCTCATTTTCAACATCTTGTATGACAAAGATAAGCGATTATTGTAATATTGTAATTGAAGTTGAAAAATCAATTACCTTGAATTGAGTAGTAGTGTATATCAGACTAAACCGGCGCGATGCCTTGCCTCCAGTTGTCCGTGAGCACGCGTGTTCTGGGAATATAACAAAATTAATACACTATATTACTAATTGAATAGTCACCCAGAACTAAGATTGTAATCCTCACCTTTTTTCTCAAGTTGATTTTTACACGGTAAATGGTTGTTAATTGCTCGTGCGACCTTTTCTTATGTAAAAATAAAATGTAAGAAATAGGGTTTCATAACCTTGTTATGGGCCACTATTTCATTAAAGCATAATAATGATGATGAT
This sequence comes from Diploptera punctata, assembly GCA_030220185.1. Taxonomy (NCBI): domain Eukaryota; kingdom Metazoa; phylum Arthropoda; class Insecta; order Blattodea; family Blaberidae; genus Diploptera; species Diploptera punctata. The sequence goes on from JASPKZ010000014.1 coordinate 509,765, forward strand.
GATGATTATGATGATGATTATGATGATCATGATTATGATTATAATGATTGATTATAATGATGATTATGATTATAATGATGATAGTAATAGTAACAATAATAGTAACAACAATAATAATAGTAACATCAACAATAATAGTAACTTACTCACTGGCACTATCGAACCCGTAGGTTCATGGCCGCGCGGACATAAGCTCTCCATACATCCCTATCCTGAGCTAATGTTTTCCAATCATTTCCTGTACAATGTACTTCCCTCAAATCATAATTAATGTTATTCTCCCGCCTCATTCTTGGTCTACCAACTGGGGTTTTCCCTCTAGTAACAATAATAAAAATAATAATAATCCATCTATCCATAGTAATTCTGCCCGATAGCAGGTCTTTCACTGCAAATGTAGTATTTTCATACTATGCTTTGCAGCTTTACTAGGGACTTACAGTAATAGTAATAATAATAGTAATGATAATGCTTTATTTAAGCTGGCAGAGTTAGGCCATAATACCTTCTCCTCCATTCAACCAGCGAATTATAAAATGATAAAAAAAATTACATACTTATTACAATTTTATAATATTATTAAAATATAAGTCCACCGCTGTGGTCTCGAGGTAGCGTGCTACCTTGTCACGTAGCGGGCCCGGGTTCGATCCCCGGTCGGGGCAGTTCTGGGTGAGGTTTTTATCGGGGTTTTTCCTCACCTGTAAGACAAATGTCAGGAAAACTTTAAGGCCCAAATGGTCCCCGAAATCATATGGTCATCATCATCATCCTTATTATCATCATCATCATCATCATCATCATCATCCTTCACCGTTGTGGAAAGCAACGAGAAGCTACCACCAAAGCATAGCATGAAAATGCTATGATTGCAGTGGAAGACCTGCCCTCGGGCAGAATTACTATGGATGGATGGATTAAAATATAGGTTAAACAAAACACAATGCGGGTATGGTTATTAGATCACACTAGCTAACACTAACAAAATATGGAATAAAATGAAATACGAAAAAACAAGTAAACCTTGCTAGATGATAACATAATTTCATGTTAGCGATTTAGGTATTTTGTTATATATATATATATATATATATATACTTTTTATTTAAATGATAATGGAATTATAATTTATTTTTATATTTCCGGAAAAAAGGAATAGTGTATCTTATAAGTGCTCAGATATGAACTTTTAAAATCTATTTAAAAAAAACAAACAAAATTGTATATTACGTAGTAAGCTCTTACGAAATTACAAAAACATTTCCATAATTATTTTAATGAAATATGCTACGTATTACTTTAGGCTAATTGAATATAAATATTCTGACTTATCTACTGAAAACATCTAATTATTTGATCATAAGCCTAAAATTCTACGTTTATATGAGCACACAATATGTAAACATTATCACATCAACTGGCGTGCTCATAATTCTTGCGTCAAATATGTTCTTAACGTCCAAAGATATGATATTTTGAATCGCTTTCCTGTCTCACCTGAGTAACAGAAGAACTTGAATTCTCTCACTTTTCTCTTCCCAATTAGTCACACCTCTAACTGAAGATAGACTATTTGTCAGTTTTGTTTCATTTATCATCTAATCACAACGTCAGTATTAGATCACAGGTCAATAACATATTAGACATCGTATCTTAGAGCGTTATTATTTATTTATTATTATTAGGCCTATTATTATTATTATTATTATTATTATTATTATTATTATTATTATTATTATTATTTATAGACACCGGATTATATGCATTTGCATATTGCATATGCATATTTATACCCTTTTTAACCGGTTATTGCATATTTTAACTAAAAACTAATGATTAGTTGATTACTAATATTTTCGTGCTAAATTTACATTTTAAAAATATGTTTTTTTTTACAATGAACATTTCGAGGCCATCAAAAGTGTAGTAAACGATTTCGATAGTGCAGAGGATTTGGCAGTTTGTCAATGAAATTATTTAACGATTTCAACATTTATTAAAAAACATAGCTGTGATTAACACTCATTTTTTGCATATACCTGCAACTACTAAAAAGCTTGAAACTCAAGGTTTAGCGTTGATTGAATCTATTCAGTTAATTGATAAAATCCTTCAACTGAACTCCTTATTGCCGGAGGTATTCCCGAGAAAACTTCAAGAAAAATTTGAAAACATTTTGAATGATAACCCAGGCTTTGAACCTTTGTCTCAAATTAATAGTTTTATAAATGGGACGGGCGAGCTTGTGACAGAAATAGTAAGTGCCAAAATAGCACCCAAATTCAAATACTGCCTAATTACTTCAGTTATCGTAGAACCGTCCTTTACTGTTTATAGACATACTTTGAACGATCGAAGATACAACCTTACTATCTAACATTTGGAACAGTAGGCCTATCTGATCGTTTATGTTTACAATAGTTGCAAAATGTAGACTATTTTAATTTGTGAACAGTACTTTTGCCTGTTGCTGATTGATAATTTATCATTTATCAGTGATAAATGATAATAAATAGATCATAAAATACTAATCATTAATTTAATTTAGAAATAAAATATCTAATAAAGTAATAATTATTATGTTTTTTATTATTTCGTATTGCATATATTGACTTTTTCATGCATATTTTAAGTATTTTTCATGCATATTTGCATCCATATTTCGAGCTTTGTATGTTGCATATAATCCTGTCTCTAATTATTAATATTCTTTCACTGATTTTCTTTCTCATTATTGGAATTTGTCAACTTAAATTAGAAGTTTACTGTCAATAGTCTATTTCAATAAAATATGTTTCTTTTTATTTCTGCACTTGTCATTTTTATGGCATTTGACAAATGTAAAATTATTTATTATTTGTAATTACTTCACCATTTAAAACCATTATATTTATTTTAATTGAATGTTAATGTTAGTAGAGGTTAATAAATAGTTCGGGTTATCACAGTATATAAGCACATTTTTTACCGAATTATCCGGTATATAAGATGTACTTTTAATGCCTTAAAATTCGTCTTAAAAATGGGTTATGTCTTACATAACGAACATGAAGACTGTCTTCTCTTTTCAAAGTCATGTACACTCCTTTTTTTATTTTTCGAGATATTTTTAAGCAATTAATAGCGCAATGAAGTAGATACGTGTCCTTCACCTGACTTCTATCACATAATTTACTAATAACCAGGTTTCCTACTCAATTTTCATACCCATGCTCATCAATATTGATTAGAGGTTTTGAGATATTTAGTGTACAATTTAATATTTTCCCACAGTTTTTAGTGATAAAACATATATATCCATCCATAGTAATTCTACCCGAAGGCAGGTCCTTCACTGCAATCATAGCATTTTCATGCTATGCTTGCAGCTTTACTGGGGAATTGTAGGTGTGGTAGCTTCCCCTTATATATATATATATATATATATATATATGGTATGATAAGAAAAATAAATGCCTGGACGGGATTCGAACCCGGATCTCTGAGTTATATATTCTCTTTAATTTGCTTACTTGTTATAGTCAGCTACTAGATGGCAGTGAAGACCGAGTTCTCACGACATCTAGTAATAATGGAGAATATAATACATATATAAGAAAAATAAGTGTTTGAATTGGATTCGCCTGGTAGTGTAATGGATATCACATACATACATACATACATACATACATACATGCATACATGCATACATGCATACATGCATACATGCATACATGCATACATGCATACATGCATACACGCATACATGCATACATGCATACAATAAGTATATTTCACACATTATCGAAAGCAGCAAAATTAAAGTGGGGTATTGGAAATAAAGCATTACATACAATTTATATGGGCGCTATACAACCGATTCTGACATACGGAGCTCCAGTGTGGGGAGACGCCTTACAAATTAAAACTAATTTAACAAAAATTCAGAGAGTTCAGAGATTATTCAACATAAAAATTACGAAGGCATACAGAACAATTTCATATGAAGCTTCTTGCGTTTTGGCTGGTATTCAGCCTATTGATATTACAATACAAGGAATAATCAAACAGTATGATTCTATACATGGAGATGTAAATTATGATGCACCCTTAACACCAAGTGATGGATGCATCCTGCACAAATACCCCCAAATACAAGAGGCTAAGGAAGGTACAAATTATTTTTTAAAAATTTACACAGATGGCAGTAAAAAGGAAGAAAATGTCGGAGCCGCAGCAGTGATATACAAATTTGGCAATATTTTTTTAAATCTCAAATATAGACTTGGTGGAAATTGTTCAAATAATCAGGCCGAACAACTAGCTGTATTGAAAGCTCTACAAGAAATACAGAATATAAGTAACACTTCGGGTGAAGAGAAGACTGCAGCTATATATTCTGATAGTAAAGTTGCCCTAGCCCTTTTCCAGAAAAATAGCAAACATAATAGCATAGTTGAGGACATTCTAAAAACGATAAAAAATTTAAGAACAGAAACAATGGACAATTCATTTTAAATGGGTGAAAGCACATATAGGTGATATTGGAAATGAGTATGCCGATGAGCTTGCAAAGGAGGCAGCAAAAAGACCTAAATCTGCATGTAATATATAACAAGATTCCAAAATCACTAATAAAGTGTAGAATAAGAGAAAACGGACACCAGCTGTGGCAGAATAGGTGGAAATGCAACCAAATAAGGGTGCTCAATGCAGACTATTCTTCCCATATATCAAAGAAAGACTTAACATTAAAATTCCTATAACACCGGCAGTTTACTGCATTGATATCAGGCCACGGTAAAACAAATGACTACTTACATAGATTCCATATTATAGATAACCCGGGATGTGCATGTGGCTGCCCGCGACAAACTGGCGAATCATATGATTTACTTGTGTAAAGAATTTCGGCAGCAGAGAACTACCTTAATAGCAGACATATATAAAAATGGAGGGAACTGGCCGGTTACTAACAACGAATTAGTAACTAAACATCTAAAACAATTTTGTAAATTTATAAACTCTATGAACTTATAGTTAATAAGGTGTTGTAAAATAATGCATGTAATACTGCTCTGCAGTGGGGCATGTTGATTGATTTTCAATAAATTAAAAAAAAAATACATGCATACATGCATACATGCATACATGCATACACACACACTTCATGTTAAAAATTGCAGATTCTAAATATGCGGAAAAAAAACACAGAAAATTAATCCGCCTATGGGGAAAAATAATAGAACATTGGCGTTGTCAGAAGATGATAGACTATACAATTTGCGTACAGAAAAGCGCACGGGAATGGGAAAAGTGCGAAATGGCCAGAACTAGAGAGCGAAGTTTTGAAATGGTAGCAAGAAAATCGAAAAAAAGACCTTTCCATTTAAACAAAAATTATTTTTACACAAGTAATCAAAGTAACAATTGAGCGTGGTATCGAATATTTTAAAAGTGTTATGGTGTTATGTTTCATCAATTGCAAGTTAGGTTTTTTAGAAAATTGTATTATGTCTTAATATTTGGATGCGTCTTATACATAGCGGCGTCTTATACACCGGAAATTACGGTATGTCTTATTTTATTGGTCGAGTCTAAGATAAGGCCTTATGGCCTTAATTCTGCCTAAATAAAAGCTTGATTGTTACAGCATGCAGAATATTTTTTTATATATTTTATTAATATAACAGTCTATTCTACTTTAATAATGAAAAACTATTAATTGAACTTCCATTTAAAAGCGCAGTATTCTCAAGAAGATATTTAAACTTCAATAAGATTTGTTCCCATGTTTCGTGATTAAGATGTTAATTATTTTCAGGGGATGTGAGTGAAGGTCATGACCATTCCCAAGAACATAAACAGAGAATAACCTTCATATTTCTTATTGCCTAATCGGTTTCTAACAACCGTAGTATAATCATTTTAGCATCAAAGCTAGTTGCTATATTCAAGTCAATGTCCTTATTAAACACAAATTGTAATTGCATTAAGTAGAATTGTCTACGTAGGTGATCTGAGGAAGTTGCACAAGCCGAAGTATTGATTGTTAAGTGTATGTGTATTAGTGGATAATAAAACGATTGAGAAAAGAGAAAAGCCGCTCGTATTTACAGCCATTCGTCATAACTGACACATTCATCGCCAAATCAATTATTATTTGCAATGTGTGCGGTAAATTCTATTTGTATCTCATTAACCTAGCAACTTCATAATGTAATCTTCCATGAAATGACAATTCGTGTAGAGCTACTATGGCAGATTCCATTTTCACAAATAGGATATTATGTTCAATTAACTGTTGATTCAAAATTGTTCCGTCTACGTTTATACTTTATAGATAATTATCTATAGAATTGAATTAATTCTAGATGACTTCATATCTTATTCTTAGTTTACATTAATTCATTTTGAGAATTTTCCTCATCATTGAGGGTTTTATCCAACCAATCGTAGTAATTAACATGAATTAAAAAAAATATATATGGGCAGAATTACTATGGATGGATATATATATATATATATATATATATATATGATATGATATGATATGAAAAGAAAAATGAATGCTTGAGTCGGGATTTGAACCCGAGTCTCTAAACTCTGTACGTTTAGCGCTCTAACCATCTGAGCCACTCAATATTCCAACACAAACATACATTTTTCTAATATATGTAGTATTTTCAATTCACACAAGAGGTAGCGGGAAATCGTTCCAAATGATATCTAGTGGCCACCATAACAGGTAAGCAAATTTTTGAAAGAGAATATTTACTTTATAGCAGTAACGCTTGTATATTTAGATGTTGTAAGTATATTTTTGGCATTTGGCAATGAAGGCAAATATTATATGAAAAGAAAAATGAATGCTTCAGTCGGGATTTGAACCCGAGTCTCTTAACTCTGTACGTTTAGCGCTCTAACCATCTTCTGAGCCACTCAATATTCCAACACAAACATAATTTTTCTTATATATGTAGTATTCTCAATTCACACAAGAGGTAGCGGGAAGTCGTTCCAACTGACATCTAGCGGCCATCATAACAGGTAATCAAATATATATATATATATATATATATAGATGACTACGGACTTATAGACACTATCAGTTCGCAACAAACATTCACAAATTTCCCTTAATTAAAGTTCTTCCTCGTTCTCTGTCCTCTGTGTCTTCATCCGTTGCACCAGATTTTCTCATTGAATTTTGAATGTTGTTCTTCCAGGTTGTTCTTGGTCTTCCTTTTTTAAGAATAGGTTTTTTTAGCATTTTATATTTTTTACGATGAGTGAGGAGCTGGCTCACACATGAACCTCTAACCTGAAGGATCAGGTGATTTTTGATCAAGGTTGTCTTCCTCTAGCCTTTGATGAACCAACATCGAACTACAAGGCAGCAGTACTTGTAACTCTAGGCAGGGGCTCTCACTGGATACTACCAGCCGAGCTACTGAACCCCGGTTTTTTAACGGGGTTGGTACTCCTCCCCCTCGCCCTTTTCCAACCTGGCTTGGGACAGGATTCGGCGGGTTTCTCGGTTTACATCACAAGAATAATAGCCTACCTTATCGGCCAGCACTAAGTTATATACGTGCCGCAACCTGCAAGCGACCAACAACGCTACATATTTTTGATTGGGAGTCGAAATAAGCGCAATATTATGTAGAATCTTATTAAAATCTTAAATAAGAAAATTAGACATTAATTAATCGCCAGGATGAGGAACGCGGTAACTAAGAGAACATAGTTATCCCTGCAAGAACACTGGTCTATCTGAGGCGACTAACGTCAAACGACTAAGTTAGAGGGACGTAAGGTGCTGTATGCAAATGAACAAAATGTTTAGGTTTTGATTCAGTTTCGTCTCTTGGACCATAGTTAATAAATCCATCGTCCATCCATAGTAATTCTGTCCGAGGGCAGGTCTTTCACTGCAATCATAGCATTTTCATGCTATGCTTTGCAGCTTTACTAGGGAATTATAGGTGTGGTAGCTTCCCGTTGCTTTCCACACCGGTGACGGATGATGATGATAATAAAGGTGATGATGGTGATGGCCGAATGATTTTGGGGACCGTTGGACCTTAGGCTTCCTGACATTTGTATTACAGGCGAGGAAAATCCCCGAAAAAACCTCACCCAGGAGCCTGTCCCGACCGGGAATCGAATTTAATATATATCCCTCTTACTAATAATCCATATATAACTTTTATACAAGGTTTATACACATCTCAGTTGAAAATTCTTACTAATAAACACTGTATTAGCTGTTCAGTGTAGAAGAGGTGTACAACTTTACATGGGAATCGTTATACATGCCTCCACCCTTGTTTAAGGATTCTATAACTAGACAAAATGTCGGACATCAAGATCAACTGATTGTTTTCTTATGATATTGATGAAAGTTTCCTCAAATTTAACCCAAAATGCAACACTTTAACGACTGTTTGATGGATGCACAGGGCATAAATAATATTAATAAAGCTCTGGGTAGGAAAATAAAGGCATCATAAAATGCCTTTCGTTACACTCATTCTCGATTAGGCCTAAAAATATTTTAAAATTGAACATTGAATCACAAAAGGATATGTTCTACAATAATTGCTGTAGACAATATTTAACCTGAATGTAGCTTAAATGCTTCATAATATTATTTTAAGAAAACTTTCTTGCATCTTTAATACATAACACACACACCGATATAAAAATGTATTTAAGTATAGAGATACTATTATTGCAGCACGTTATATGTTAATTTGGTAGTCTTGTGGTTAGAGCTTCTGACTACGATGTGTGAGGTCGTAAGTTCGATTCCCGGTCAAACTATAGTGATTTTTTTTTCGCTTGAAATTATATTTTGTTGTCGGTAACATTTCCTACTATTTTGAACGTTTTCTAACGCATCTTAAAACACTGCATATAATTCATAAGTAATGGGGAAAGCTTTTATTAGTTTCCAAGAATTGGTCGAAATTCTTGACGTTAGATGGCAGCACATTATCTGTGAAACCAATTCTAGGTTTTATTTGACATTGCGTGAAGTGAAATGTATATAAATTAAAACACACTTATTTTTTCCGTACCTCCTCAATTAGGGAATCTCTATTAATTCTTATCCATATTCATTTCTTACACAATAATCACTAGTTGTTGTTGTTTTATTTCTGTTACAAACTGCGAGTAATATTGTTCTGACGTCATTATGATGACGAATATGTGACGTATTGTGTATAACTGCTGTTTTGTTATATAGCTCCGGCACAACGTTTATTAGTAAGGAAATTATACGTGATCTACATAAGGCTTATATATTGTATAATTAAACAACTGATGAAAGCCTGTATTAGAGATTTTTATTAGTAAGACTGATAATCTATGTTTGTTATATTGTAGATTTTCGCGGATATAGTATGATTAAGAAAGGTTTCTTAGGTTTTCCGCGTCATGGATTCAAGGTTGGCCTCTGGCCATTGATTCCGACGTTTTGGCATGATCTCACATGACATTTTTTTTTAACCTGGTTGAGTGGTAGACGAGGCCTTAAGGCCTTAACTCTGCCAGGTAAAATAAAGCTATTATTATTATTATTATTATTATTATTATTATTGTCATTCCTTGAAAATGTCGGATCATGCCGAAACGTCGGAATCAGTGACCAGAGGCCAACCTTGAATCCATGACTCGGAAAACCCAAGAAGAAACCTTACACGCACGCACTCTCTCTCTCTCTCTCTCTCTCTCTCCTCTCTCTCTTTCTCTCTCTCTCACACACACACACACACACACACACACACACACACACACACACACACACACACACACATACATACACACACACACACACACACACACACACACACACACATATAATCAAATAGCTCATATTTCTGATTATGCATAAGTTTTTTATGTACCTTTGATTTATACAATCTTTAAATATGAAGTCATATGGGCGACTGACTACGTTTATTTACTAGATTATGTGTTTCTATTGGCGTGTTGCAATGTGTTATTTTCCTGAAAAGTAGTACTGATTTTAATTCGATAATATTAGGAAATGGGTCTTGGTGAAGAAACTCCAACAAAGCATTTGACTTGATGATTGAGGAGAACCATAAAAGAAAACCTCAGTTAGATGTTTGTCTGTACGAGAGTTCAAATCCATAACCTCCTGAATACGAGTCTGAAACACTGCCGCGTAAGTCATCTCCCACGGTTATTTTAATTTGTGTAAGTTACCCTTTTGAATAATATTCCAACATATGTAAGATCACTAGGGTTGAAAAAAGTATGGGTTATAGGCTAGGCTGCATCGTACTTAGACCGCTGTGTTTACAAACTGCACGTGGAAGGCTTCAGGGCGGTGGAGAATATATTTGTCCTGAGAACTGCAATTAGCAGATGTTTGAGTGTCAAGCGAGGCAGGTTACACTGTATTTTTATAGATTTTAAGAAAGCCTTTGAATTTTGTTGAACGCAATGCTCTATGGCAGAAATTATGGCAACTAGGGGTTTCGGAAACTATGATTAGGGAATTTATAAAAAAGTGGAATTCTGTGTTAAATATGGGAGGGACCAACTTTCAGAAAATATAAAGGCAGTTAAGGGTGTAAAACAGGGATGCGTCTTGTCACCACTGTTATTTAACTGCACGTTGACACGCGCTACTCGGAACAGACTTCTAGTACAGTCCGTTTTGTGTAAGAATAGATTCATCTTTGCACAATTTTTGTTTCGGAATTCTGATACAACCACACGTCACGTAAACAGGTCTATTACTGAGGAGAGTCGAACATACACACTCTCCGCTCCGAGCAGGCAGTGGAGACGCCCGACAAAGACACGCGTTTTGTAAACAATGTGTGTGGAAAATTAGTTGCTATCCTGATACCGATATTTTTTTTCAGCCCTAAAGATCACTGACTTCCTTGTGATGTAAATATTGAGTCTCTAGGTTCTATTGTACTGAATGTTACCCTGGAGGCAAGATAGCCTCTGATATAAAACAATTTCACTTGGCATGAGAAGAGCTATGTGTTATTGCAATAATTGTTTGTTGAATGTTTCAATTCACTAGTTCTCCATTTTGCTGTCTTACATCTGGGCATCTAAATTTATATGCCTTCAAATTACAATGTTTTAAATCAAGTGGTTACTACAGTGCAGGAATTTTTTGTTCCTTACCTCCAGCACGCGCTACTTTCCACCGATTGTACTAATATTCTCAAGTTAGGCAGGCGTTCCCACTTATTACAATATACATTATAAGGATAGTTTCAAGGGAATACGTATTGTATAGTCATGTGGATTCCCTGTAGTAGGCGAAGTTTGCCATTCGAATATTTTCAGAAACAGTCACATCATTGTATTACAGACCTACTCGTATTTTATGAGTAAATAAGTAATAATTATTTTAATTAGATGAATATGATTTTTATGGTTTTTACGTTTTCTTCTTAGAGACTTTAATTTTACCAATACCTGTATTTATCAAATATATTAATTGATAAAGAACACCACACGCTTTTGATGGTAATTTTTTGTGTGTGTAGATAACTAGTTTCATTCTAGATGTGTTGGAGATGATTTTTTTGTTGACCACTTTAATTTTATCCCAAGCGTGTTGGAAATTAAAATTATTTTTAATTTTTTTTAGTTCGGCTTTCTAATAAAGCGTGTTGTTTTAGTTTCTTAAAACTATTATTTATTTATATTTATATAAGATGTAGATGGAATATTGCTAATTTATCAATCAAGCCTATACAATTTGTTATATCTAAAATTAATAGATTGGTATGGCCTATGATAATTTTAGGCATTTATTTCTACGTTATAACTAAATAATTAATATTTGTTCATATCTTTAGTTTCTTTGTATCCTACCTCAGCACAAAATGTATTATGAGTCATAAAGAAATGTAAGCCAATAAAACACCACTCATAAAAATATTACGATCGACTAGAAACATTAGGTGACATCTGCAGCCAAGTTTATAAGATTAGTAGTAATTAGTGTATCATTTTATAAAATTATCTTTCTTAATTTAATTGGTTGACGATTGCAAAACGGCAATGGAATTTAAAATAAAATAGTATCCATCCATCCATAGTAATTCTGCCCGAAGGCAGGTCCTTCACTGCAATCATAGAATTTTCATGCTATGCTTGCAGCTTTACTAGAGAATTGTAAGTGTGGTAGCTTCCCGTTGTTTTCCACACCGGTGAAGTATGATGATGATAATGATGGCCATATGATTTCGGGGACCGTTTGGGCCTTAAAGTTTTCCTGACATTTGTCTTACAGGTGAGGAAAAACCCCGATAAAAACCTCACCCAGAAAACTGCCCCGACCGGGAATCGAACCCGGGCGCGCTGCGTGACAAGGCAGCACGCTACCTCGAGACCACAGCGGTGGACAAAAATAGTATAAGAATGAATATTTATTGGTCTCATATTTTATAATTTTATCTAACAATTGGCAAATAATTCATTTTCATTTTGAGAATTTCTCTCATCATTGAGGGTTTTCTCTAACCAATCTTAGTAATTAAGATGATTTTTAAAAAAATCATAAATGACTTAGACTATCAGTTTGCAACAAACATTCACAAATTTTCCTTAATTTGAAGTTCTCCATCGTTCTCTGTCCTCTGTGTCTTCATCTGTTACACCTAATTTCCTCATTAAATTTTGAATGTTATTCTTCCATGTTGTTCTTGGTCTTGCTTTTCTGCTCCTTTGGATGTCTTCCATCCTGCATTCTGCTTACGTATCCATACCATTTTAGGCTTCTGTGTTCAATCACATCCATTATACTTCTTTCTGCATTCATCCATTTTCTAATTTCTGTATTTCTATATATATATATATATATATATATATATATATATATTTTTTTTTTTTTTTTTCTTTTTTCCAGTCGAGATTTTCTGGCAGCTCTTCTCTCCAAAAATCCATTTCAACTGCAGTTATTCTGTCGACATGTTGTTGTGTCATTGTTCAAACTTCTGATCCATATAACATTATACAACTAATTTATAAGTCCATACTAGAAGACATAATGACAAATAATAATGAATTAAAAGAAAAACTATGCTTAACGAACAGATTTTAGGAATTATACATAAATTGCCGAAGTTAGTAGTTGGCATTTGTACTTAAGGACTTTTTTAACAACCCGGTTCATTAGCGCTCGAAAGTAAAACTATGTTCAAATATTGGTAGTTTAGCGAAATTGTGAACATTAGTAGAGAGCCTAATTCTGTGGAAGAAGCACGCGCGACTATGATGGACCGGATTGCATACCGCCAAGGGCTAAGCGGGAAGCCATCCATATTACTTTATCAAAGGATAAGCAAGCTTACAGCACAGATCATATCGTCAGCTATGTTGCTTCTACTTTGTTCTTTTTTTGAATGTCCAGACGATAGAGTGTATACTTTGAAATTCGTGCACCTGTTTTTCTTTACAAAGTCCATTGACTTAGATTCTTTTATAATAAAAAGAAGCGAAGGAAATCTGTAAAGTAGCGGACGTGATTTTTTAAACTTATTTTCTGATTTTCTGTGTGTTTAGAATTACAATTTATATTGTTGTTATATGCAATATTGAAATGTACACTTATTTCAAACAATTCAGGATCTAATAGATCATAGAAATTGTTTTATTTGTGCGCCCAAGTTTATTATTTTCTTCTTCGGGTTTCCCCCACTTATAGATTTACCGTCTTCAGTTTCCATTTATCTCTATCGTCCCATCTCTCTCTTCCAAATTCCTATCATCCATTATGGTTCTGACGTAGGTTTTCCATTTCCATCTTGGTCTGCCACGTTTATTTCTTCCAGGGGGTGACCATTGGTATATATTTTTTGGCCATCTTTCATTTTCTGTTCTTTGTACATGGCCATACCATGTAAGCGTTTGATTTTCAATCCTCTTAACAGATGTGGTGACATTAATTTCTCTCCAAAGGAATTCATTTTAATTATTTTGCTCTAAGGGATAGCGGTGGCGGCGGTGGTGGCGGCTTTGGTGGCGGTGGCGGCGGCTTTGGTGGCGGTGGCGGTTGTGGTGGTGGCGGTGGTGGTGGTGGTGGTGGCGGTGGCGGTGGCGGCGGGGGGTGGTGGTGGCGGTGGCGGCGGCGGTGGTGGTGGCGGCGGCGGTGGTGGTGGTGGCGGTGGCGGCGGCGGTGGTGGTGATGGCGGCGGCTTTGGTGGCGGTGGCGGCGGATGCGGTGGCGGTTGTGGTGGTGGCGGTGGTGGTGGTGTGGTGGCGGCGGTGGTGGTGGCGGTGGTGGTGGTGGCGGTGGCGGTGGCGGTGGCTGTGGCGGTGGCGGTGGTGGTGGCGGTGGCGGTTGTGGTGGTGGCGGTGGTGGTGGTAGTGGCGGCGGTGGCGGTGGCGGTGGCGGTGGCGGCGGCGGAGGCTGTGGCGGTTGTGGTGGTGGCGGTCTTGGTGGCGTCGGCTGCGGCGGTGGCGGTGGTGGTGGCGGTGGCGGCTAAAAGTAAGATACATACAATGTTATGTACAAATATGGATCGTATGGGCAGCAAGCCGTACTTGCTGTTGACAGTCCGTATCAATAAAATCTAGTAATAATATAAAATGGATGGAACAAATATGCAGTAGATAACAATACTATTACATTAAACATTAATTAGGTTACGTAAAGTTATTAAGTATTAATGATATAATTTGCTTACATATTTATTTATTTATTCACGAATGAGTATTATTCTTATTTTCTGCGTTTTGTCCAGAAATTTATCCACATCTATCCAATTTTCTGGGTTTGCCATAACTTGTAGCAATCCATTCTTTCACGATTTGAATTTACAAATCCATCCGGTAACAATTGATGCCTCCAATATTCTAAATCGATACATAACTTTAGTACCCGATGTACCAGACGACCCTACTGGGGAAGATTGACTTAGGTTAATCTTGCTGGTGGGTAAGAGGCGAGGGGAACTAAGTATAGCTCACAGCGAGGTAATGGCGTCTGTATCCATATTGGGCGGCCACATCTTCGTCAAGTCTTCAACGGTCAACAGGCCGGCAAGGAATAGCACAGCTAAACTTGGGGGGTGGATATCCAGAGGAGCATGTTTGGTGTCTCAGAGGAAGCAGCCCTTCTACCATCTTTGTCCTACGAAGTGCTCATAACGCTTCCAGGAGACATTTATCTTACTGAGAAGCTTCATGGAAATCAGCCGGATTGTCATAAAAGGAACCGACCCAAGCAAGATAAAAGGATACGATTTGGAATAAAGGACATTTTGAAATTAGGAAATTGGAACGTAAAAGTAAAGTGATCCCACAACAGGCCCGGAGGCCCTTGGGGTAGTAGGAGGCTAAGGTTCCCACTTTTTTCTAGACAATCGGCACTGTATGTCAGCCGGGTTGTCAGCCCTGCGTGACGGCCGCCTTTACCCCCAGAACAAGCGTCTGGTACTCATTTCCGTTAGAGGCTGAGTCGACCCCAGGGCCATAGTGCCGCCAGAGGGTTTGGGTCAATTTAAAAATCCTGACCACAAGGGGAATAAATACAAAAGAAGAGGAATTAGAAAAAGAATTAAAGAAAAAAGAAATAAATATAGCAACAATAACAGAAACAAAAAAGAAACTAAAATGAAGAAAGGACTTAAAAAACACTATACTATGTTGTATAGCGGAGTAGAATAGACAACAAGAGCGCAGTGTGGAGTAGCAATTTTAATAGATGAAAAATGGAAGAATGAATTGAATAGCTATGAGTTTATAAATGAAAGAATCCTGATAGCCAGATTTAAAATTGAAAGAGGATATATGATGATAATTGCTGTGTATGCTCCGGAGGAAGGTAAGAAAGAAGAAACAAAAAAAATTATAAAACATTACAAACATTAGTTGATAAATATACAAAAGATCATCATCTAATAATAAGTGGAGACTTAAATGCCAGAGTAGGCATTGTCCCTATACCTAATGGAATAGTATATAATGGAGAAATAACAATAAATGATAATGGACAGGATTTGAGACAGTTTTCAACCTATAATCAATTAAAAATAATGAATACTTATTTCCGAAAAAAGGACATACATAAATATACAAGAAGTGGATATAACTCAAGATCAATAATTGACTATTTAATCGTAAACAACAAGCTAGGAGCCTTGGTAAAAGATGTGAGAGTACATAGAGGCAGCGATATATACTCTGATCACTATCTCGTGATAAGCAAAATAAACATAATAGCTAAACGGCGGAAAAATAACATAAAGAACAAAAAAGAAACCAAGAAGAAGTATATAAAGTATATTTATTACAAGATCAAAGTATTAGACAACATTATGAAAGCAGAATGAATAAATATATATCAGAGATAGCGACGTCAGAAGATATAAATATTGAATGGGAAAATATATCAAATGTAATACATAAAAGAGTAAATGAGATATTAGGAAAGAAAAATAGAATAAGAAATAGGAAGGGCTTGAGAACTTGGAATGCGAATATACAAAATGCAGTGAATGAAAAACGAAAAGCATATCGTACATATTTACGACTGAAAACAGAAGAATCTTACGAAGAATATAAAATGAAAAGGAGAATTGCTAAAAGCATTATAAGAAAAGCCAATCAGGGGTCATGGGATAAATTTATAAGCTCAGTAGAACATGATATGTATAGAAGACAATAAATAGGTTATAAATTAGTGAAACATCTAAATCAAACTGAGAAAGATTCTGCCAGATTGAATACAATCCCACAACAAGAATGGATACAACATTATGAAAACTTTGGAAAAAGGAGAAAATTGAAGGAAAAGAGAACAACGAGGAAGAAATAAAAGTGGAAAATATTGATGTAATAGACATAAATGAATTAGAATTGGCCCTGAAAACCACTAAGAACAGGAAAGCAACAGGATTAGATAATATAAATATGGAGTTAGTCAAATATAGTGGAATATTGTGTAAACTACGAATACTTCATCTAATTAATATATGTTGGCAGACCTATGGGATTCCAACCACTTGGAAAACGGCAATTGTGAAGAATATATTCAAAAGAGGAGACCGGAGAAATTGCGAGAATTACAGAGGGATTAGCTTAATGAATACTGGCTACAAGATATATACGAAAATAATAAACAATAGATTGAGAAACATAACAGAAGTAATAATAAGTGAAAATCAAAGTGGATTCAGAAAGGGAAGGTCATGTATAGACAATGTTTTTACACTGAAACAACTCATAGAAAAGAGAAGAGAACATAACTTAGAAACTCAAATAGGATTTATAGATTTAGATAAGGCCTTCGAGCGAGTAAACAGACAAAAATTATTGGAAATATTACGAATTGAAGGATATCGTATATATATATATATATATATATATATATATACGATATTTTTAATAAATGGAAAGAATAGATAATAAAGTGTGCATAAATAATCTTCTATTTGCTGACGATGTAATCATAATACAGAAAAATGAAGAAGACTTACAGAAATCTATGCATGCATAAATGAAATATGTAAATTATATGATCTAAAGATTTCTGTGAGGAAAACGAAGACCATGGCTTTTAGAGGAAGAGATCCAGTGAGATCCAAAATTATTTTAGAAAATGAAAGTATAGAACATGTGTCTAGTTTCATGTGACTACTACAAATTTTAGCTGATGATAACGTTCCACAACAATATATTACTAATATCTTCAACATCTATAAAGATAATGCAATCTCTGTTAAACAAGATGACAAATTATCTTCTTGGGAAAAGATCAACACTGGAGTAAGACAGGGATGTGGACTTTCACCGGTGCTTTTCATTATATACATGAATAAATTAATAAATGAATGGAGGGAAAACACAACGAGGATATATACCCATCAATAGGAACCTCAAACTCGATGCTATTCTTTTTGCAGACGATTTAGCTCTTCTGGCACTTTCCGAAAATGATTTGCAACGATCAATTTATAATTTACAAAAAATAGGTGCCAAATTTAATATGGAAATATCAATTAACAAAACTAAAATTATGGCATTTCATGGGAAGGACCCCATACAAAGTAAAATCTGTCTCCAGAATAAAATTTTAGAGAGATCTAATCAATTTAAATATCTTGGATATTATCTCTCTATCTGGGATGAAAAGGATATCCCTGGAAAAGTTACTAGTTATAATAAAAGTTTAGGAATTATTAATCAAGTTATGAAACCATCCCTTGTACAAAAAAAACACCAGATTACGTTTATATAACACTTTGGCTAAACCAGTGTTGACCTATGGTAGTGAAGCATGGACACTAAAAAAACAACATGAAAGCAGAATAACGGCTTGTGAAATGATATTCATGCGTAGAACAGCGGGTTACACCAGATGGGATCGGAAAAGGAACACCGATATCTTAAAAGAATTGAAGACTACGCCAATTTTGGAATATATTAAACAGTACAAACTAAATTGGAAACACCATCTTGAAAGAATGAGTTCAAATCGGATCCCCAAAGCTGTTTATAATTATATACCAAGAGGACGAAGATCACTGGGCCGTCCTATGAAACGCTGGAGGGAAAATTTTCTATAGGATCGTAACAGGCCTTGGCCTAATACTTGGAAGGAAGAAGAAGAAGAAGTAGTCTAGTTTCAACTATTTGGGCTGTGATGTTGGCTACAATGTGGAAAGAGATATTGACTCCAAAATAAATAAATTTCAGACGGTGTGTGGAACAATACAGAGAACATTCAAAAATAAAATTAGAAAAGAAACAAAGATAAAAATGTATAATGTTGTGGCGGTTCCCACAATATTGTATGGATGTGAAACTTGGGCTCCAATGAAAAAACAGAAGGATAGAATACAGACGGCGGAGATGAGGTTCCTAAGACTAGTTAAAGGATGTACAAGACTTGATAGAATAAGAAATGAGGATATAAGAGAAGAATTGAAAGTACAGCCTTTATTGGATAAGGTCACGAATTACAGACAGAAATGGATTGACCATATGGATGGAATCAGTAAGGAGATATATCCATTGTTAGCAAGAAATTATCAAGCAAGAGGAAGACGTGATGTTGGAAGACCTAGAAAACGTTGGGCTGATGCATTATGAAGTCGGAAAGGGCACTTGCCTAATCCCTGGAGTGAGGAAAAAAAAACTTTAAATGAACAATTATTTTTATAACATAATATGATGTACAGAACGAACAAAACTGTATTTCAAGTTCTGTTAAAGAGCATTTTATTATATGGATCCGAAACCTGGACAGTAAGTAGAAAACAAGCCATTAAGCTGTTAGCAGTAGAAATGGATTTTTGGAGGCGATCGACAAGAATTTCAAGAAGAGATAAGGTCAGAAAGAGCACAATAAGGGAAATTATGGAAGTTGGAAAAAAAAAAAAAAACATATTGGAAAAATAGAAGAAAAACGTTTGAAATGATATGGACACCTCAAAAGAATGGAAGAAGAGAGAATACCAAAGAAGATCCTTAATTGGAAAGCTAATGGAAGAAGTAGAAGAGCCAGGCCTAGAGAACGTTGGCTGGATGGAGTGAGGAGAAGTATGGAACCTAGAGATCTGAGGGAAGAAGATGCTCTAGACAGGAATCTCTGGCGACATATCACTTTGGGTTGAAGGAGAAGCACTGTGTTGTGGAATATTCCTAATTAAAAAAATTAAAACACTGCTCTACTCCAGGAATTCGAACTCACAGCTGGTTGTTCAGCCCATTTTAAACGGTCCTGAAGTACGAAGGAAATAATTGTTAATGCTATGTTATCACATATTTATGCGAACAGCACGTCAGTCTAATAAAATATGTGAAATAAAGTATAATAACTATAATCACATGAAACTTAAAATGGATTGGATTAGCTTCAGCTAGCTAACAATAGGTAAATCTTCAAAAACCAAAGGAAAAACCAATAAAATTAATCATAATTAATTCTGGAGTGTATTAAATATTATCAAATCACAACTACAGTACCTACCAACAAATGAAAGATAATAAAATTAGTGCTAATCTTACTTCATATTAAATTATTCGATATGCACACTTAGAAGGATGTCTACGAAACTCAAAAAATCAACATAAAATCGGACACTGATGTATTAAAGCAAGAAGAGTGTCAAATTTCATATTAGTAGACGCCAGTTCAGTCTCGTAGACTGCGATGGGCAGGACATGTTGCACGTATGAGGGATGGAAGAGGTGCTGGAAGCCTCTTTGTAAAAAACCAGAGGGGAAACGCCCAGTTTGAAGACGAAGAATGAGGTGGGAGAATTACGCTATCCATGATTTGAGGGAAGTATATTATATAGGGGATGATTGGAAAGCATTAACTCAGGATAGGGATGTATGGAGAGCTTATGTACGCGCGGCCATGAACCTGTGTGTTCAATAGAGCCAGTAAGTTAGTTAAAATAAGATTCCTAATGTTTTGAAAGTTGACTTTATGTTTTAATTACTTTTTTATCAATCCGGCCTAAGCAATGCAGATTGATGAAAAATTGTTGGAGATGCTGTTGTATTCAATTTTCAAGAGTTATCACTATAGTCGTAATAAGCATCTGAAGGCAGTGTTTTGTCTGTTGAACCATTCTTCTTTCCTTTCAGCTACTCGAATCATATCTTGATAGTTTTTAAAACATGCTTGACGCAACACGCCGCTAGAAGTTCATCACTTTACTACAGAATGCTTGCCCTCACGTCCTCATATGCGATCATGATTTCAGTATAAGAGTAACTTGTATCAGCATGTCGTGTCCTCCAGCTGTTACAAATTATTTTCTCAACAGTACGTATTTTTCGTTGCTACACAAATTCTTTACGAGCGCCAGTACTATATTAGATTTTTTTTTTGGTTGCTACATCTAAAATAGCTTTTGGTCTTCTTATAAATGTTCCCATTTTTATTCTTTAAATACTGTTTAAAGAAACTGTTATGACAGAGTATATATAAAAATAATGTTTTTCTACCGTTGATTTTGAAGATTATTTACCTATATTCTTCTATTTCATGTAGTACATGCTTGGTTTGTTTTGTTGTCTGTTCAATTTAAATTTGCCCAATCGTATACATAATCACATTTCTGTTCGTCGAGTTTTTGTCATGTTTTATCATGACTTAACAATATTCTAAATAAATAATAGTTAAAAAACTAAAACAACACGCATTATTACAAAACCTAACTAAAAATGAAAAATAATTTTAATTTCCAATACGCTTGGGATAAAATTAAAGTGGTCAACAAAAAAATCATCTCCAACACATCTAGAATAAAACTAGAGTTATCTACAACAACAAAATAATTTTACCGTCAAAAGCGTGGGGTGCTTTTTATGGTTTTTACGTATTCTTCTTAGAGACTTTACTTTTACCAATATCTGTTTATTATCAAATGATATAGAACACTCCACGCTTTTGATCGTAAAATTATTATTTTTAGATAACTCTAGTTTTATTCTAGATGTGTTGGAGATGATTTTTTTTGTTGACCACTTTAATTTTATTCCAAGCGTGTTGAAAATTAAAATGATTTTTCATTTTTTAGATCGGTTTTCTAATAAAGCGTGTTGTTTTAGTGTTTTTAAACTATTTTTTATTTTTTAGTTTGGTTTCCTAAAAATGTAAATATCTTTAAATTCGATACCATTTTAGTATGAGCTAAAAGTAATACTCTTATAAAAAAATCATCCGGGCCAGATTTGAACCAGCGAACTATGGAATACTGAAATTATATACCACTACAGTCCACCACTCTACCAACTGAGCTACCACAAACGATAGACCAAAAAGTCGATACGTCCGCAATCTATTCTACCGGTCTTTATTTTTTTGATGTCCTGATGATTCTGACCAGGATCTTAGAAAAAAATTAATGAAATTATTGTATTGTCATTGGTCCTTTACAAGTATACAAAGTTTCAAGTCGATCCAATGATTTTAAGTGGGTGAAAATCGCGTTAAAAGATTTCGTTACATAGATAGATACAGGTCAAGCCAATATGAAGCGTGTAAAAAGGAAATACGTTCTTCATTAGAGAAAAAAAATATTTAATTTACTACAAATGATTATTCTTATACATAGGTAGTCTAATTGAAGAAAATCAAGTAAATTTACCTGGTTATAGAGGAGTTGCAAGCGATCTGAGATACGTAATCCAGGGTCTGAGACAAAAACATTTTAGTTATAAGTTTCTGAAGTTGTTCATAAATTATACCCATAGTTCAGTAGTAAAATTTAATTTGGTTAAAATATAGCTGGATAGCTTCAGATTTTAATAAGAAATTGAATGAAACTCATCTATTAATGGATAATAAAATCAACCTTAATTAAAGTAAATTAAGAAGTTGCCCATTATTTGGCGAGAATTTTAAATATTCTATAAACGCTAAATTTTAGAAAATCGTTCATTGGTTTTTAATATTTTGGTTTCATGTAATCCCTAATTAGTTTCCAAATCCTTCTCATACCTATCCACACTTCTCTTTCCGTTTAATATTGGATTATATCAAATAGCCTATAATAAATTTAGCATCTGTTAATTCAAATCTATTTTATTTGAGATCGTGGGCTCGTTTAACTAATTCATTTTTGGTAGCCATCTATTTTTATATAATATCTGATAACTCCTCATCAAACCATTTATTTTGTCTCTTTTTTTAAATAACATATTCTTCCTAATTCTGACAATTTAATGCTAAAGTATATCTTATGGTCTCCCATTCTCTATTTATATCAGTTTCTTCTTCCGTTACCACATTTTATTCTGAATATTCCAGTATTTTAAATCTATTAGATATTTTGATTTGGTATTCTTGCCACAATTGATCATTCATCACATTTTTTAATTCAAAATTATCAGAGGCAACTTTAATGTCTGTTCCTCCGATAAATTTTATCATTTCCAGAAAACAAAATGCGGTGTTTCATTCTGATTTTAATAAACACGAAAAAATCTACGGGTTCGAAAGTGCCAATGAGTTAGTTAGTTATGAAAAAAAAAACATTGTTCAAGAAGTTTTTTACTTCTTAAAAGAGTGAAAGCTTGATGAATATGACTAAAATACGCTCTATCATATAGAAATGGCTAATATGCATGAATACGACTTAACAAATTGCTGTAATTATTTTTTATAAGGAACATTTACAAATATTTTTATAACATATCAACTTATCAAAAAAAAATGTAATACATCATAAAAATCTTAACCATAGTAATAAGTCACTCTGCCTGCATATCTGAATAAGCTGTGAAAATGTTTCGAATGAATTTTGTTACACCTGGCAGGCCAATGATAATGATGATGATTATGGTGATGATTATGATGATAATAATAGTGATAATAATAGCAATAACAGTACCAATTGTAATAATAACTTTATTTTACCTGGCAGAGTTAAGGCCTTAAGGCCTTGTCTACCACTCAACCAGGTTAAAAAATACAAAAATTATACATACATCTAAATTACAATAAACAAAAATATTACATAGTACATCTACAATATTATTGTTACTTACAGTTTTATTTTGATTTAATCTAGACTTATCGAATCTAATATATAAAAATGAATGTATGTTTGTTTGTTGGTTCGTACTTTATGCGCGGCCATACCGTTGATCCGATTGTGATGGGACTTTTTGCAAAATGTTCAGGAGATTTCCGGAATGAACATAGGCTGTAAGATATTTGTAATACTCAAACCCTTCACCCCTAAAAATCACCCTTTGTAGTGAAACATGTGAAATAAAGTCCCTATTTTGACGCTTAAATGGCTAAACCATAACAAATACACCAAATCAATGTACACAGAATTGAATATCTCAGAAAACTGTACAAAAAAGTCCGCGACAGCATATGTTTATCTTTTACGGATAACTCACAATAATAATTTTTGTCTTTCATTGATGCCAAGAAGATCGGTATAAGTAGATTCCCGGGCAAGCGTGCTCTGTCATACGTTCATCCGATTGTGATGGGGCTTTTTGAAAATGTTCAGGATTTTCCTGGGAACGTTATAGGTTATAAGATAGTTTTAATGCTCAAGCCCTTCACCCTTAAACATCACCCTTTGAAGGGAAAACGTGAAAAAAATAGCCTTTTTTACGCTTAATGACTTACGCTACCTAAATCATAACACATAACCACATTAAGTACACAGATACAGAGGCGTTGTACTGGAGAACACCCTGTTCAAAATCTTTATGAAGATACTTACAAACAGATTGATGGACATCACAAAATTAAACATCCCAGATAACCAATTCGGATTTAGGAAAGGAAAATCCACTCTGCAAGTAGCATCCGCATTATTATATGAGATAGAAGCAGCCCTCAACAGACCGAAAGGGAAATACTACGTGGTCTTCATAGATTATGAAAAAGCGTTCGATTACATAAACAGAACAAAACTACTCACGAAGATGAGGGACATGATTGGAAACGAGCACCCCATTGTTGGAATAGTACACGACATAATGAGGCGAAACTGGTTACAAATAACAGATGAGGTTGCGGCATCAGACGAGGTTATGCAAACTAATGGGATACTACAAGGAGACCCCATCAGCCCGCTACTATTTAACATAATGACGGCTGACATTGGGAAAGCAACAAACGGGACCACGCTGGTAATGTATGCGGACGACATGGCCATTGGAGCACGAAACAAAGAAGAATTGCAAAAAGGCATAGATGGGATACAACGATGGGCTATGGAAAATGAGTTCAAGATAAACAGCAACAAGACCGTACAAATGGTTTTCAAGAAAGGAGGAAGAACAGCGGCAAGTGATAATCTAAAACTAGGAGAAGAACCGATAAGAATGGTCAACAAATTCAGATATTTAGGCATAACACTGCAGCCAACAACAAAGTCTTTCAGCGCACATGTGCAGGAGAGAGCAGCAGCAGCTATAAGAGCTATGTGCAGTATCAAAGACATCACATCGTTAAAATTAGTCACAGCCATGAAATTATTCGCATCAGTGATCACCCCGATCGTCACCTACGGGATAGAACTGATATGGGAGAAACTATCGACCAGCGATTTGGAGAGGTTAGAAAAAGTAAAACCAAGATTCATCAAAAAGGCATTAGGTGCAAGCAAATACACACCAAATAGAATGGCCTATATGCTAGCCAGAGAAACCTTCTTCCTAGAGGACCTGAGGCAAAGGATACTACTGCCAGCAACGGAGCCATATAAGAAAGTCATCGAAAAAAAGAAACAGAGAGAAAAAGAGATCGACGAAGATTTCTACGCCTCAGATGCCATGGTAAACAGAGAGTGGACTGGAAGTAACCAACCACAAAGGCACAGAATCATAGGTTTAGCAACACACGGATATCATCACAAAATGTGCAAAAATACAAAATTCCACCAACCGAGTGATTCGTGTGAATGCAAGATATGCGACCAAAAGTGTGAGCGATACCATTACAAACAATGCAGAATATGGACAGGATCACTGAACGAACTCATAAAAGACAAATCATAAACTTATAACTTAATGCTCTTTCGAGTGCCTCTTACCAACTTATTATTATTATTATTATTATTATTATTATTATTATTATTATTATTATTATTATTATTATTATTAAGTACACAGCATTGAATATCTCCAAAAACTACAAAAACGTCCGCGACAGCTTATGTTTACCTTTTACGGATAACTCACAATAAGCAGTTTTGTCTTTTATTGATGCCAAGAAGATCAGGGTAAGTAGATTCCCGGGCAAGCGTAGCAGCGCACGGAGGGTGTTCTTTTATAACGAATTTTGTGTTTCAGCTCATTTATGCCAAGTGCATCGGGATACGTAGAATCCCTGGCAACGCCGGGTAATCAGCACGTTGTATCTAAAAATAATTACGATATGGCTTTACTTATAGTGATTGCTTGAATGTTATATTTTGGAAGATGAAATTTTATTTACTATTTGGATTGTATGAAAGTTCATTTGGAAATATAATTAATTAGTTTATTGTTGTTTTAGCTACAATAACGAAGAGAGCAAATTTATAATTATTTTCCTTTTACTTATTCAACTAAACACATAATTTATATAGGTGTAGCGCGCTCGCCGGGTATTAGGTAGTGAAATATAAAATGTACAATATACAATTATTAGGTAGTGAAATATAAAATGTATAATATACAATTGGCTAGACCAGTGTTGACCTATGGTAGTGAAGCATGGGCACTAAAAAGACAACATGAAAGTAGAATAACGGCTTGTGAAATGAGATTCATGCGCAGAACAGCGGGTTACACCAGATGGGATCGGAAAACGAACACCGATATCTTATAAAGATTGAAGACTACGCCAATTTTGGAATATATTAAACAGTACCAACTAAATTGGAAACACCATCTAGAAAGAATGAGTTCAAATCGGATCCCCAAAGCTGTTTATAATTATATACCAAGAGGACGAAAATCACTGGGCCGTCCTATGAAATGCTGGAGGGAAAATGTTCTATAGGATCGTAACAGGCCTTGGCCTAATACTTGGAAGGAAGAAGAAGAAGACAATATAGAAAAATGAGAAAAATAACCATTAATGACGTAGAATAAGTTTAGGTATCGAGAGAAAATAATTATTTAACAACAAATAAGTGTATAAGTGTGACTTACTCAAGTGCGCGACAACCCTTGATATATTGTATTTTTAGTTGGTATCGCAGGGTAACCGCTGAAAAGTGGAGAGGCCCTCAAAAGTAAGTAAGTAGGTATCGCAAAGCACTTGCCGGAATATCGGAGTTGGTAACGATTTTACATTGCATTTTTGTAGCCTTTTAAATGCGATGATTCAATTATTGCTATTTAGAAGACTAATGACTTAGCCTAGCGTGACAAACTAGCTGCATCCGTATCCCGAAATACGTAGTCTACACAGAGAGTCACGATATGTTGTTTTTTGTAAAATTTTTAAATATGCAAATTCACAACTCTTGTACACGTCAAATGTCACATGAAAAAAATAATCCTGATTTATTATTCATCTTGAAACACGTGATAAAACGGTTACAAGTATGTAATATTATTTTCTCTGTGATTTCACTGTAAGAGGAATAGAATAATTTCTCATTTCTCATGGACATTTCAGACATTTGATGTTCTTTGTTAGTTAACTGCAAGGGTCTTTGAAGGGAAGTACTCGCAATGGTCATTCTCACTCAAAATCACATTCAACGAAATACACATACAGAATTCACAATATAAATATTATTGATAGCTCTGATGCAACGATTAGCGATTGTTACTTTGAGTCTCTATCCTTAGGATCGATAATTTTTGTGTTTATAGTTATTAATGGAATGTAGCTAAGTGAATCGGTCGGCATTAAGGTCTGACAACAGGCTGGATGACTCGCTTTAAAATTCAGATAGCGGAAGGGTGAACATTTTGTTTCCAGACTGACCTGGGCATCACTTAGCCTCCCGTAAAATCAGTACCGGTAATTTTTCTGCAATAAATTAGCAATTTTATTCAACGGTTTTCAGATCATTAGCGTCGCAATTCAAATCTGGGCGTGAAAGAGCCGACAAATTTTGCTCAGGTCGGTTTATTTCTGGCCTGAAAATATTTTACGTTCCATAAATATACGATAATACGACACATGACGCACGATTTTACTTCCGTTCCGAAAGAAGTGATAGATCCATCCATCCATAGTAATTCTGCCCGAGGGCAGGTCTTTCACTGCAATCATAGCATTTTCATGCTATGCTTTGCAGTTTTACTAGGGAATTGTAGGTCTGGTAGTTTCCCGTTGCTTTTCACACCGGTGAAGGATGATGATGATGATGATGATGATAATAATAAGGATGATGATGATGATGATGGCCATATGATTTCGGGGACCGTTTGGGCCTTAAAGTTTTCCTGACATTTGTCTTACAGGTGAGGAAAACCCCCGATAGAAACCTCATCCAGAAAAAACTGTCCCGACCGGGGATCGGACCTGGGCCCGCTGCGTGACAAGGCAGCACGCTACCTCGAAACCACAGCGGTGGACAAGTGATACGTATATCTCAGAATTTTTATCCCTAAAAGTTTCATCGAACCTTGCCAAATATGAAATCGCAAACCAAAACGACCATAATAAACAGTAGTCCACCAGGATCGACTTGGTGGAACAAGATCTAAGTTAACTCAATAGAAACGAACAAAATATAACGTTATACTCAGATGTTGAAAAAATATATATGTGTACATACATACAGGGTGTAAACGAATTATACCGCACAAATTTAATTGCTTACAGAGGGGTATTAAACAAATAATTCGAGATAGGGAACCAATGGTCTAAGAGCGAAAATG
Organism: Diploptera punctata; assembly: GCA_030220185.1. Classification (NCBI taxonomy): domain Eukaryota; kingdom Metazoa; phylum Arthropoda; class Insecta; order Blattodea; family Blaberidae; genus Diploptera; species Diploptera punctata. Next base: position 538,079 of record JASPKZ010000014.1, read on the forward strand.
GGCGAGTTATAGGGAATCAAAGTAATCGTCATTTGATACAGATAAATCAACATGGGAGGAAATGAGCAAAGTAAGAGAGAAAATTATACAATAACATCAGATCTTCGTATTAATTCCGAGATCCTGATTGTTAATAATTCATCAACAACGTTTATGAAATACTGGGTTATCAAATTCTTCAAAATGTCGAACTTAACAGATGATTGCACACCACTGCACTGGTTACAGTGGAATCGGTACAGTGAGAGCCCGAGCTCAGAGTGAAACACGCATAATCTGTGTACTTATTGTGTGGCTTAATGGTTAAAGCGATGGATTTGAGATTCGAACACTAATCTTTTTCTGGTTTATCTTATTTCCCAGTTACATTATGTATGCCATGTGTACATACACAGTACCTCTTCATGTTATTATCGCACTATCATTTATCTAAGTACAGTACAGTACAAGTGCACATTTATTTTCAAAACCTATAACACTTTACAGTATGTGCATTATTATTACAATCTTTCAATCAATTGTCTGTATAATACGTTTTGTAACTCATGTACTGCGCCGACATTCCAATACCGCATTCTGTAAAACAATTAATACACATAAAATTATGAATAAACAATAAACCAGAAATAAATCTGCGTACGTAAAACTGATTTACAGTACGTAAATAATGAAGGAAGAAAGGAAAACAAAATTGTGCATATACTGTAGATAGTTTCGAATTTGATGCATCAATCTTACATTTGCATCCGTAATAAGATCGCTACAACCACTGACAAGTCAGCTAAAGGCAGTTACAGTCTCTGTGTCATAAATTTATTATTTCCATTTTAATTTTAATTAATCAGTGGCGTGCCAACCATTTTACAAATTGAATCATAACTTGGGTATTTTTATTCTTAGGCCATTAGTTCATTATCTCAAATTGCTTATATAATACCCCTCTACACGCAGTTAAATTTATGCGGTATAATTCATTTACACCTTGTGTGTATATATATCAGTATATAAATTCGAATGCCTTAAGTTAACATAACTGCAAAAATAATATCCCGTCCTCCCAAGAAAGCCTGATAGATCAATTACACTGCAGCACTAGCCGATGCAACAAAACGAAACTCTGTTATGTAGGAACTGCGTAAACTAAAGGTAATTATGGAACACATCTCTCAATTGTTAACTCTTAAATTGACGAAACACTAATTACTCTTTCCAATTATTTAAATATGTAGAACCACAGCGAAAACAAATAACTATTTTTTTATTTCGAGTTTTAGGTAACCCCCCCCCACCGCTTATGGTCGGATTTCTCGATTTTGAAAAAACCTTTCACGTCTTATATTACTAGTTTCGTTACAAAAACTCGAAAATTGCGACCCATTTAACGATTTTTAAATTTTCTTTTCAGGTGAATTCTTACTCCTGACGTCCTATTTTGATGGTTAACAACCTTAGTTTTGTTTTCTTTAATTACCAAGTTTGGCACCGACAAAATCGGTCGTTAGAGCGTAACGGATATTATATATATTACTAAAGGTTTAAGATAAAGATGTTGTTTATAGCCGACCTTATCAAAGCATATCTAGTACATCTACAGGACTTCTTAACACAGTGGAAAAGCAAATATTCCCCTATGAGAACAAAGGTAGAAGAAGATGCAGTTTATTCGTTGCTATTTACTGATGATCAGCTGTTGAAAGCAGAAGATTACGAACAATTAGAGTAGACTTACATGAGAAAAAACTGAGGGACGCATACGAAAAATAGGGATTAAAGTTACATTTGGACAAATTTAAGTTTATGGTAATAGGAGGTAAATTAAAAGTTGCTGGTAGGGGCTAACGTGGATGGGAGTGAAAAGCTATCTTTGCTCATGATAGGAAAATCTGCGAGCCCAAGATGTTTTAAAAATACCAAATCAAAATCCATAGAGTATAGAGCAAATAAAAAAGTTTGGATGACTGCAGGCATTTTTTTGAGATTGACTGTTAAAACGAGACAAAATGTACTATAAACAAAATAGAAACATTATTCTGTTTATTGCCAATTGCACCGGTCATAATTCTATTCCTCTTATGGACATGGACAATGTAAAGGTTATCTTTTCCCCCTCCCCACCGAACATAAGTCTGTTGTACAGTCATTGGACCAGGGTATCATTAAAAATCTCAAGCATTTTTACATAGGCCTTGTTGTTCAAACCCTTTTGTCAGACATTTCCACTGTCAAAAAAAAAATAACTCGATGATAAGTATTCTTGTCTCAGCCCGAATGAGTCGCAGTGCGTGCTCTCAAGTAACCGTGAAAACTGTAGTGAATTGTTTTCAAAAGGCAGGTTTATAAAGGTGAAGATGTTAAGCCCACATATGATGACCCTCCACCGGCTTCCTGGAACAACCGCACGGGAATTACTTTTAATTAATACCATATCAACTTGAACGAAAACGTGGCAATGTATGGGGAGCAGACAAAGATTTTAGGAGAAATTTTTAAGAAGAAAGGTGACAATTCGTTGGTGAAGAGGAGGGAACTTGAAACTGAAAAGAAGCCGGTTCCCTAATCATCAGAGGCTCTTCATCGTCCAGGTGAATTTCGTCGGTAACGTTGAGGGGCAGGCCTACGTAAGTGAAGTTGTATTTCAGTCTTTAAAGGTGCTTGAGGAATTAGCAAAACTTAACAGATTAAATTCTACAAACAATCGGATATTTCAGGTTTATTTTTAAAATTGTAATTAATTTATGTATGGTGTTAAAATCTGGGATCAGTGTACTGTAGTAGGCCTACCAGTAGTAGGGCTACTGTTCTACTGTTTTCCTTAGTATGAAAATAATTATTGTAAAATTTGGTCAAAATACACAATTATTTTATTTTATGGTCTGAATTACGAATGGATATTGATGCACTATACTGATTTTAGATATAACTTTTGTAATTCGAATGTTTGAATATTTAGAATTTTCCAACCCTTCTCTTCAGCTTCGAATTATCAAAGATCTACTATATATATATATATATATATATATATATATATATGTGTGTGTGTGTGTGTGTGTGTGTGTGTGTGTGTGGTCATGTTCATTTTCGGTATCTGCTAGATAGAATCGATGAAGATATATAGGGAATATAAAAAACTTTATCGACAATAGACATGAAATGACAAGCAAGTTGATCATCCTGCGTAGTGGCCATATTTACCTCCAGAACATCTCTAATATTCATTTCAATTGAAGTTTGAGTGAACTCCAGGACCCTGGTGCAGCCAGAAAGGCGAGAATCGCGAACTTTCGGATTTTAACATATTACCTAAAACAGCTCCCTCAGGGGTCCTCATCTGGGATGAAAGGGATATCCCTGAAAAAGTTACTAGTTATAATAAAAGTTTAGGAATTATTAATCAAGTTATGAAACCATCCCTTGTACAAAAAAACACCAGATTACGTTTATATAACACTTTGGCTAGACCAGTGTTGACCTATGGTAGTGAAGCATGGACACTGAAAAAACAACATGAAAGCAGAATAACGGCTTGTGAAATGAGATTCATGCGCAGAACAGCAGGTTACACCAGATGGGATCGGAAAAGGAACACCGATATCTTAAAAGAATTGAAGACTACGCCAATTTTGGAATATATTAAACAGTACCAACTAAATTGGAAACACCATCTTGAAAGAATGAGTTCAAATCGGATCCCCAAAGCTGTTTATAATTATATACCAAGAGGACGAAGATCACTGGGCCGTCCTATGAAACGCTGGAGGGAAAATTTTCTATAGGATCGTAACAGGCCTTGGCCTAATACTTGGAAGGAAGAAGAAGAAGAAGACCTAAAACAGCTACCCTATGGTGTGTCCCTACGAACCTATGTTTGTTCTTATAGGGACACTATCATGTTACTAATTCCTACGTTCCGTTGACATTCATATCCCTGTCGATATATTATAATTATGATTACGAATTTATATTGAAGTTCTGAAATAATTAAATCCAATCTACATATTTACTTAATTATTTCCATACACAATATTTCATAGTTCAGCATTTATTTCTTGTAAATTGTTATTTAATTATTAATAATTGTGCGTATTTGTTTGTCGTTAGTCATTTATAACTTTGCTTTACAAAAAACTGAGGAACTTTTTGCCACTTTTTATTTTAATTAATTTTTTTTCCGATTTATCAAATAAGTTTTGTGGAGAAAGGGATTTTGCGTGTTTCCCTTGCATGTCCATTGATGTTAACTTGATATGAATCCTCTGTTAAGACTTAGGTCTGAGCGCACTCGTTATGGGTTTTAAATGCGTTCGACACTTTAAGTATTAACTCTCAGCTGTCAGTTGTTTTCATTGATTTCCCTTATTTAATATTGGAGTTAATTCCCTTTTAGAGGGAACCGTTTACGAGAAAGAATACATAACAAGTGGAAAAGAACGAACATATGATTGCCTCCTATAACTTGTCAAATTCACATCCTGGGAATCACGATCATTGAAATGGTACCCTTCTTTGAAAATGCTGATTAATTTTTCCGTTTAACGTTATCGACAGTACAACAGCAATGTCATTGTTAAATCGATTTAGAATTGAATTTTACGCTTCATTACTCTTTTTTTTATTTCCATAGTAGACCTATACATAATGTAATAAATTTCAGTACATGATACTGTATATAGTATAGAAAATCTGTTTTAACAGTTTGCACTTTTTAATTATAAGTAATTTTTAATGATCTTCTTCTTAGACATTCTCTATAACTTCGATTGGAATGTTTTGGCCATCTCTACTAACATTTTCCATTTGTCCAGTTTTTTATTACCATGTATCTCAAGTCGTTTATCACATATTTTTCTCATCTGTGTTTAGGATTTTTAATCCACTGATCTGTCATTCAAATTTTGAATAAAATTTTTAAATATATTATTCAAATTTTGATTAACATAGTAGATTTAAAGATAATATTAAAAATAGTAAAGTTTTCGATATTAAGGGATCCAATCTAATATCGAACTTTTAAATAGTAGTAATAGGACTTTATTAGACTAAAATTAAGATACCTATATACAATGTTATTTACAAATATGGGTCGCACGGGCAGTAAGCCGTACGTGCTGTTGACAGTCCTTTACAATAAAGTAATATTTGGTAATAGTAAAAAGAAAACAATAATATTACAATTACATAAAGAAAACACATTAATATTACAGTTATATAATAATACAATAACATTATACATTCATTAAGTTATGTTGAATAATAATAATAATAATGATAATAATAATAATAATATTAAAATAATAATAATAATAATAATAATAATAATTAATAATAATAATAATAATGACGATTAATAAAAATGAAATAAAACTTAATTTTAAATAAAATAGTAAGGAAGATACACCGCACCCGAGGAAAATTACACAAAAAAGTATTCTCATAAACAAAATTCTCGCATATTCCGCTAAAAAAATTAATGCAAATCCCCCTCTTCTATATGATAATAATAATAATAATAATAATAATAATAATAATAATAATAATAATAATGCTATTAATTATATTAATAGGGCCTAACAATAATACATTAATCATTTAGGGAAAGGAAGATCCAAGTGTGTTTAATAATTTTTGTTGTACAACAGTATTTCTGTGCAAATATTTCATACCTCAAAGTTCTGTAACATATTACAATTGTTATGCAAAAATTGCTCTCAAATTTTACCCAGTAATATGGTGTAAAATATCATGCCTATATTAGCCATTTACAAGAATTTGAAATGTAAAATTTCCCTGAACTCTTAAAATATTAAGTTGCCTTTTTTTATTGTTATAACCACATACATGAGTCGACCTCATTCAATATAAATTATTTCTCTCTGCATAAGTTTATATAGCATTTATCATCATTATAACAATGTTTAATATAATTGTAATATTGTGATTAACTAGAGGGAAATTAAAAAAAAAATCTGATAAGATTTTTAATCTTAAAATATTTAATCGAAGCATTTAAGGAATTTTTAAATTAACTAACACTCACTGGCACTATCGAACCCGTAGCTTTATGGCCGTGCGGACATAACCTCTCCATACACCACTATCCTGAACTAATGTTTTCCAATCATCCCCTGTATAATCTCTTCCCTTAAATAATAGTTCATGTTATTCTCCCACCTTATTCTTGGCCAACCAACTGGGCGTTTTCCTTCTGGTTTTCCTACAAGAAACTTCCAAACACGTCTTTCCTTTATGAATTAAGCATAAGGATTTAAGTTATCTGCGAATAACTATGTGCGCATTAATCAGTAATATATAGGCCTATCATAATTACACTGAGCAACTAAAATATACTTTTTTTTTGTCTCAGAAAGAAAAATGTGTGATTCTGATAGTATTTTTCTCCTGAATTGAAATATGATATCGGTTTCTCTCCATCACGCAAGGTTTCCGAGAGACAGGAATTATAATTTCAAACACTTTAATATTTTCTACATTCGTATATAATTTCAAACACTTTAATATTTTCTACATTCGTAATTACACAATATTCGAACATTCAGACTCACCAAGAAACTAAGAAATGACGATTTTCTGCTATATTTCGCCTGTGGAGCATCCCTCTTGATGATCCAACAATAATCGGCCAGCATATCAGGATTCCATTTACCTTTATATCCCTTTTCCATAGCTGAAATCTCCTGAGTTAGATCATTTGGTTTTATTTTACAATGGATAAATGGACGAAAAAAGTTTATTAAATATAATTATTAAATCCATTAATTGAAATTGAAATAAAAAAACTGTGGGTGATGAAGAAATTCCGAACACATATTTGAAAACAGATAAAAAAAACTGCATTAAGTACAACTATTGGTACTCATGACACAAAAATCATGTTGACCAGTGTAATTAGACCAATAGGTACTTTACGTGAGTCTGTTATCCATCTCGTAATGTTCAATAGATTTGTAACATGGGCCTACATTTAATGTTGTAGAATAAATAACCTGGTATATACTGTTTATTAGGAACAATATACTGAATAATCACATAGTTGGAGAAAGAGCGGCAAATGAAGAAAGGGACCCGTTTTGGTATTTCATCTTGATGAAGTGAGCTTTGAACATCCGCTGCAAATTCAGATTTAAAGTTAGCGTTACTTCCTTCCTAATTCTGTTCACTTCGCTTCATTACATTCTATGGTCATTTGCAGAACGCTCTTTCTTTATGATATGCCGCTCTATTGTCCACCAGTGATAGTTTCTTAGAAACGTGCGTGAATGAATGTTATGATTTATTCGTTCCTTGATGATCAGATGCGTTCCTTTTTTATATTCACAAATCATATTTATTAATTAGGCTTAAAATATATTCTCCGTATTTCACAAATGGGTTAAAATGATACTTTTTTTTTCAATATTCTTGTTTTCTCTTTTTTAAGAATTGAACTTTATTATTAACTCTTAAATTGGCGAAAGTTCTCGTGTCAGTTACGCGTATTTAAATTACACTGGTCGAAAAAAATGAACTTTTTTCTTTGACAAGAATAAAAATATGAGATTTTAGAAGTATTTTTCATCCTGGAGTTAAATATTTCATTTTTTTCCCTATCAGTCAAGAGTTTTCTGTGATATTCATTAAAATTTTTTTTTAATTTTTATAATTTTTGATAAAATCCATCTAACTCTAACCCATTCTGACTTAACTAGAAAGTGGTAGATAGTGATTTTCGGGCATATTTTGCATTGGAAAATCTCTCTTCTTGGTCCAACACTAGTCAGCCAGCATATTAGAACTACACTTGCTTTGTTGTGCCAGTGTATTCAATCTATGTCGAGGTCTGAGTGAATCTTTCAGAACGACCTGATTGTTAGATGTCATGATGACAAACCCCAAGCTGGGGATACGTAGATTTGATCACGTTACACCATCCCTGGAACAATTGTCATGGCTTCGTCTACAAGATCGTAGAACCATCCATTCCCTATGCCTTCTCTATAACATATTACACACATCATTACCTTATTATTTATACACCACCGCTTCACTAGACTCTCTGATACACATAACTTAGATACCCGATCCCTTGAGCACAGTGTCCTTTATATCCCTCCTCATCATACTACCTATTATTCGAAATCTTTTACAGTTTCTCTTGCTAGAACATGGAATTCACTTCCACCCTATGTCAGAGACTGCCAAACTTTACCATCTTTCAGAAACAAATTGAAAATAAAATTACTAACAGAAACAACTCACTAAAATTACTTTTTAAGAATTAATGTGTTTTTTCATTATTTAATAAAAATAGGCTTAAGATTTGTTAATATATTTACCTAATGCCTTGTATAAAAAGCATAGATTAATTCATTGTAGTTTATTACTTTCTTTGTATTTTTTTTCTTTTCTTTTATGTATAGTAGATTCGAGCTGTTATTCCTTTTTGTGTTCATTGTATCATTAATTTAATTTTAATTATATTTAATTTCATTGTATTATTAGACATTATTTTCATTACTATTCAATTTGACAGATAATTAATTGTTTAATATGACTATTATTGTAATTTATTCTATTCCTCGAGTATACATGACTGCTTAAGAATATATTTGCAGTTACCCTTCATATTTGAAGGTCGTATCCTCGTCTCGCAACCTGAGGATGTGCCATTCATTGTGACAAGAACCCAAAATGCATGAATTACATGGAAGGTCTAGAACGTAGGCAAGATGATAATATTGATTAATTTTAAGGATGTCATAGATATGAAATAGATTCAGTTGGTTAACATTAGAGACCAATAGAGGTCTCAATGAACGCGGCATTCAAACTACGGGTCTCATATCCCTGTGGTTGATTGTTCGATCCCCGTTCGTCCCGATGCTGGACATGGCTGCTTGCCTAGAGGGAAATTTCTTAACCAGACAAATTTAGTTACGCTTATTTCCCTGCAGATGTCAGCGAGAGACATGTGATTAATATATCGCACCAAGGAGACATCTAGTAGGAAAACTATGGTATTTCTCGGACAGATGAATGTCGGTTAAATTTTGCTCGGAAGTCTTTTCACTCACTTGAGGTTCTTTTACGAGCCTGAAAATCTACAGGCTCGAAACCCACGCTTAAAGTCCGTCCCGGAGTATTTCACTTGGATATTTCCATCCACTACCGCGACCTAGTTCGTGACGCATAGTTATTAGCCATATTTAATTATTAGAATATTAAAAATATATAGGATAAACCACTTAGCGGTTGGATAATTAGTGTTTGATACACGGGAGGATCTGGATTCAAATCCAGAGGCCGGCCAACCTGTCTGGGGTATTTTCCTAATATCAAATTAAATCCTAATTAAAGAAAGGAAGAATGAATAGGATAGCAATAGACATTGCGAGTGCAATAACACCCCTAGGTTATTAGGGATTGATCGCAAGGCATTTATTAGCTCGGTCATTTAATAAATTATTATATAATTCATTAAAATTTGAGTTGACAAGAAGACCCTGTTAAACAGATACTACAGGCAAGATACATACAAGCCTAGAAAATATGGGTTAGTCCCCTACACCCAAAAATATCAGGCCTAAAACTTTGGATAATAGGAAGAAGCGCGCACAAATGTGCATTAGATTTGGTCTCTGCTTTATACCACAACGATTTTGTTCTCTTTAAATAGATATTGGAATGGTATCTTGCACACGGTCTATCACAGAGCTTTACACACACAGTCCATTGACGGATCATAATAGTTTGAATTTTTACAGAATTTATGGTGATATCCATGCACTGCCAGTCTTGTTACTGCACTGCGTATCTAGTTGTTTGGTCCAGTCCAGTCTCGATTAATCATTGCACCTGTTGCGTAAAAAAACCCTAAAGCTCCTCAGAATGTACATTATTTTATTCATTGTATCGCAAACTCATCTGAATGAATGTTTTAGAAACCTAGAGCATATTAATTTATTGATGCGAGTAAAAACCTAGAGATAAGCTTAATTTTATGTTTAAGTATTTACGGGAAAAACTACACTTAAACTAGCGTGAAATATTTTCAGTCCTATAGAACGACAGTGCGCATGCGCCAGAGTTTATAGAGCCAGCGATAACCCACAATCGAACCACATATCGATTATCATCCTCGATTACTATCCGTCGCTATGAAATTTAAATGACCAATATTTGCAATAAATCCCCAAATCTATGTTAAAAAATATATTGGAAAAACTGCACTTCAACTAGCGTGAAATATTTTCAAAGTCTTACAGAACAACAGTGCTCATGCGCCAGGGTTTATAGAGCTAGAGATAACCCACAATCGAACCACATATCAATTATCATCCTCGATTACTATCCGTCGCTATGAAATTTAAATGACCAATGTTTGAAATAAATCCCAAAATCTATGTTTAAAAATATATTAATAATAAGAAGAAAGGTTCGCCCTAATGGGCATTGATTGTTCTTTAGTCTTTGCTGTAGTTATTCAGCGATTTCGTGTTTCTTGGGCATTTCGGTATATGATATCGGTCGCACTGTCCGCCACACAATTCACACACACACTTCTCATAGGTTCGTGATATTTCTTGATTCTGCACACCTTATGATTAAAGCCGTGTATCGCGTATCGTGTTACAAACATGCCTTAGCTCTTGGTTGGTTTTCGTCCAGTTTCTGTCCAGCAAAGCTCCTGAGGTGTAGAAATCAGCACCTATCATTCTCTGTTTTTCTCTCCTGTAAAAAAAATATATATTAATAATATTAAAATTACCAAACGTTTATTAAAATTGGGTGTACACTTACTTATCACTCCCTAATGCTGATCCAATCAGCGATAACCCAAAACAGCGATAGAAAAGTCATAGACTAAGTAATATACTCTGTGGAGAAAATAGCAGTTAGATCACAATATTGTCTAACAGCGTCATAATATTGTGATTTGCATATTTAAATAAATACTTCAAAATTGTCTAATAATGTTATAAAAATTGTTTGAAAAAGTTTAAAATATTAAATAATGTTAGTAAATATAGAAGAAGAGCTATAGTTTACAACAATATAACTGAAAAATCAAGCGCTAGTAGAAGTGCAGTTGAGCCGTATTTACGTTAATGATATAGGTCTAATCACGATACAGAAAATTTTAAATTCCAAAATTTTTATTTCATCCTAGCAAAATTCAATCGACGACATCGTAAATCGACTTCATTGATAACTACACTATAGTGTGTATAGTAGTATTTTTTAATGTTAATGTTAAAAAAATTCTGTAATAACAGAAACTTATAGGGGTATATGTTTTCAGAATAGTTATTTACATTAATGAAATTATCATAAGTAATGCCACGAGTGATTTCCAAATTATCGATAAATTCACGAAGTGAGGAGTGAATTTATCTAGAGAATTTGGAAATCAAGAGTGGCATTTGTTAGGACTATTTAACGAATAAAATTAAGCTGTTTACTCACATATCATTATTTAACTATAGTTATTTTAAAATATTTATATATTTAATGTAAACGGCGATGTTTGAAATCAAATGAGAAACGATAGGTACGCTTCATCTGCTTCTTTTGTTTATCACTACTACCAGATCATACTATTTATTGCCAAAGGAACGCAATATTGTAAGAATGCTCCCTAGTGGAGAAAAAATGAAACACATAAAACTGTATATTAATTCATTTCTGATGTCGTATGATGTAAATATGACAATTATATTTTTCTGGATTATTACCTGGAAAAAAAAAATACATTTAGGTAAGTGCAAACAGTGGTTTATTTTTTTGGTGGTATAATAAATTGCTACAGATGTTTTATAATAACTCCTGCAAGCGCTATGTGCACTATATATACAATCTGGTAGCCGTATTTCTTATAGGCTCAGTCACTGCAAAATAATGGTCAGACCTGTTCAGAACATTAAAAAGGAGGAGCTTTCTTTAATATGGTAATTATAACACTGATAAATATTTCGTGAAACACGACTCTGATTGGTTGTAAAACAGAAATCATTGAAACGTGATTGGTCATTGACTCCCATTTGGGGCATGAGTTAAATAGTCATGAGTAATGCCACGAGTGATTTCCAAATTATCGATAAATTCACGACTCACGAAGTGAGGAGTAAATTTATCTAGAAAATTTGGGAATCAAGACTGGCATTTGTTAGGACTATTTAACGAATAAAATTAATCTGTTTACTCACAAATCATTACTTAAATATAGTTATTTTAAAACATTTATATATTTAACGTAAACGGTGATGTTTGAAAACAAATGAGAAACGTTATGTTTCACTTGTTTATCACTGCAACCAGATCATATTACTTATTGCCAAAGGATCGCAATATTGTAAGAATGCTCCTAGTGGAGAAAAAATGAAACACATCAAACTGTATATTAATTAATTTTTGATGTCCTATGATGTAAATATGTCAATTATATTTTTCTGGAACGTTATTACATGGAAAAAATACGTTTGAGAATGTGCAAACAGTGATTTTTTCTTGTGGTATAATCAATTGCTACAAATAGTTTTATATTATCTCCCGCAACCACGATATGATTACATTCGTGCACTATATATACAATCTGGTTGCCACATGCGGTCACTGCAAAATAATGCTATGACCTATTCAGAATGTTAAAAAGAAGGAGCTTGATTTTACAGTGATAAAATTAAACTGGTAAAATCGAGGTGAAAAACGACTGTGATTGTTTGTAAATAAAAAAATCATTGAAATGTGATTGGTCATTGACTCCCATTTGGGACACGAGTTAAATAGTCAATAGTAATCTACAAGAGGTTGTGTTTTTCTGAAAAAATCACGAGCTACAACATTTAGAATGAATTTATTTAATGAAAAATTCAACCTCGCGTTGGATTTTGAGTGACTATTTAGCGAATAATATAACACCAGAAGCTAAAAATAATTATAAAGTTTAATATCTGCCAATTGTGAGGTTATATATTCCGATCTTACTCCGGGCGATTTATAAGCCGGCTTTATAGTTATAAATAGCATATCTCTAGTGTTAAATCTATTTGGGCTTGGGAAAAATCAATAACAGATGATTGTAATGAAACAATTAATAATAAGGCAGATTCATTATACAACATTTCATAAATCTTTTAGAGCAAGGGAACTGACTTTTTTTTGGTAATTTTTGAAGTTGTTTTCTCCTGACATTTTTTGCTGCGTCAAATAAGTTAATTTGCGGAGATACCTCTCATTACGAACAGGAGGAGCCAAAATCATCGGTCTATGAGATAGTCAAATGCAAACGCCTACTTTTTAAAGAATTTAATGATCCCAAGATAAATGTTCATCTTGTTGTGAAAGATGAGACAAAATATAATTATAAACTATTCAGAATTGATGTTGTAGTATTAAGTATTTGCTAATAACTTTGACACGTATTTACATTTTAATGAATTTATTTACTATATTAGGCCCTATTTATTTAATAACTAACATCCAAAAATGGTTATTTATGCTGTAAGGGAGGTAAGTAAACTGCAACCATTTCAAAATTATTTTATCCCTAGCATCTGCGAGGGAATGCAATACAGTCTGCATCTCGTTAAGGTACCTTAAATTTTGAATACTTCTTACGAAATTAATTGCGTATATCAATTTTATTTTCATTTCCAGACCCTCCATAACATAAATTACAGTTTTTACCTGCATTATTAAAATTGTATTTACCTAATTTGTGTTAATATTAGTAAATACTTTTCACCATTCTTGTTTGCGACTGTGGTATAATTTATTATTTTTCTAGGCAAATAATAAAACTAATTAACCTTCCGTTAAAAAAAGTGAAAGTACGTTAAATAGACTTTCTTCTCAAGAATCAATGTATACCCTTAAAAGAATTGGAAAATAAATGCATTTGTATCTATTGTTTAACAATTCTCGACTGAGTTTCCTCGATTATGTTAAAGTATCCTAACCTTACTTGGTTACAGTATTAATGGAAAATTTTTCAAGTATCAAATGCTGAAAACATTATTTTGTCTTACTTATTCAAATTTCCAAATAACTTTTTAACTTGCTTGTTGCTGTATATTATTACAGTTACAAACATTGAGGCAGGCTAGGATATTTATTATACAATTTAACTGTGGTCACTGAACAAAGTAATTTTATTGCCTACATTTTTATGGCGCTCGTGCCGGGACTTTTTATAGCATTGCCAGCTGTTTTTTATAGTGTTTGGAAGCTGTGTCGATATTTGACATGTCTTGCTAGATTTATAGCTTCTTCTTTTAGAATAAAAATTGCTGTCCAGAAGTTAAATTAATTTATTGTGTTGTATATAAGAGCATGTGTTGTTTTAAAATGAAGTCACATAAGGCATTTACAATTTACATCTCCGAAGAATTTCTCTAATATTTAAATATTCCTTTTCTAAAACAACAAATTCGTAGTTTTTGGGTACAGTAGATAGCATTTAAAATAAGTTAATTCAAAATCTAGGCAATTTCCGGAAAAAAAGAGGAACAGCAATGTGGTCGAGAGTAATGTTGTCCCTAAATCTTGGAAAGAGAGCTATTTTAAAGACATTTTCAAAATCATATTTAAAGTATCATGAATCTTGAACTTTTCCCAATATTTTCTAAATATTTTTGCCCAATGTTGAGAATAGTAATACAAATGAAACTGTGGTAATGCATGTAATTGGAACATATGACCAGCCTTATGAGCTGGCTATCAGTTCATGGGGTCCCGGGTTTGATTCTCAGTCAGACCACAGCCTTTTTTTAAAGGAGTTATTCCTGTGGTCGCCTATGGTCTGGATTAGGTTAAATTTAGGTTTAAGAACTCTCCTGGCGCTTTATTATAATTTATCATCTAATCTAATCTTATCACCGAGTAACGTAACTCCGCTTTCCAGGCTCCTCAACTTAAAAAGTGTGTTGCAGTTCTGTCATGCCAGAAAAGAATAACTGGAATGTCATGAAGACAACCTGCTGACATTGATTTATATAGTATCTTTACCTTGTCGTGGTGGAGTGGCTTACGTGCTTAAATGATCCTGAGAGCTATGCCGGCGGTTAGCATTGCTGCCGATAGGGTTACCCATGCCGGACTGGTCGAAGGTGATAAGCCAGACGAAAAAAGTACCTTGGGCGAAAGACTGACGATCTTTCACCCGTAAAAATACAACAGTCAAGAAATGCGGACATGGGTTCATCTGGGGTAAATTTTCCGGAGGTCAAATAGTCCCCCATTCGGTTCTCCGGGCGGGGACTACTTCAGGGAACCCATGCCAAAGGCTCAAACACTACGTAGAAATTCAGTATATAATGGAAATGGACAGCTAATGACAAATAAGGGGAAATTTTGAGGAAGTGGCTGAATTCAAATACCTAGGAACAATAATTACAAATAAGAATGAGATGCAAAAAGAAATTAAACATAGGCTCAATTCTGGAAATGCATGCTATTATGCATTGCAGAGACTTTTGATGCCCAACTCCTTTCAAAAAACGTTAAGCTGAAAATATATAAAACTATTATTTTACCGGTTATATTATATGGATGCGAAACCTGGACTTTTACTTTAAGGAGGAGTATTTGAGAATAAAGTTCTTAGGAAAATTTTTGGACCAAAGAGAGATGAACAGACAGGTGAATGGAGAAGACTACATAACAATGAACTACATGGTCTTTATAGGAAGCCAGATATAATAAGAACAGTTAAGTCTCGTAGACTGCGATGGGCAGGACATGTTGCGCGTATGGGGAATGAAAGACGTGCATGGAAGCTTCTTGTAGGAAAGCCAGAGGGAAAACGCCCAGTTGGTAGACCAAGAATGAGGTGGGAGAACAACATTAACTATGATTTGAGGGAAGTAGATTATACAGGGAATGATTGGAAAGCATTAGCTCAGGATAGGGATGTATGGAGAGCTTATGTCCGCGCGGCCATGAACCTTCGGATTCGATAGTGCCAGTGAGTTAGTTAGTTAGTTATATATATCCACCGCTGTGGTCTCGAGGTAGCATGCTGCCTTGTCACGCAGCGAGCCCGGGTTCGATCCCCGGTCGGGACAAGCTTCCTGGGTGAGGTTTTTTCGGGGTTTTTCCTCACCTGTAAGACAAATATCAGGAAGCTTAGGACCCAACAGTCCCCGAAAATCATCCATTATCATCATCTCCGGTGTGGAAAGCAACGGGAAGCTACCACACCTATAACTCCCTAGTAAAGCTGCAAAGCATAGCATGAAAATGCTATGATTGCAGTGAGAGACCTGCCCTCGGACAGAATTACTATGGTTGGCTATATATATATATATATATATATATATATATTGAAAGTGCAAGAAAGAGAGTTTGGAATCTGACAAACGAAATGCTTATGAATATAGCAATATTATGAAACATCAATGCGTATGTTGGAACAGTTTTATTATTCGAGGGCGACTATGTTATATGGCTCGTAATTATGGAATTGGAAACACTAGATATAACTCAAGTTACATTTCTTAAGAGAGTGCTGAGGTTAATAATGGGAACTTCAAATTGTGGTATACACATAGAATTCGATACAATTTCGGACACAATGAGTTCAAAATGATGGCTATAAAGTATTGGTTGGACATAAAATCAACGCCTGAACGGGATTTGAACCCAGAACTATATATATATATAGGCCTATATGTTGTCATGGTAATTTTCGGTATCTGCTAGATAGTATCGATGAAGATATATAGGACATATCAAAAACTTTTTCGACAATAGGCATAAGATGACAACCAAGTTAATCATCCTGCGTGGTGGCCATATTTAGCCTACCTCTAGAACATCTTTAATACTCATTTCAATTAAAGTCTGAGTGAACTTCAGGACACTGGTGCAGCCAGAAAGGCGAGAATCGCGAACTTTCGGATTTTAGCTTATTACCTTAAACAACTACCCTACGGCATGTTCCTACTAACGTTGCTTTTAAACACTGATTTTACAGAGTTGTTTCCGAAAAAAATGAATTAATAACCTATAATGTTGGTTATAACATACAGTTTGATGATTATCATTTTTTTCCCACTAGGATGCATTCTTACAGTATTGCAATCCTATTTGACAATAAATAGTATCATAAGTTGCAGTGATGAACAAATTAAACATAACCAAATATTTCTAATTTGTTTTCAAACATCGCCGTTTACATTAAATATATAAATTTTTAAAATAACTATACTTAAATAATGATTTGTGAGTAAACAGCTTAATTTCATTCGTTAAATAGTCCTAATAAATGCCACTCTTAATTTCCAAATCCTCGAGATAATTTAGAAATCACTCGTGGCATTACTTATGATAATGAGAACTTAAATATGGCATTTGTTTCCGATCTTCAATTATGTTACACACACACTTTTTATGTATGAGTATAGATGTGCAAATACTGTAGATACGTATTTGTTTATTTATTCACACATTCTTTAATCGTGAACAGAAATATGCACACACTGGCAAATAGGCCCTTGTGCAATACCATTTCAAATATATTTCATTTTATTCGAATAATGTCATTAAAGTTTTACTACTACTGCTGACTGTTTTTTTTTTTAGTTATTTACGTCAGAGCGTCCAGCATCCAATCTTGTAGATCGAGTTTAAACCTTTCTCACACTCATGGGAATAAAATGTCTAGTAAAAATGTAAAAAAATAAACACTCTACTCGTGCCCGGCGTAAATGCCAGGACTAAGGATGAAATATGTAGCCTCCGTGAAATACAAAGATGCTGATTGATCAGAGTTGTCACACCTATACAGGACAGATGAAATGGATGACATTTTGCATGAGTATGGAGAAGTGATGGAATTAAGATATTGATAGGGGAAAACTAGAGGGACTCCGGATAAAGTATTCCCCGGCGCGGATTCGCGACATAGAAGTGGAGATCGAGTGTGTAACCAGTTTAGCTACGGAGTGACCATAGAACCTAAAAATTATGTAAAAATATAATTTATTGGAATTACTGGTAAACTGGTCAATGTTAGAAAATATAACACTATTCTCAATACTTGCATAATTATATACAATCTAATGTTTATATAATTTTAGTTATTTTCTAATAATATTGACTTATTTTATTTATTTATTTATTAGGTCATTTAATTTTTGATAATGACCCTTAATAAGGACATATATTAATATTTAATTTAAGGAAGTTATATTTTGAGGTTATTTTAATTAAATTATTTTTTATCTGGATATCTTACCTCAATATTAATGTTGATTTGTTCTTGAACATGTTTCAAAACAATTCTGTTTTATCGTCAGCTTTTCCAGACTGGTTTATTTATGTTGCATTATGTTGCACAACCTGGATGTCGATATCAGCTTCATCCTGTGGTTGGCCAAAGAACCTCCAAACAAGGTCACGTTCCATTGGTATATCAAAATTCACAACTATATAATTTTTTTTTATTTTTTATCTAACAAACTTATGGTTAAATGGAGTTATTAAAATGGAATTATTAAAAAAATGGAAAACAAATGTCCCGCGCCGTAGCCGAGCGGTTACGGTAAGAAGCCTTGGCGCAGAGCTACGGGACTTGCGCTGGTTCGAGTCTCCATGGGGGAAGAATTCTTCTCATGGTATTTCGGCCAGTATGGGACCGGTGCCCACCCAGCATCGTGAGGCAATTGGGTAGCTACAATAAGTAGCGGCTCCAGGTTGAGGAACCAGCTATAACGGCTGGGGGACTCGACATGCTAACCACATGTCACCCCTACACTGGCTGTTGATCATCTACCTCTGTGATTGACACATGTGGATGTGAAGGGCCAGCAGCCGGCTGGTAAAAGGGCAACCGCTGAAATGTGGAAAGACCCTCAATCGGATCGGAAAACAAATGCCAATAAATACAAACTTACGGTTACGTAATATAACATCAAAAGCAGCCGTAAAAACCGGATTTTGTAGTACAAGTACAAATCCCAATTATATGTCATCAAAATGTGAAATATTACGTATATTGTTAGTTTTAACTAGTCTAAACAAATATACATAACTTATATATGAGTGCAGACTAGCCTCATGAACTAGTGGTCAGCGTTTCTGACTACAGTTCATGAGGTCCCGGGTACGATTCCCTGTCAAACCATAAGATTTTTTCTTTAAAGGGAATTATTCCTGTGGTTACCCATGGTCTGGAATTTAGGTTAAGTTTAGGTTATGAACTCTCCTGGTGCTTCATTATCATTTATCACACATCATATCATCGGGGTAACGTAACTCCGCCTTTCAGGTGCCCCGATCTGAGAAATGGATTACAATTCTGCCAATGCTCGCGGAGAAAGCTAGAAATGTCATAAAAGACAACCTGGTGGCATTAGAAAAATATATATATATATATATATATATATATATATATATATATATACATACATACGTGCAACATTAAGAACTACAGACATTATAGAAACATTTCAGACATCAGAATAAATGGCAGAATCATTTACAGCAAATTGATTCAAACCCACTAAAAAGGGACATTGTTATTGCACCAACACAAAGGGTCGATTTCTGAACCGAAGTTTAAACCACGACCCCGGTTTTACATTTTTTTTTATTGTTTCCATAAATACCTATAACATTAAGTAAAAATTCTCAGAAATCGTCATGAAACCATAGACATGATTCAGACATTTGTTTTGTAATTAACAGCCGTAGATTTTCAGTTTTTATGGTTGTTATTTAAACAATAAAAATCTGAAAACAGCGGTCGTGGTTCAGATTTCGGTTGAGAAATACACTCAAAGACTTCAGAAGCAGAGGAGGACCAAAATAACCATGGGCCTGTCAAGAGCATGTTGAAACTAAGGAACAGATTTAAAAAAAGAGCTTATATATAATAGGCCCTACGTTCATGTGATGATTTATTTATTTATGTCATAAAACTATAATGCATTAGAAGAGGAAATTAAGGAAAGATTGGTAAATGGGAATAAAGCTTATTTTGCAAATATAACCTTATTTAAAGCAAATTAATATCAAAAACTGCAAAAATAAGGTTATACAAAACACTCAATAGACCAATAGCTACATATGCTACTGAAACTTGGGTCCTAAAAGAAACAATAAAACAGAAATTATTAAATTTTTTTAAAGAAAATTTTTAGAAGAATATTTGGACCAAATAGAGGAACTGATAACTGTTGCAGAATCAAAACAAATAACGAACTAAACAAATTAATAAAAAAATCAGAATATAGCAAACCATATAAGATCTCTTAGAATTGGTTTGCTTGGACATTTGATAAGAATGCATAATCAGAGACTGGTCAAGAAACTCTATAAATGAAACCTATAGGAGGAAGAGCTGTTGGAAGACCGAAGATCAGATGGGAGGATGACACAATGAACGCTCTAAAGAAAATGAAAATGACTAATTTGAATATGGCAAGAGACAGATTGACATGGAGAAGGATTGTTGAGAAGGCCAAAACTTTCACTTTTGAAGTTGTCGCACCTTAGAATGATGATGATGATGATGATGATGATGTCATAAAACTCCAAGTTTGTAAGGCCTATATCATTGCAGCAAGCTCACTGTAAATTATCAAAATTAGTGTAATTCACTTTTGACATCAGCAAAATTTATTAAGGTACTAGGATAGGCTATTAACTTCACAGCTCTGTATGCAAATATAAAATAACATTTTTATTACTTGAGTTTAGAGTTCCTTAATGCTCAATAAAATAAATTATTTAAGAACAGTAATCTCATCGTCAATATCAAGATGTGGGTACTTGAAAGGCCATGGATTTGCATTTACGTCCAAGCGTTTTTATGAGTTTGCAGAAGCAAGCTTCAATTATAATAATACATTAATATATTTATTTTATGGTCTGAATTTGCTAAAGCAAGATGATGGAAAACTATCTCTACCAAAATAATGATTTTCTTTCATCATTTTGAGAAATTCTTAGACGGTTTTTGTTGAATTCGAAAAGAAAAAAGGGCAAATCCGTGATAATGTACCAATAGGCTATTACAATAAACGTCATCATCATCATCCTTCACGGATTAGATCTTTGCCTGTTCCGATCTCACATCTATTCAGCACAACGCTTTCTTGGTCTTCCCACCGATCTTCGTCCTACAGGATTATACATCAGTGCCATCTTTGGTATCCTATCCTCTGTCATTCTTTGTAGATGCTCCTTCCAATTGTTCCTGTGTTCTTCTATTTGTTGAAGAAGTGGTTGTACTTGGTAAGGGTGTAGAAGAAGGAAAACTCCGAAAATAAACCCGGGAAGAGGACTTTCGTCAGCCGAGGAGAAGGCGTCCATCTAAGGGATAGAAAACCTCCGGTCCTCCAGGTTGTTGTGCGGCAGGGTGGAAATCCACTACGTAACACGATCTTTCTCAAAAGTCTCATAAGAGTAAGCCGGATGGAATTATTATAATAAACGTCGTATTTATATTACTTTAAACATTATGATTCAGGGTATGCTTTCATCTCGAATTCACAATTTCATTTTATGTAAATATAAAGCCTTCCGCTGTGGTCTCGAGGTAACGTGCTGCCTTGTTACGCAGCGGGCCCGGGTTCGATACCCGGTCGGGACAAGGTTCCTGGGTGAGGTTTTTCCTCACCTGTAAGGCAAATGTCAGGAAACTTTGAAGTCCAAAAAGTCCCCGAACATCATCAGGCCACCATCATCATCATCCCACGGTGTGGAAAACAACGGGGCGTTACCACACTTACAATTTCCTAGTGAAGCTGCAAACATAGCAAGAAATACTGCCCTAGAGCAGAACACTATAGAATATAATGTTTTTCTGTTATAATTTTGTTGGCTTATGAGTTTATAATATTTTGATAAGTTGATTAACATTTTTTTTATAATTAAGTAATACTCGTAAAATTATTTCTGAATGTTGCTTCTAATGCGTTTCATCATCTGATATTTTGTCCACTGCGTACAAATATTTCTTAATTTTTTCAACCACTTTTATTACAAAGACGATTAAAAATCTGCAAGAAAGCGTGATTAAAAGTAATAAGGTAATATTTTCACCATTATATGGTATATTTATGTTTTACTTCAAAACTAAAACATTTACTGGCAGTGTACTCAAAACAATGGTTTTCGTGATTCTCATCGTAAGGTAGGAGACGAGCAGACTTTCCATCTCGTGACGAAAAGTGGACACATTACCAAAGGGATAGGAATTAGTATGCAGAGTGCGATTTACTTCTATAAATTTTAACTTAATTCTTATTTATAGACGCTTCAACATCTAGGTCATATCGCGTCTGAAATCTTTAGTTATAGTCACTAAGCTGTATGTTTCTTTGTAGAAGTAGAAATACTATTTTTATATTGATAATGCATTATGTCTTAAACATAATTTCTTTGTGTGTGTGTGTGTGTGTGTGTATGTATATATATATATATATATATATATCCATCCATCCATAGTAATTCTGCCCGAAGGCAGGTCCTTCACTGCAATCATAGCATTTTCATGCTATGCTTCCAGCTTTACTAGGGATGGTAGGTGGGGTAGCTTCCCGTTACTTTCCATACCGGTGAAGGATGATGATGATGATAATAATGATAGTGATGATGATGATAATAATGATAGGGATGATGTTGATGGCCATATGATTTCGGGGACCGTTTAGGCCTTAAAGTTTTCCTGACATTTGTCTTACAGGTGAGGAAAAACCCCGATAAAAACCTCACCCAGAAAAACTGCCCCGACCGGGGATCGAACCCGGACCCACTGCGTGACAAGGCAGCACGCTACCTCGAGACCACAGCGGTGGAATATATATATATATATATACATATATATATATATATATGTATATATATACATAGTAGAATAACAGATGAACTGAAACAAGATGTGGAACTTTTTTTTTGTAAGAATCAAATTAAACTCTAACGAAATATGATTTTTCTTTACTGCAATATCACTGGTGACCTGAGCTTAAATAAATTTGAGGATGATTTGCTGTAAATAATTGCATATTAAAACGATTATCTACTTTTAATTTCTTTATATGATTTATTATCCTAGCAGTATGCAAATAAAAAAGGTTTGAATGAGTATGTATGTCATAACCTAAAGAACTAACTCAGTGGCGGAAACCTCTAGAACACAACATGTGTCATGTTATTTTTTAACTCTTGTCTAACTACAGGTTTAATATTATATATAATTTAGTTTATGTAGGCATAAAATGTATTATTTTTATGCAGAATGAAAAAACATATCTTGGATAGATGATATAAAACTACAAAATTCTCTGTAAAATATTATACTATTATTATTTTTTAACAAAGAAGATTCTATATAGTCGTTAATTTTCAGATTAGTGACATATAGAGTGATAAATGTTGCACGCTCTACATTATGAACATACACATCACTTTACATTGTATATAAGTCTGGTTAAGTTGCTAAAATATAGAGTTTTGGGGAATTGTCAGCGAAATGATGCAATACCATAATTGTAACAAAAATGCAAAAAATGAAAGCCACAAATTACCATTGTAGACTTTAGTTACCGGTCGGAGGTATATATACCATATAAAGCTCACGTAGTATTGGTGAGAAGAAAGTACGATAAGTAGCAGCAAAATGAATTAGAATTTCACATAAATCTAACCTAATAATGAAGAAAAAAGTCATCAAGACCGATCCGAAAGTTAGCTCAAAATCATAGGAAAACAGAATTGCCAAACCCAACGGATTCAACTTATCACTCCGTTACGTGACAAAGATTCACACAATGTAAGAATTCATACGTAATCTGACTTGCCCAAATCTACTGAAAAGCAAGTAATTTTTTCAACGATTTTTAGGTTAGATTTATCATTATCATCATCATCATCATCATCATCATCATAGTACATTCACGAATTTAGGCCATTTGTTGACATGTTTCGGCCTCAAGAGAAAACACCATCCAGAAGTCTTTTGAGTGGGACGTCCTGGTCTTCTTCTTCCTGCAGGTTGATATCTTAACATTTGTTTGGGTATTCTGTGATCTTCCATTCGATGAACATGTTGCATCCATCTTGACTTATAATCAGAAATTTTGTTTTCTAAAGATTCCATGTGTAATTCTTCTAAGATGTCTTCATTTTTTTTGTGATCTAGTAGTGTGTATCCTGCAGTCCTCCGAAGATATCTCATTTCAGCAGATCTAAGTCTCTGTATATCCTTCTGTTTCAACGTCCATACTTCGCTACCATACAAAAGAGTTGGAAGAGCTAGTGTTTTATACACTTTCAGTCTTGAATGCTTTTGGACTAACTGTGGCTTGAAGATAGAATTTATTAACCCTAAAATTCTTAAAAATTTAGATATTTTTGCATTTACATCCTTTTCTTCTTCATATGAGATATTGCATCCTAGATATGTAAAATTATTCACCTGCTCCAAAATTGTATTGTCCAGTACAATTTTACTTCTGACAGGATCTACATAATTTTTGTCTTTTCTGTAGATATCTTATTAGATTTATGTGATTTTTAATTTGTTGTTCCCTTATACCACCAGGCTAAATAAATCTATTCGATATCTCGTACTTTTTTTCTATCCAACAACTAAGTATGTATACATCAAGTCGATAATAAAATTCTTCAATGGTAATTCACACAACGTAACATATTGGAATAGTAAACGAAATGTAGCGAACCTACTTAAATCATAACTAACCACCCAAATGTGCACTTCTCGAAAATAAGGAAACAAGTCAATCCAGATCGTTGTACATTTCCATATATTTCATAGCCACCATTCTCCCGGCATTTAAAATTGCAAAATGTCTTACTCTAGTAGAACAATCCCACAAATCGGAACTCCGTCTTAAACAAGTGATATTAATGTTCATATGAAGGATACAGGTCCCGCGCCGTAGCCAAGCGGTTAAGGTAGGAAGCCTTGGCGCAGAGCTACGGGACTTGCGCTGGTTCGAGTCTCCACGGGGGAAGAAATTTTCTCATGGTATTTCGGCCAGTATGGGACCGGTGCCCACCCAGCATCGTGAGGCAATTGGGTAGCTACAATAAGTAGCGGCTCAGGTTGAGGAACCAGCTATAACGGCTGGGGGACTCGACATGCTAACCACATGTCACCCCTACACTGGCTGTTGATCATCTACCTCTGTGATTGACACATGTGGATGTGAAGAGCCAGCAGCCGGCTGGTAAAAGGGCAACCGCTGAAAAGTGGAAAGACCCTCAATCTGATCGGATGAAGGATACAGGGAAAGCACCAAGTAAGTGAGCTTTTTTTTTGTCGAAATGGAGTTTGAGATGTCATTAGTTTGTCCATAAAAACACTTTGATTTATAAATGTAAAATAGTAAAATATACAGTTTAATTATGGGTTTGTTCACATCCAAAATTTGGCATACATACATATAAAGAAATATGGATGTTGTACAACTAAAAGTACGTTTACTACCTTTCTTAGAAAAGTGACTTACCTGGTTACTTTTCGTCTACCCCTCATAATAATAGTAATAATAATAATAATAATAATAATAATTAATTATTATTATTATTATTATTATTATTATTATTATTATTATGATAATTGTATTTATGTATTCAATGTTTACACATCTTTCTGTGCCTGAAGTTTTATTTTTGTTCTCCACTCGTATCTGTCCATCCACTCCATTTCCTCCAGCCCTCTTGTTCTCATTCCAGTTCTTGTTTCTTACATCCACGAGTTTCGAGGTCTTCTTTTCCCTCCTCTTCCAGGTGGACACCAGACCAGTGTTCTTCTGGGCAACCGTTTCTCTTGCATTCGTCGTACATGTCCATACCAATTTAATTGCTTGTATCTTATATAATATACTATTGAATATCAAATATTCATTTTTGCTCGTATGACATTTTTTGTAATTTTGAACATCTTGTTGCTCTCCTCAAGAAATCCATTTCGATTATAAACGATACACGATAACAGTGATAGATTAATGGAAATATGTGAGCAGTAATAATAATAATAATAATAATAATAATAATAATAATAATAATATTAATAATAACCTATATGTTAGTTTGATTAAATAATTGGTTTGGTAATAAAAGTTAAAAATACAAAAGAATAGTAAAATATACATAGAACATGGTTATCTGCTACATTGTCTCATGTAATGTTTTCTATGTGCTCGCGAAATATGAAAAAAAATAATGATTTAGTACATAGTAACAAAATATAGCCTATCGTAAGATATTGCACTAGAGAGAAAAAAAATGTTATCACAAACGTATTACATAATATAATCGAAAAAAAAATTGAGACAATTTACATCTTGTGGCTGTATAGTTCGCAAATTGTGGTCCGTTCTATCATGCAGTTGCTTATATTTAGCTGACATTATCGTGCTTGTAAAACTTTAAGAACTCATGTATGAAACTAGTCCACCGCTGTGGTCTCGGGGTAGCGTGCTGCCTTGTCACACAGCGGGCCCGGGTTCGATCCCCGGTCGGGACAGTTTTTCTGGGTGAGGTTTTTAACGGGGTATTTCATCACCTGTAAGACAAATGTCAGGAAAACTTTAAGGCCCAAACGGTCCCCGAAATCATATCGCAATCATCATCATCATTCATAATCATCTTGGGTTATAAGCTTAGGATTAGAGACTCTCCTGGCGCACCATTATCATCATCACCCATCATATCATCGGGGCAACGTAACCCCGCCTTCCAGGCGCCCAAACCTCAGAAGTGGGTTACAAGTACGCCATGCCAGGAGAGAAACCAGGAATGTTGAAAGAACTCCTGGGGCATTTGAAAAAAAGAAAAATGTTCGAACCCATTAAAAAAATGTTTTGTTGCTAGAATAACACAGAGTATATTAAAATTTCAGTACTCTGGATGCTATTTATTTTCATTGAAATTTGTCTTAGAAAGTAGCATATTTTTTGTGTAGAGTATCGCATCGATGAGGTTGGTTACAATTTTTTTTTATATTTAGCATAATTATTTGCTCTTGTATCCGATTTTTGTTAATTTTACGAAGTTAATATTATATTTATTAACGCACTATTGTTTTGTTTCAGCTTCTGGAATGTTTCCTTTCTGCGGAAGAGGTAAGAAGTGAATCTTTCATTATATTTAGTAGGTCTATCCTTATTATAGGCCAAGTGTTCATTAGGCCTGTTACTCTTAATATAGATGACAGATTTAAAGGCGAATACGTTACTATTATAGAAACTTTTGCCACATTACTGGTAAATCAGTAAGTTATGAAATTATATTCTCTGCTATTTTGAGTTAACACGTTGGAATTGTGTTCCTACTTTTTGTAGTTTGGAAGAAATAAATGTTTGAAGTCTGCTTTTTCTTTCTGAATAGCCCTGTATATAAAAGTAAACCCGCGTGTGTTTGTGACTTATAGATTCCTAAATACCTTAACCGATATACAAAAAAATGTACATACATACGCTATCGGTTATCCTAGAAAACTACTAGGTGTAGGACTTCACCTAAAACAAACAATTAAATAGTCGCTCTAGCGGTCGTAATTTTCAGTGTTTCACAACAAAAACTCAGTTCTATTAAAATAAACCGAGGTAGATATTATCCAAATCTTAGCGAAATCCGACCACTAGATGTGGGGGTTTACCTGAAATCCGAAATTAAGAATTGAGTCTAGCAAACGCCATGATTGGTTCATCGCAATGTGTATATTTGTGTTTACACATTTCTAGTCACGGCGAGCATTTAGCTGCTATTATGCTCAGAAAATATTTGGTGTAGGATTAGGATTATCTGAAACGAAAATTTAAAAATCGTTTTAAATTTATTCAGTCATAGCATCGCACGCCGTGCATTAGCTAGCATTATTATAAATAGTTGTTAAAATTGTAAAAATGTATATGGTTTATTAAAAAATTCCCAATGTAATTTTTAAAAAATTCAGACATAGGACCAATTTACTATAAATTACTCCTATAATAAATTGTATATTAACAGAAAATCGTTTCATCGTACTTGAATTTGATAAATAAAAAAATTATTTAACTGAAAATTCTATTAATAGGCCTATTCCTCCTGTCTGGGTATGCTTCTATTTTGGACTGGCAAATGGATTCCAAGGTCTTAACCAATAAAAACAGTGGAGTTTAAATTTCTAAAACGCACGTGCATTAACGATTTTCCAGTCAATTAAGTTTTTAATAGTTAATTCCTACCATTTTATCATTAGAGTTAGAGAAGCTGTAACCTTAATAAAACATTAATACGAGTTACTGTCTAAACAATAAACAATCTGCATCTGCAACCTCATCAATGATAACCTACTTACCTAATTATACCTAGTTGCTCCATCAATAGAAGACACATTGCGAAAGCAATTTGAACATTTTCTTCATCATTTAATGTTCTATTCTAATTATTTAACACAGGAAAGGTTAGAATTATTTAGTTTGTATTTTACTAGTTTTGTAGACCTATATTGTTTTATATATGTCACAGAAAATAAAAATAATACAATAAGAGAAATAATGAATGTAGAAGAGGACATTATACAAGAAATTGAAGAAATCCAACTGAGATGGTATAGACATATAATGAGATGAAGGGAAACAAACAAAGCTGTATTGAAAGGGATACCTCCTGGAAAAGAGAAACGTGGTAGACCAAAGCTAACGTGGATAAAGATACTTATGACAGAAGCAGACACGAAGGACCGGGAACTGTGAAAAAAATATATATATATATTTTGGTTGAGGATACCTGTGTACCGTAAATAACAGAAATAAACCTGAATAATAAAATATAAATAAGTAATTAGAATAGAATAGATTTATTTAGCCTGGTGGAGTTAAGACCATGTGGCCTTCTCTTCCACTCACCAGAACAAGCATATGTTACATATGAATACAAAAAAAAATACAATAATAGTCATATAAAACAGGACAAACATATGTTACACATGAATACAAAAAAATTACAATAATAGTCATATTAAACAGGACAAACATGTTACATATGAATACAAAAAAAAGTTACAATAATAGTCATTGAACAATTAATTATCTGTCATATTGAATAATAATGAAATTAATGTCTAATAATAGAATGAAACTAAATACAATTAAATTAAATTAATGACACAATGAATAAAAAAGGAATAACAGATCGAATCTACTATGCATAAAAAGAAGAGAAAAAAATACAAAGAAAGTAATAAACTACAATGAATTAATCTACGCTTTTTATACAAGGCATTAGGTAAATATATTAACAAATCCTAAGTCTATTTTTATTAAATAATGCAAAAACGCATTATTAATTCTTAAAAAGTAGTATTAGTGAGTTGTTTCTAAGTACATAAGTAAATAAATAAATAAATATATATATATATATATATATATATATATATATATATATATATCCACCGTTGTGGTCTCGAGATAGCGTGCTGCTTTGTCACGCAGCGGGCTCGGGTTCGATTCCGGGTCGGACAGGCTCCTAGATGAGGTTTTTTCGGGGTTTTTCCTCACCTGCAAGACAAATGTCAGGAAGCTTAGGGCCCAACGGTCGGCCATCATCCTCATCCTTATTATCATCATCATCCTTCACCGGTGTGGAAAGCAACGGGAAGCTACCACACCTATCATTCCCTAGTAAAGCTGCAAAGCATAGCATGAAAATGATTGCAGTGAAAGACCTGCCCTCGGGCAAAATTACTATGGATGGATATATATATATATGCCCTATAATTGTGTTTTGATAAAAATGGCTTCTCATATACTATCACCTCTAAATGTTCTATCTTTATTATGCTATCTATAGTCCGTTCTACTATTATGTAATTTTCACAATACATTTTATTCTTCTAGGGAGTTTCTGCTTCTATACACACAGAACTGATAGAAATTAAGGTATTTCATAAGGCCTAATTACTGTGTCCTAATTTTGATATGAAACTAATTAACATTCTTAAACTGTCACT
Organism: Diploptera punctata; assembly: GCA_030220185.1. Lineage (NCBI taxonomy): Eukaryota > Metazoa > Arthropoda > Insecta > Blattodea > Blaberidae > Diploptera > Diploptera punctata. Next base: position 568,041 of record JASPKZ010000014.1, read on the forward strand.
CACCAAATCGAAAAGCTTGACTATTTTCTCTGCGTTTTTTTTTCGGGGTTTTTCCTCACTTATAAGACGAATGTCAAGAACATTTAAGGTCCAAACGGTCCCCGAACATCATGTGGCCATCATAATCATGATTATCATTATTTGCCATATTTAGTATGAACGGCGTGTTTCATCTTAATGTTGTGTTGTCTCGGAGGAGGCCCTGACATTGAGCTGGTCGAAGAAACCTTCCATGCCCTCGTATGGTTAAAAAAGTATTTTAGTGAACCAATAAAATGCCTTTTCCGATAGGTCGTACCACTGTAAGGTCCGGGTGTCGTGTAGCACGTAAAACTCCCTATAAGGTATTTACTATTAAATTTATCACTTCTCACTTAATGACAAATTAAATTTGAAGAGAAAAATATATGCCTAAATCGGGATTTGAACCCAATTCCGCGCACGGAAATCGTATTAGTATAAGAGAAAAATCTAGGTGTAAATCGTGATGCCTAATACACTGCTCAAAAAAATTAGGGGATATTGTAGAATAACCTATTAAGACTATGTTTTTTTGAATAGTATTAGATGCAATCACTTTCTATTATTCCAAGATAATGTAAATAAGAGTTTGAAGTTGTTACGTAACCTCGGTACCACACCAGAGGGCAGTGTCTGTACTGTTGATGTGAAAGGGTGGTGTGGGGGTGAATGTTTTGTTGCTGTTTTTAAATCCAGCCCAGTTTTCAGTTAGTGAATGACTTGCCTTAGGGACAGTGATGCCTCGACAACGTGATGTACCTGAACCAATGGCTTGGAGAGCCATAGGAAGGATGGAAGCTGGACAGACACAACAAGAGGTGGCACAAGCCATTTGGGTGTCTCAAAGCGTGATTTCCAGTCTTTGGAATCGTTTTCAAAGAACATACTGTTCTCAGAAGTGCCGGACAAGGTCGACTAAGGGCAACAACAGCAAGGGATGACCGTTACCTCTTGTTAACAGCCCGTCGGAATAGACAGCAGAATGCAACTCAACTGCGAAATACACTTCAAACAGCAACAGGACGCAGGGTGTCAACTCAATCTGTCCCTAATTGACTGCATGGAAGTGGTCTCTTTGCCCGTAGGCCCATGGTGTGTACCAGGTTAACTCCACAACACCGTAGAGATCGCAGAAACTGGGCGGAGGAACATCGTGGGTGGAGGCATGCTGAATGGAGATCAGTTCTTTTTTTCTGATGAGTCGCGATTCAACATGGAATGTGATAGTCGGCCTGTATTCATCTGGAGAGAAAAAGGGACACGAAACAATCCAGCTTTTGTATGTGAAAGATCCCCATATAGTGGCGGTGGATTGATGGTGTGGGCAGGAGTCAGTAGTGGTGGACGTACGGACCTCTACGTTATCCAAGGTGGTACTTTGACTGCGGTAAAGTATAGAGATGAGATTATCCGACCTTTTGTCGTGCCTTATGCTGATGTCATAGGTGATTATTTTCTTTTTATGGACGATAATGCACGACCCCACAGAGCTGGCTTGGTGGACGACATGCTGGAAGTGGAGGGTATCGAGCGTATGCAATGGCCAGCTTCCTCCCCGGACTTAAATCCGACTGAGCTTGTGTGGGATGCATTAGGCAGATGCATTGCAGGCAGACCAGCACCTCCCACAACTGTTCCAGAGCTGCACATTGCTCTTATGGAAAAGTGGCCACGTATCCCCCAAGAACTCATTGCTAACCTCATTGCATCAATGCGATACAGGTGTGAGGCAGTGCTGGCCGTTCGAGGAGACCATACACCATATTAAAGAAACATTTTCACCCACCCATGTTAATGTTGCTTTGTTTGTTTGCCATATTCCTAATCAGGATCTCTTTGACATCTGGTGTGGTACAGAGGTTACGTAATGACTTCAAACTCTTGTTGACATTCTTTTGGAGTAATAGAAAGTGATTGCATCTAATAATGTTCCTAAAAACATAGTCTTAATAGGTTATTCTACAATATCCCCTAATTTTTTGAGCAGTGTAGCTTAAATCGTTAAACTGGTGTACAGAACCAGAGATATTGGGTTCAAATCCCGATTTAGGCTTATATTTTTCTCTTCAATTTTAATTTACCTATAAGGTGAGAGGTTAAATTGCGTCAATGGAATTGATTGAAATTTATTTATTTATTTAATGCAGAGGTGTTGGACTGATGTCATTAACCTTACAACGAATAGGTGAACGTTAATTGTATATGTAGGCATGAAAAAATAGGCCTACACAGATATTGCAATAAAAAAGTAGATTCTAATTTGTCGTTAGCCTCCCAGTATCTGTCCACAAAACTACTAGCCGACAGCAATGGACAAATGTTTATGCGATTTTTTTTTATTATTCAAGTGATTGAATAACGTGAATCTGTTGCATCTTACCTCAAAATAGGTGCGTTATTTATGGTCTGTTTTTTTAAAACACTTATTGTGATCGGCAGCTTGTCATGACTGTTGATTAAGTTGTCGGCCCTGGATGTCGACTCCGACTCCATATTTTGGTGGTCAAAGAACTTGAATATCAATTCCTCTCCCCTAATTTTTTTGTATTAAGAATACCCACCTTATTTATTAAGGAGAACCTCATAATGTTACTTCCTATTGTAATTTTATAATTTTCATTATTATTTAATTTCCTTATGTAAAATTTATATAATTTTCAATTAAGTCAAACTATTTTTTTAATTAACATGCCTGAACTATTTTATGGAAAGTATTCCGAAACAGATTTCGCAATTTTTTGTTGCAAAATATGGGGTTTTTTGTGCCACTACTACAACTGAGAAACTAATATAATAAAATAAGAAATACAGAATTTATCATAAGTAATGCCACGAGCGGTTTCCAATTTATCTAGAAGATTTTGAAATCAAGAGTGGCAATTGTTAAGACTATTTAACGAATAAAATTAAGCTGTTTACTCAAAAGTCATTATTTAAATATAGTTATCGATATTTTAAAATATTTGTATATTTAATTTAAACGGCGATGTTTAAAAGCAAATAAAAAATGAAGGTTATTTATATTCACAGCAACTTGATCATATTATTTATTGCCAAATATGATCGCAATATTGTAAGAATGCACCCTAGTGGAAAGATAATGAAACACATCAAACTATATATTATAATCAACATTATAGGTTATTAATTATTTTTTAGTAAACAACTCAGTAAAATCAAGAAATCTGTTCATCATTTGCTATATTCAATGTATTTGTTGGAGAAAAATAATGCTCTGAGCTGTTCAGAATATTAAAAAGGAGGAGCTTTCTTTATAACAAAAGCAGGAGCTGATAAAGAAAAATCGATAAAGAACGAGGTGAAACACGACTGTTATTGGTTGTAAAACAAAATTCATTGAAACGTGATTGGTCATTGATTATGTTTTGGAGCATGAGTTAAATAGTCATTTTAATGTTTTCTTTAAGTATGAATGTAAACAGACAGTACTTTGGTTCAATTCATAAATAATTAAGATGAGTGTTACGTGGAAAAGAAAACAGAGAAATTTATTTTGTTGGATTTGTTTGAGTAAGAACGTTCTTCTGATTTCGTCTTGTTTAATATATTATTCATGTTATTTGCTTATTTCCATTCTGTCATCTTCTCAAAATGTCAACTTAACATAGATTACTGGCACCAATCAGTTTAGGTTTTCACTGTAATTAATTCATAACAGTTTACTTAATTCCTCGGTAGCACCGTTGTCCAGAGTACAATTCCATCAAAAAACATTTTGTAGTATTCCAATCCATTTCATTTGTCTTATATATTATCACTTATCAGTATATTCTATGATAGAGGTTCTCATTATAAAATCTAAAGGTAAATAGCAGAACTTTAAAAATCCAGGTGGAGCTTAACGTTATATTAATTAAAGAACTTAAAAATATACTTCAATTACATAGAAATAATTTTACTTTGTCATGCATATGGATGTATTACGAACATCGACGCAGATAAATAGCCTAAGTAAGTAATTTCATGCGCAGAACAGCGGGTTACACCAGATGGGATCGGAAAAGGAACACCGATATCTTAAAAGAATTGAAGACTACGCCAATTTTGGAATATATTAAACAGTACCAACTAAATTGGAAACACCATCTTGAAAGAATGAGTTCAAATCGGATCCCCAAAGCTGTTTATAATTATATACCAAGAGGACGAAGATCACTGGGCCGTCCTATGGAACGCTGGAGGGAAAATTTTCTATAGGATCGTAACAGGCCTTGGCCTAATACTTGGAAGGAAGAAGAAGAAGAAGTAAGTAAATTCGTAGCACGATACTTTCGAAAAACCAAGTCGGAGCGAAGTGGTTATTGTAACTAGCTTGATAAAGGGTTAGAATCCAGGAATTCACGTGGTTAACATGATGCAATTCTTCAACCTTTCTTTCAGTTTTCTTAACCATATTTTGCTGCTTCTCAGTTATTCAATTTTCTTCACGGGATTTGTAGGCTCTGTTCCAAGCCCTGTACTAAAAAAAGTATTTCTTCTTCTTTCTTTCCAGGATTACGTCAATGTGGCCTATTCCGGTCTCAAGTCTATCGTTTCCTTGGCCGTCCCAAAGATATTTTTTCTATGCGGTTTGTAGTTGTTAATCGTTTTGGGTAATCTTGTACTGTCTATTCTGTCTGATTTTCTTTCCATCGGTATTTGTGCTCTTCTAGCTTATCGGATATTGAAAATATCTTCAGTTCAGTTCTTATTGACTCATTATGTATTTTATCTATGCGTGTACATCCTTTTACGGATCTTAAAAAAATTAATTTCAGTGGCCTGAATATGTGAGATATCTGTTTTTGTAAGTATCCGAGATTCATATCCATAAAAAAAGAACAGGAACAGCCATACTTTTATAAAATCTGAGCTGAGTTTCTCTTCAAGTCTTTCGGAGGGTTTTCTTATGGTGCCGCACATCATTTGAAATCGGTTTCATTTATTGTGTATATCCCAATCATAGCTATATGTTATATCTGAACCAAGATAGTTACCTGTTCTATTATTTCATTAATATGCCTTTGTATATCTAGAAATCGAAGCCGGATATTGCCATCCTCAGTTACCGCAGAAGTGTTGTTTTCATCGCCAATTACCATAGAAGTGTACTTCATACCGCCAGAATACATTAAAATTAATCAAAGTGACTGGCTACACCCATAATCTCGACACTAGTGGTTACAGTCTTTGTGAACTCAAAAGTATGTTTTTTCACAGACTGCAGCATGCCTTCTGAGACATCATGACAATGCTTCTTTTATTTCGGTTTTGCCACCATTTTGTGATATTCAAAGCTTAATAACTTTTTATCTGGTGAATCAGTCTTTTTTATTTCGTCATATTGATATACACTTACAAAGTCTGAACATTTTCAGGTTCGTAGAAGAACCTGAAGTTTGAAAAATAAAAAAAAAAGGCCTCTGTTCAAAATTTATCCGAGTTTCATCCGTCCAAGTAATAGGGTCTACTTAAGTTGCCTACTATATATCTGATTGAGGCGGTGTGCTAACCACATGCCACTCGTTGACATCGAACCCACAGGTTCATGTCCGCGCGGATATATCCTGAGCTAATAATATTTTTGGTTTACAAGATAAATCTTTTATTAGGTCTATTAAATTATTAGAATCTATTTTAATTACTAATGTTAATTACTGTAACGTTGAGTTTTCAGGTAATTTTGTAAACTAGTAAAGTGTTGAAATGAGAAATATGCATAGTATGAAGTAAAAAAAAATAAAGACTTTCCTTGGGGTTGTAAGTCTGTTTCTCCAACAAGAGAGCTTGCGAGAAATTTACACTGTAGAACAAAAATACAGCTTACCAAAACATCTGCACTGTGTGGTAGGTTGAGAACCCTGCTCTATAATAATATACAATTAAAGCACCTTTATTTCGACCAGATTTTATTCTACATTTTTATACCGGAAATTTGGCAATTAAAATGGTTACGTTCATCAGATTGCAAATGTTTGCTGACCTGTGGTAACTTAAGAATGCAGACTGAATGTGTAATCTGAAATTGTGAAAAGAAAAGAAAATGTTGTGGAAGGGTCTGGCAAGAATCAGTGTTGGATTGCTTCAGGTGGTAGGTTTGTTTGGGATCACAAAGTGCGTTACAGTAAAGTAACTCTACTGAACCGTAAGTAAAAGTTACAAATATAGTAATATATGTAATCTGTGACGTAAATTCAAAGTATTAAGTAGGTGGAAGGTACACTGTTTATTTAAAGTAAAACAATGTAGCGCATGGTTAAATCAGAAAAGACCTCATATTTTCTCACATAAAAATGGAGTATCAAACAAACTTTTAATAAAATTACCTTAATTTAAACTTAATTAGTCCTCCACAGAAAACTTTCGCAGTACTCAAAATTGGTGGATAAATGAACATCACATATTGACCTATTGTATAATTAATTCTATTCGTCATTTAATCTCATCACCATACAAAATCTGAAAATTGAAACAAGTAATATTACTTGGTCCACCGCTATGGTCTAGAGGAAGCGTGCTGCCTTGTCACGCAGCGGGCCCGAGTTCGATTCCCGATAGGGACAGGCTCCTGGGTGACGTTTTTCGGGGTTTTTCCTCACCTGTAAGACAAATGTCAGGAAGCTTATGGCCCAACGGTCCCCGAAAATCATCCGGTCATCATACTTATCATCATCATCATCATCATCCTTCACCGGTAGGAAAGCAACGAGAACCAACCACACCTATAATTCCCTAGTAAAGCTGCAAAGCCTAGCATGAAAATGCTATGGTTGCAGTGAAAGACCTGCCCTCAGGCAGAATTACTATGGATGGATGCAATATTACTTGCAAAATAATATCTTATTCTACTGTTACAACGTTTTGTTAGTTGAATAACATTGGGGATATCTGTCTTTAATTTTCGATTGACATGGAACATTAATTTAAAATGTGAGGTAAAGAGATTAGGCCTATAAAATTAATATAAATACTTCTGTAACTGACTATCTCACTGCACTATCGAAAGACCGATGGTCGTGCGGAAATAAGTTTTACAATAACAATGAGCAACAAAAAATAAACTTTTGTTTTTGTCTCAGAAAGAAGTATATGTGATTCTGATAGTATTTTTTCTCCTGAATTCAAATATGATATCGGCTTTTCTCTATCACGCAAGGTTTCGAGAGAACAGGCATTTATAATTTCAAACACTTTAATATGTTCTACGTTCCTAACAACACAATATTCGAACATTCTGACTCACGTAGAAAGTAAGAAATGACGATTTTTTTTCTATATTTCGTCTGTGGAGCATCCCTCTTGATGGTTCAACAATAATTGGACAGTATATTAGGATTCCATTTGCTTTGATATCTCTTTTCCATAGCTGAAATCTCCTGATGAAAGTATTCCCCGTTTTATTTTATGATGAAAAAATGGACGAAAAAACGTTTATTAAAAAATAATTATTTAAATCCATTAATTGAAATTGAAATAAAAAAACTGTGGGTGATGGAGAAATTCCGAATACATATTTGAAAACACGATAAAACAACTGCATTAAGTACAACTATTGGTACTCATGAGACAAAAATCATGTTGACCAGTGTTATCATAAACAGTACTTTCCACAATTCTCCTGTATAATTCATCTCCTTCAAATCATGGTTAGTATTATGTTCCCATATTACTCTTGGTCTACCTATTGGAGGCTTTCCTTTTGAATTTCCTACAAGCAATTTCCATTCAGTTTCATGCACATGTCATATCCCACCTTAATCTACTAGATTTAACTGTAGATTTAACATACAGTTTTCTATAAGCTCATGGATCTCATTTATATATATAGTAGTTTCCTCGATTCACATATCTATTCTACTGTCTTTGGTCCAAACACTTCTCTAGTACTTTTTTCTCTCGTTACCCGCATTCTTTTCACCTGTTTTAAAATAAAATAGCATCATTCGCTTCCATTTAGTAAGATTGGATGAAGGAATGTTCATATATTTTTAGTTCAATATTTTGTAGAGAATATGTAATTATAAGTCCACCGCTGTGGTCTCGAGGTAGCGTGCTGCCATGTCACGCAGTGGGCCCGGGTTCGATCCCCGGTCGAGGCAGTTTTTCTGGGTGAGGTTTTTATCGGGGTTTTTCCTCACCTGTAAGACAAATGTCAGGAAAACTTTAAGGCCCAAGCGGTCCCCGAAATCATATGGCCATCATCTTTATCATCATCATCATCATCATCATCATCATCATAATCATCATCATCCTTCACCGGTGTGGAAAGCAACGGGAAGCTACCACACCTACACAATTCCCTAGTAAAGCTGCAAGCATGGCATGAAAATGCTATGATTGCAGTGAAGGACCTGCCTTCGGGCAGAATTACTATTGATGGATGTAATTACTAGTATAAAGAGTCCCTATAATCTATAAAAGTATGTGTTTCCGGAGTTCAGCTCATGATTATTTTCTTTTGACGTCACATCCTGTTTATTGTCATTCGTCACTTTTTCATAATTTTTCTAAACTAGATATTAAGTTCTTTCTTTTTCATTTAATAATGTATTTGTACATGTGACTACTGTATATAGTATACGTAATTTATTTGAAGTGTCCCGCGCCGTAGCCGAGCGGTTAAGGTAGGAAGCCTTGGCGCAGAGCTACGGGACTTGCGCTGGTTCGAGTCTCCATGGGGAAGAAATTTTCTCATGGTATTTCGCCAGTATGGGACCGGTGCCCACCCAGCATCGTGAGGCAATTGGGTAGCTACAATAAGTAGCGGCTCCAGGTTGAGGAACCAGCTATAACGGCTGGGGGACTCGACATGCTAACCACATGTCACCCCTACACTGGCGGTTGATCATCTACCTCTGTGATTGACACATGTGGATGTGAAGGGCCAGCAGCCGGCTGGTAAAAGGGCAACCGCTGAAAAGTGGAAAGACCCTCAATCGGAATTTTTTGAAGTACGGTAATATATATGCATTAAAATAATTTTATGACTTCCAATTATTGAAATTATAAATTAAAGTAAATCATAACCTAATCTACATTATATAAAACAAAACTCTCATATAATTGATATGAAATATCATGGGATATAATGTAAAAAAGAAAATCTCAGGAATTTTTAAAAATGTCAGATTGAACACTTACAATTCTTCGTCAACTTTTATACTGAACAGAAATGCTTCATTTTCACACAGATTATATTAGCTTGATCTGTATCTATCTATGTAACGGAATCTTTCAACACGATTTTCACCCACTTAAAAACATTGGATCGACTTGAAACTTTGTATACTTGTAAAAGACCAATGACAATACAATAATGTCGTAAAATGTTTCTAAGATCCTGGCCAGGATCATAAGGACATAAAAAAACAAAATCCGGTATAATAGGTTCGAACGTATCACATTTTAGTCTATCGTTGTGGTAGCTCAGTTGGTAGAGTGGTGGACTGTAGTAGTATATAATTTCAGTAATCCATAGGTCGCTGGTTCAAATCCGCCCGGAGGATTTTTTAGAAAAGTATTAACTTACTTTTAGCTCATACTACAATAGTATCGAATTTAAATATATTTACATTTTTAGAAAACCAAACTAAAATATAAAAAATAAATAATAGTTTGAAAAACTAAAACAACACCCTTTATTTGAAAACCGAACTAAAAAAATGAAAAATAATTTTAATTTCCACCACGCTTGGTATAAAATTAAAGTGGTCCACAAAAAAAATCATATTCTACACATCTAAAATAAAACTAGAGTTATCAACAAAAAATAATAATTTTACCATAAAAGCGTGGGGTGCTTTATACCAATTAATATATTTGATAATAAACAGATATTGGTAAAGGGAAAGTCTCTAAGAGGTAAACGTAAAAAACATAAAAAGCACCCCACGCTTTTGGTGGTAAAATTATTTTTTTTTGTAGATATTCTAGACGTGTTGGAGATAACGTTTTGTTGACCACTTTAATTTTATCTCAAGCGTGTTGGAAATTATAATTATTTTTAATTTTTTAGTTCGGTTTTTTAGTAAAGCGTGTTGTTTTAGTTTTTTAAACTATTATTTATTATATTGATGATTACTGATGATCTAGATCTTAATAATGAAATACCAACTTTAAAAACCGATAAAACTAGAAAATAATCAGACAGATTAGTCAGCACCAGGATTTGATTAAATGTATTGTTTTACATGATCATACCGTACTTGTAAACAAGTTAAATAATCCATTAAGTTAACTTATTTTAGTATAAACGCTTCAAAACATTAAATACTGGAAAACAATCTATGAAATCTCTATAGGCCCTCATAATAATAATTGTTTGTGAGTTAGTGATAATATAATTTTTGCGCAATAGTCCGTTTTGTCGTACTTACAGCAATGACGACCATGATTGAAAGTTCAACTTACTACATTTCGGGGTTGCCACCTAAATAACTTTACTGTAATAAAGTAACTATACTGTAATATTACATATTAAAAACCGCGTGTGAGCAGTAAAACCACTGCCCTCTATGTAGGCTATATTACGTACAATGTATATAGACCTACAAAAATCCAAAAAGATAGTATTAATACAGTGTGTCCACAGTGAAATTCCCTCATTTTAAAAGTCTGTAATTTTCTTATTATAAGTTGAAAAACAGTAAATCTTGAAAGAGTAGAAACAGCAACTCAAAAAGTTTTATGTGATAATGTTGTAGTACGCACAATATCCGTAGTGTCGCTGCAACAAACGATTGTTTCTAAAATGGAGATTCCAAACCAGCATGCCCAGGTTGTCTGGTGGTACGCTGAAACGAAATCCATTATTCAAGTGCAACGAAACATTCGTCGTGTTTAGAATAAGGATCCTCCGTCACTCAAGAATATAAGGAGTTGGAGTAAACAGTTTTTGGCGACCGGCAAAGTTTCGAAAGGACACGGTGGTGGTAAACCCAGAATATAGGAAGAGACAGTAAAAAATGTGCGGAGGTTATTCGAAAGGAGTCCACGGAAGTCGATAAGACAAGCAGCGAGAGAACTTGGTATGAAACGGTCGACAGTTCACAAAGTTCTTCACCGTCGACTGCGATTGTATGCATACAAGGTTCAAATTGTACAGGAAGTCAATCCTGATGACGCACCAAACGATAAGCATTTGCAATCACTTTGCTGGATCGCATTGCTGAGGACGAAACCTTTTTATTGCGTGTCATGTTTAGAGATGAGGCCACCTTTTACGTTTTAGGGAAAGTGAATCGCCACAATGTGCGTATATGGGGTTCAGAAAATCCCCATACATTCATAGAACACATCCGTGACAGCCCAAAGGTATATGTTTGGTGCGGTCTTCTGCAAAATCAAATTGTTGGGCCGTTTTTCTTTCAAGAGAATACAATCACTGGTAACATTTATTTGGATACGTTGGAGAACTTTGCTGTGCCACAGATATCACCCATGCAGCCAAGAATAATCTTTCAACAGGATTGTGCCCCACCCCATTGGAATCTTAATGTCCGACAGTTCTTAAAAGACACATTCCCAGGCCGTGGTGGTCCTATTCCTCGGCCTCCGCGTTCGCCCGATATTACCTCACTATATTTCTTCTTGTGGGGGTACGTCAAAGATAGAGTATACGCCACAAGAGTGAACGATGTACTGGACTTAAAACAACGCATTAGAGATGTTATAAACTCTGTGACAGAAGACATCCTGTTCAACACATGGCGTGAAATTGACTATAGGTTGGATATTCTTCGCGCACCCGAGGTGCACATGTCCAAGTGCACTCAACTAGAGTTTGTCACAAACACAAAATTAATACTTTGAGTTACATTATCATTTTCGTCTATAGAAATTATAGTACACAACATTTACTTTGCGTTATGTTTGTTTGAAATGAGGGAATCTCACTGTGGACACCCTGTATACATTATACGAAACAAATCACTCAATTTTAAATGAACTGAACTTTATTTGAAACAATATAAAACAATAAATACGTATGTGCGGCCATTTTAAAACTGATTGGTGTCACAGCTTCCTGTACTTTAACTAAAAAACATTGCCCACACTGTTAACGTTATTCGCTTGTTTATAATGAACGCAAATATTTCCAACAAAGATGTTATTATTTTACTATTATTTATAATTTTCAAAATACCATCGCGCAGAAAATAATGTACAACACACGTTTGTGAAGTGTTTTACAGAATTTCGAAAATTAATAACCTCGCTATCGCTCGGTTTTTAAACATTTTCCACGCTTCAGTAAAAACCACTTCCCAACCTCGCATCATAATATACTGTTGTGAAATTCTAATTAGAGTCTATGGTTGGTAAGATGTTGCGAATACAAAATAGTAGCATTGGTTACTTTATCACTAGTTATAAATGGGTTTGTGTTGTCAGCAATAAATTCACCAATGAGGCAGTCTAACATTTAATATAGAATTAAAGTGTTAGTTTAAAGCTTAACGGTAAGGGATTGGAGATAAAAATAATCTGATTATGTCATTCTTTGAAGGTTTTATAAAATATAACGATACCACCTATTATTTTGGAGAAAATGATTTGTAGCTTGTATGCGTTTGACACACACACACACGCGCGCGCGCGCACGTACGCGCATACACACACATATATACCGTATATATATATATATATATATATATATATTTGTGTGTGTAATGTCTCCCACTACAGGTCTGAGGACCTAGGGGTAGTTTCTAGACAATCGGCACGATATGCCAGACAAGTTATCAGCATTGCGTGACGGTCATCTTTATCCTCAGTAAATAGTCTGATACTCATTTCCATTAGAGGTTGAGTCGACCTCAGGCCCATGGTGCCCCCAGAAATTACAGGTCAGTTTAAAATTCTGACCTTCATCTGGACTCAAATTTGCGACATTCCTGCTCGTAGAGTATTGTCTTAACACATTTTGCTGTGGCCTATTGTGTATATATTTTTACTATTTTTAATACATATAAATAAATTATAAAATCCTTGTACTCCAAAATATTCATTATTATGAAATAATAAGAAGGAAAAGTATTTTATAAAAGTTTGTATAAGTATGTGCTATCGTTTTTTTTTTTAATTTTCTTTAACACGTGGAGTCCTGCTGATTCCTGATGTAGGCCTATTACACAGGGCAACAAAAAAAGACACTTTATTCTTCTTTTTTTTGTCTCAGAAAGAAAAATATATGATTCTGATAGTATTTTTTCTCCCGAATTCAAATATGATATCGGGTTTTGTCCATCACGCAAGGTTTCCGAGATACAGGAATTTATAATTTCAAACACTTTAATATTTTCTACGTTCGTAACTACACAATATTCGAACATTCGGACTCACCTAGAAAGTAAGATATGGCTATATTCTGCTATATTTCGCCTGTGGAACATCCCTATTGATGGTCCAACAATAATTGACTAGCATATTAGGATTCCATTTGCCTTGATATATCTTGTCCATAGCTGGAATCTCCTGATGAAAGTTTTCCCCGTTTTATTTTACAATGGACAAATGGACGAAAAAACGTTTATTAAAAATAATTATTTAAATCCATTAATTGAAACTGAAATAAAAAAAACTGTGGGTGATGGAGAAATTCCGAATACAAATTTGAAAACACGATAAAAAACTGCATTAAGTATAACTATTGGTACTTATGAGACAAAAATCATGTTGACCAGTGTTATCTTTCAGTTTATCGATTGTGTGTTGATTATTTCTGCAGACTCAGTTTTTTTGGGATCCCCATAAAATATAATTGCACTCCATATATCTTTAAAGTTCACTGCTGTGGTCTCGAGGTAGCATGCTGCCTTGTCACGCAGCGGGCCCGGGTTCGATCCCCGGTCGCGGCAGTTTTTCTGGGTGAGGTTTTTATCGGGGTTTTTCCTCACCTGTAAGACAAATGTCAGGAAACATTTAAGGCCCAAACGGTCCCCGAATTCATATGGCCATCATTATCATCATTATCATCATCATCCTTCACCGGTGCGGAAAGCAACGGTAAGCTACCACACCTATAATTCCCTAGTAAAGCTGCAAGCATTGCACGAAAAATGCTATGATTGCAGTGAAGGACCTGCCCTAGGGCAGAATTACTATGGATGGATGGATACCTTTAAAATGATCTCCCTCTCTCTCTCTTACATAGTTAAATGAATCATCAGCATTGTGCTGTAGCGGACTCGAGTATTCCATTACTTATGTTACAACAGGAAAAATAATCTGAGAGCAGTTTGTATGTGGTATCATATATCTTAAAATTTGTTCGTAATATGAATACTATTTTTTATTAAATTCACGTGAGATTCATGATAGAAGAATCCGAGATAGATCAAGGTTTTTTCTACCGTTTTCCTCCTGTTGATAACGTCCACCACTTCTCCATACTTATTTCGTTTTATTTAATTTCCATTTGCCTCTGTGATTGCACGGTAGCTTTGACCAGTCGGCATCGACAAATATGAAATACCTTTATTAAAAGGGCTTTCATCTTATCCCATCCCCATCCGGACACGAAAGGAGACTTTACTTTACTCTATTAAGTTTAGTTATCCCACAACAGGCCTCGGGAGGCCCTTCGGGTAGTAGGAGGTTAAGGCTCCCACTTTTTTAGACAATCGGCACTTTATGTCAGCCGGGTTGTCAGCCCTGCGTGACGGCCGACTTTACCCCCAGAACAAGCGTCTGGTACTCATTTTCGTTAGAGGCTGAATCGACCCCAGGGCCATAGTGCCGCCAGAATGTTTCGGTCAGTTTAAAAATCCTGACCCCAACGGGACTTGAACCCTCGACCTTCCGGCTTGTAGCGCAGTGCCTTAACCACTACGCTTCGGCGTGCCCCTACTTTACTCTATTTCTAACACAAAAGTTATTTTTCATAATGTAATGATTTATAATTGTTTGTTTGGTCCACCGTAGTTACATAGAAATAAGCTAAAATTAAGAGGCTATGATGATTAGGGCCTGTGAAGTCTACATTCTACCGGCATGTACTGGCAGATAACACTGAGCAACAAAAAATATTTTTTTTATCTCAGAAAGAAAAATATGTGATTCTGATAGTATTTTTTCTCCTGAATTAAAATATGATATCGGTTTTTCTCCATCACGCAAGGTTTCCGAGAGACAGGAATTTATAATTTTAAACACTTTAATATTTTTCTACATTCGTAACTACACAATATTCGAACATTCGGACTCACCTATAAAGTAATAAATGACGATTTTCTGCTATATTTCGCCTGTGGAGCATCCCTCTTGATGGTCCAATAATAATCGGCCAGCATATTAGGATTCCATTTGCCTTGATCTCTTTTCCATAGCTGAAATCTCCTGATGAAAGTGTACCCCGTTTTATTTTACAATGGGCAAATGGGCGAAAAAAACGTTTATTAAAAATAATGATTTAAATCCATTAATTGAAAATGAAATAAAAAAACTGTGGGTGATGGAGAAATTCCGAATACATATTCGAAAACACGATAAAAAAAACTGCATTAAGTACAACTATTGGTAATCATGAGACAAAAATCATGTTGACCAGTGCAATTCAGATGTATATAATCTGAGAGTTTCCTATCTCAATCAGGTTTTGCTAAAAAGTACCAAATGGAATGCAGAAGATGGAACATGAATCTGAAAGTCCTTCATAGTTTGAACTATTTGGCAAAGTTTCTTACACAGAAATTTATTTTAATTGGGGACGACTGATATATAAAGTACTCATTTTAATATTTTAACATTTTATTACATAACCTCAACTGTGATTTACAATGAATTTTATAAGCATTAATGAGTTTTGCTACTTAGTAACAGATCCATTTTCTTCGATTTAATTAATTTATACACTTTATTTCATACTATTTTTATTGACTATTTAACTCGTGCCCCAAATGGGAGTCAATGACCAATCACATATCAATGAATTTTGATTTACAAACCAATCACAGTATTTTTCACCACGATTTTATCAATTTAATTTTATCACTTTAAAACCAAGCTCCTCCTTTTTAACATTCTGAGTAGGTCATAGCAATATTTTGCAGTGACTGGCTCTTTAAGGAATACGTTGAATACAACAATTTACATATTAAGACGTAAGAATTCTAGAATGAAAGTGGCTACCATATTGTATGTAGTGTACGAATGTAATCAGATAGTGCTTGCGGGATATAATATAAAAACATTTGTAGCAATTGACATACCACAAAAAAAAACACTGTTTACACTTTCTTAAACGTATTATTTCGCAGGAATTTACGTTCTAGAAAAATATAATTGACATATTTACGTCATAGGACATCAGAAATTAATTAATATGTTGGTTATAAACAGTTTGATGTTTCATTTTTTCTCCACTAGGGTGCATTCTTACAATACTGCGATGCTTTTGCAATAAATAATATGATCTGGTTGCAGTGATGAAGAAATGAAGCATAACAAACGTTTCTCATTTGTTTTCTAACATAGCCGTTTACATTAAATATATATGAATGTTTTAAATAACTAGGCTATATTTAAATAATGTCCACCGCTGTGCTCTCAAGGTAGCGTGCTGCTTTGTCACGCAGCGGGCCCGAGTTCGATCCCCGGTCGGGACAGTTTTTCTGGGTGAGGTTTTTATCAGGCTTTTTCTCACCTGTAAGACAAATATCAGGAAAACTTTAAGGCCCAAACGGTTCCCGAAATCATATGGCCATCATCATCATCATCATCATCATCATCCTTCACCGGTGTGGAAAGCAACGGGAAGCTACCACCCCTACAATTCCCTAGTAAAGCTGCAAAGCATAGCATGAACATGGTAG
Organism: Diploptera punctata; assembly: GCA_030220185.1. Lineage (NCBI taxonomy): Eukaryota > Metazoa > Arthropoda > Insecta > Blattodea > Blaberidae > Diploptera > Diploptera punctata. The sequence goes on from JASPKZ010000014.1 coordinate 584,876, forward strand.
GATTGCAGTGAAAGACCTGCCCTGGGGCAGAATTACTATGGATGGATGGATATTTAAATAACGATTTGTGAGTAAACAGCTTAATTTTATTCGTTAAATAGTCCTAACAAATGCCACTCTTGATCTCCAAATTCTCTAGATAAATTGGAAATCACTCGTGGCATTACTTATGATAAATTATATGACAAATTCATGACGATATAACCATTAAATTCATAATGTATCCTATAGAATATATCAGTTGGTTTAATTAATTTAAAATTGCTTACTGTTACATTATTGTTTTTATCATTTTCTTGTGGCTTCCCCAATGAAGAGAGCATCGGCCTATCCAAGTCACGAATAATCTGCAGGTGCTGGATTGCCCACCCAACAGCCGTATGTGTGTTTTACGCACGGGGTCAAACCCCTACAAACCACTGCTACAATATAAAAAAATGAACATCCTTCTCTAACTTATTATCGTAGGGCACGTGTTATAACCGGTACTAGTAAACTTCCGTTCAATATCATACTCATCGTCCATGTCCTTAACTTCATTAATAGACTGTAATTTATAAATTTAAAAAATTGAGATTGTAAAGTCATGTAAGTATTTCATAATTAAAACAGTCGAGAGAAAAATAAGACCCTACAGTATATCTGTATCCTTTCAAGTGCCAATTGTATCTTATATATATATATCCATCCATAGTAATTCTGCCCGAGGGCAGGTCCTTCACTGCAATCATAGCATATTCGTGCTATGCTTTGCAGCTTTAGTAGGGAATTGTAGGTGTGGTAGCTTCCCGTTGCTTTCCACACCGGTGAAGGATGATGATGATGGCCATATGATTTCGGGGACCGTTTGGGCCTTAAAGTTTTCCAGACATTTGTCTTACAGGTGAGGAAGAAACCCCGATAAAAACCTCACCCAGAAAAACTGCCCCGACCGGGGATCGAATCCGGGCCCGCTGCGTGACAAGGCAGCAGGCTACCTTGAGACCACAGCGGTGGACCTTATATATATATATTTATTTATTTATTTATATTTATATTTATTTACACTGAACTAGTGGATCCGGCAGACGTTGTCCTGTCCAAACATCCAATTCTCGTGTCATGGCCAGACGTTAAAAATGTAACTTTTTTACCATAAAATTCACTATTTAAGAAGTAATTAGATATTATTAAATAATCGGAATATAAGAACAACACTCATTCATGAATAAATACATGTTATCAAAATGCAATACCATTAATTCTTCTTAATAATTCTACATAACTTAATTAATGTATAATGTTATTGTATTATTATATAATTGTAATATTATTGTGTTTTCTTTATGCAATTTGCAATATTATTATTTTCTTTTTTGTTTTTTCTTTATACTATAACCAAATATTACTTTATTGTAACGGACTGTCAACAGCACGTAGGGGTTACTGCCCGTGCAATCCATATTTGTAAATAACATTGTATGTATCTTACTTGTAGTCTAATACAGTCCTATTACTTCTACTTATTAAATAAGTTCGTAAGGAAACTTCTTACTGTCATCTGTTGTGGCTCAAGAATCGTGCATGATGACGGCACATTGTTTTCGTCCGGAACATGTCGATAATACAGATGACTACAAAGGCGAATATATTGTATATATGTGAGAAAACAAATCTGATTTATTCGCAAATTTTTACTTATACAATGTGGGTGTGTGTGTGTGTATTTAAGACGTAATTAGATATTAAGTATATATAAGATAGAATTGACAATTGAAAGATTATGTATGTATTATAACATCGAAATAAAAAGCGTTATTGCTATAAAGTAAATTATTCTCATTGGAACATTTTCTTGTTATAGAAGCCGAAAAATGGCACTGGGAGCGAAATCAAGAGTGGCATTTGTAGGACTATTTAAACGAACAAAATTAAGCTGTTTTCTAAAAAAAAATCATTATTTAAATATAGTTATTTTAAAATATTTATATATTTAATGTAAACGGTGAGTTTGAACACACATCAGAAATGTGTGGTTATGTTTCATCTGTTTATCCAGTGCAACGTGATCATATAATTTTATTTATTGCCATCTGACGTGGGAAACATCAAATAGGATCGCAGTGTTGTAAGAATGCATCCTAATGGAGAAAAAATGAAACAACGAACATTATAGGTTATTAATTTATTTTTTTAGAAAACAACTCAGCAAAATCATTATTTAAAACACAATATTATTTAACACACAATAATCAAATGTATAGTTCCAATATGTCTGTTCATTATTTATTATATTCGATGTATTTGTTAGAGATTCAATCACTGCAAAATAATGCTCTGACCTGAATATTAAAAAAAAATAGGAGTTTTCTTTATCAAAAGGCAAGAGTTGGTAAAGATAATTCTATAAAGAATAAGTGAAACACGACTCTCGTTGGTTGTAAAACAAAATTCATTGAAACATGATTGGTCATTTGAGGTATGAGTTTAATTCTCAGACGAATTGTAGGTCCTATATATATATATATATATATAAGCCTATAATATATTTTGATATTTACTACTTTCAGGAGGAATTATATATAAAAAGAAGGCCTATATTTCAACAATTCATTTATCTATTATCCTCTTTATTATAAGAAATTAAGATGGTAGCATTAATTTTATTATGTATCTTTTTTTTTTTTGGTAGGTAGTTATGATTTGATCTTACAAAGTTTTATTTTTAAGAGAGGTAAAAATTTGAATTCGAATATATCTAAATTGCAATCTTAATTTATTATAACATAATTTAAATCTTTATTTATAGGGGGTAAAATTTAAATTCGAATATCTAATTTCCAATTCAACTAAAATCCTTTTTCTTACAACTTTAATTAGTTTAGGAAGGAATGGACTTTCCCTTTAACTTCTAATTATGTTTCTTACTATTTTGCACCAGTAGTGAGTTTATTTTTATCTTTATTATTATGAATAGTGGGCAGGACATGTGGAACGAATGGGGAATGGAAAAGTTGCATGGAAGCTTCTTTTAAGAAAATCAGAGGTAAAACGCCCAGTTGTTTGACCAAGAATAGGTGGGAATATAACATTAACCATGATTTGAGGGAAGTAGTTTATACAGGGATGATTGAAAAGCATTGGCTGAATATATAGATATATGAGCTTATAAGATGTTAATTATATAATTTTTACCTGATAAGTCAGTCGTCCTCAACTAAATTATTAAACCTCTTCAAGTAATACTAATATGGAGGCCTGCGTTTTAACTGGTACTGATGGTGTTATGTAGGTTGTATAACGGATTTATCTCTGCGGTTATGTTATAGTTGAGTGGGTCTTTATTCCTTGCTTCTTTTAGAATCTCTATGTCTTCAAGGATCAGCTCCAGTTAAAACGCAGAAGATGAAACATTGTTTTCGAAAGGCTTCCATATTAGAATAACTTGAAGTTCAGTAATTTAGTTGAGGACGGCTGACTTACCAGGTACAAATTATATAATTAATAACTTATTACATAACCTCAACGGTGCTTAAATATGAATTTCAAAAGTATGAGCTTATGTCCGCGTGGCCATGAACCTACGGGTGCTATAGTACCAGTGATTTAGTTGGTTATAACCGTTTAGTCATGAATCTTTCAAAAAATAAAGTCAGATAGCACATCGGACTTTATGAAGAGAATAGAAATGTGTGATAATTCTAAAAATGTAAGAAAATTTCTTCTTTTCAAGCTAAAGATAACCTTTTTCCTATTTCTTATGAAGATAGAATTTAATTTTTTTTGTGCTACTAAAATGGGTAAGAAAAAGCGTTGGAGAATAAAATTGAGCAAACACCTGTAGGAAGTATCCGCCAAATTAGCACAAGGCCTCAATGCTAGCGTCCACTCGGACTATTCACTGCCAAATTAAAAGAATTTATGAACTTGTAAACAGTAGCAACGTGGCTTTTCCACACCAAACAAGTCCAGAATAACAAAGAGATCTAATATAAATTCAATTAATTTTATTAATTGCAATAAGTTTTAATATAACATTAACGAAACGCGAAAGTGTAATAAATGTTTACAACATAATTTATTCGTACTTGTTGTTTCTATTACAGAATTGATATATTAGTTGAGTGTGAATAGGGCAACCAAATAAATTTTATGAATCTATTGAAGTTTCCTCTTACTGAAAATTATGTTATTACATGTCAATAAATAAAGATAAAATAAATAATTTATATATAATATATATCATCCAGGGATTAAGCCTGTTGGCTCGTTTCGGTTTCATGAAAGCTCGAATTATTAAAATTGTTCAGACCATTTTCTGTGTTGGCGTCCAACATTTTTCCTTCCGTGCGAATTATAATTTAGCAATAATTTTGGAAATCTTCCTTCTGACATTCTATCAATATGTTCTTTCCAGTCATTCTTATATTCAGTTATTTGGTCTGCAAGTTTGAAAATAGCCTGAAAAAGCGTGCTTGGGTACCAACCCAGAGGTCCGGGTTCAAATCCCGTTCAGGCACTTATTTTTCTTATGTCATATTAAGCTTGCATTGCTCAATTTCAAAAATTTAATTATTACATAGCTATATATATATATATATATATATATAAACATGTAACAATGTAAGAATGCATATATATATATATATATATATATAAAACATGTAAGAAAATACGGTTTATTAATTATTAAATTTATTAATATAATTAAAATATGTATAATGACATATACTTTATCGGCTACTTTGTTCAACAAATTAAAAAAATCAATAATAATAATAATAGTTTTATTTAAACTGGTACAATTAAGGTCATAGGGTCATGAAATGTCAGGATTAAATTACAAACTCCCTTGTATTATATACGTTGAAAGGATGTATGGTATTATTGTAGAGATTCATTCGTCGAATAGGGATGTCAAACCTGGGAATCCCTTTGGTGGTTTTGGACGTAAGTAGTTACGTGCCATCACCAGATTTCATCTTCGTCCTACATCCTCTTCCTTCGTAACGTTGTCTATCGAAGATATATAGCCTAAATTAAGAACATACACCATATTAGCGTCGTGTATCCTCTAAATATTGGAACCCAAACACGTAAAATGCAGTGGGTGGCATTAGAAATTCATTGTACTTAACTAACTAACTAACTAACTAACTACTAACTAACCAACTCACTGACACTATCGAACCCGTAGGTTCATGGCCGCGCGGACATAAGCTCTCCATATATCCCTATCCTGAGCCAATGTTTTCCAATCATCCCCTGTATAATCTACTTCCCTCAAATCATAGTTAATGTTATTCTCCCACCTCATTCTTGGTCTACCAACTGGGCGTTTTCCCTCTGGTTTTCCTACAAGAATCTTCCATGCACGTCTTTCATTCCCCATTCGTGCCACATGTCCTGCCCATCGCAGTCTACGAGACTTAACTGTTCTCATTATATCTGGCTTCCTATAAAGACCATGTAATTCACTGTTATGCAGTCTTCTCCATTCACCTGTCTGTTCATCTCTCTTTGGTCCAAACATTTTCCTAAGAACTTTATTCTCAAATACTCGTAATCTCCTTTCCTCCCTTAAAGTAAGAGTCCATGTTTCGCATCCATATAATATAACTGGTAGAATAATAGTTTTATATATTTTCAGTTTAACGTTTTTTGAAAGGAGTTGAGAAGTCAAGAGTCTCTGTAATGCATAATAGCACGCATTTCCAGAATTGAGCCTATGTTTAATTTCCTTGTGCATCTCATTCCTGTTTGTGATTATTGTTCCTAGGTATTTGAATTCAGCCACTTCCTCAAAATTTCCCTCATTTGTCATTAGCTGTCCATTTCCATTATATAATGTATTTTCATGTGTGACCATATATTTAGTTTTATTGATATTTACTTCCAGTCCCAATTTCTTAGTGTTACTCAGTAGTGTGTGCGTGTTGGCCTTTATTATCTCCTCGCTATCGGCCAGTAGTACTACATCATCCAATTAAATATATTAGGGGCCTATTAATTAAATTTAGAGGTAGTAATTTTCTTAAAATATTAATAAAGTAGGCCTACGTAACAACAGTTGCGTTTGTGAGTTAAAATTAGGGCTAATTGATTGAATTGGGTTTGGGTTTATTAATTTTTACCATAATTATAAATATGCCTAAAACTAACTAACTCACTGGCGCTATCGAACCCGTAGGTTCATGGCCTCGCGGACATAAGCTTTCCATACATCCCTATTCTGAGCTAATGTATTCCAATAATTCCCTGTATAATCTATTTCCCTCAAATCATAGTTAATATTATTCTCCCACCTCATTCTTGATCTACCAACTGGGCGTTTTCCTTCTGGTTTTCCTACAAGAAACTTCCATTCACGTCTTTCATTCCCAATTCGTGCCACATGTCCTGCCCATCGCAGTCTACGAAACTTAACAGTTCTCATTATATCTGGCTTCCTATAAAGACCATGTAATTCACTGTTATGCAAGTCTCCTCCAATCACCTGTCTGTTCATCTCTCTTTGGTCCAAAAATTTTCCTAAGAACTTTATTCTCAAATACTCGTAATCTTATTTCCTCTCTTAAAGTAAGAGTCAATGTTTCGCATCCATATACTATAACGGGTAGAACAATAGTTTTATATAGGCTATATATATTCAGAGAGTTTACAGAGGACCTGAAATCGAATCAGACCATTACTTACTTGTTTGTCCAATTCGTATGCCACCGAGATGGAAAAATAAAAATAAAATTAATAATGTAAAATTTGAAAAAGTGGACTATACTTATAAAGTAAGTCTTTTCCGAGATCCCACTATTACCTGGCTATACAAATGCAGATTAGATCGTCTAGTTCAAGAAACACCGGTTGGTGAAAATATTGAAGAAGAATGGCTTGCTCTACAAAGTATTTTGACACAAGCAGCAAATGAAAGCCTGGGTATCAAAACCAAATGGAATCGAATAAAAGGACTACGGATATGGGATGAAAACATAAAAAAGGTAATTGATGATAAACGTGAAGCATACAAAAAAGTTCTGTCTACAAAAAAAGATGAAGATAAAGTAGAGTATCATAGGAAGAGAGCCATAGCTAAAATTGAAGTTCGCAAAAAACATAGACAAAGCTGGGAACAATTTGTCTCATTTCTGGAAAATTATATCACTAGGCCTCAACCAAAAATATATAAAGTTTTAAAAAAATTAAATAATGATTCAAGAGAAAATGCACATTTAAATTGTATATCTAAAGAATCTTGGCTTACCTACTTTCATCATTTATGGACACAAAAGGATGATTTATTACAAATACCAATCTCTAATAACACTGCTTTGGAACAAACTTCTATAGATGAATTAACTGATGTTGTTAAATCATTAAAAAGTAACAAAGCTCCCGGAGAAGACCACATTAATCAAGAATTATTTAAATTTTCAACTAAAATTTTTTTAGACAGATTTCTTATTCTCCTTAATATAATATGGGAAGGACAAGAACCACCACAAAGCTGGAACAAGTCCATTGTAATACCAATCTTCAAAAAAGGAAGTCGCCAAATCAAAGATAACTATCGTGGAATTAGCTTGTTGAACTCTGGATATAAAATTTATGCTAATATAGTTAAGAATAAATTGAGAAAAATTTATGAAGATATAATTGGAGAAGAGCAGAATGGATTCAGAAAGGGTAGATCTTGTACAGATGGATTCTTTACTCTAAAACTACTATTAGAAAAGCACAAGGAATTCAATATAGAAACTCATATCGCCTTCGTTGACTTTATAAAGGCTTTTGACAAAGTAGACAGAAATATATTACTACAAATTTTAGCTAATGATAACGTTCCACAACAATATATTACTAATATCTTCAACATCTATAAAGATAATGAAATCTCTGTTAAACAAGATGGCAAATTATCTTCTTGGGAAAAGATCAACACTGGAGTAAGACAGGGACGTGAACTTTCACCGGTGCTTTTCATTATATACATGAATAAATTAATAAATGAATGGAGGAAAACACGAGGATATATACCCATCAATAGGAACCTCAAACTCGATGCTATTCTTTTTGCAGACGATTTAGCTCTTCTGGCACTTTCCGAAAATGATTTGCAACGATCAATTTATAATTTAAAAAAAATAGGTGCCAAATTTAATATGGAAATATCAATTAACAAAACTAAAATTATGGCATTTCATGGGAAGGACCCCATACAAAGTAAAATCTGTCTCCAGAATAAAATTGTAGAGAGATCTAATCAATTTAAATATCTTGGATATTATCTCTCTATCTGGGGTGAAAAGGATATCCCTGAAAAAGTTACTAGTTATAATAAAAGTTTAGGAATTATTAATCAAGTTATGAAACCTTCCCTTGTACAAAAAAACACCAGATTACGTTTATATAACACTTTGGCTAGACCAGTGTTGACCTATGGTAGTGAAGCATGGACACTAAGAAAACAACATGAAAGCAGAATAACGGCTTGTGAAATGAGATTCATGCGCAGAACAGCGGGTTACACCAGATGGGATCGGAAAAGGACACCCGATATCTTAAAAGAATTGAAGACTACGCCAATTTTGGAATATATTAAACAGTACCAACTAAATTGGAAACACCATCTTGAAAGAATGAGTTCAAATCGGATCCCCAAAGCTGTTTATAATTATATACCAAGAGGACGAAGATCACTGGGCCGTCCTATGAAACGCTGGAGGGAAAATTTTCTATAGGATCGTAACAGGCCTTGGCCTAATACTTGGAAGGAAGAAGAAGAAGAATAATGTATATTAACACTACTTTTTGGATATTTTCTGTGTATATACATTGTACGTAGTATACATAGAGGGCAGTGGTTTTACTTCCCGCACGTGGGTGTAAATGTAATATTAAATTTAGGTTGGCAACCCCGAAATGTAGGAAGTTCAATTTTCAATAATTTTCGCCATTGCTGGTAACTACGATAAAACGCACTATCGCACAAAAACTAATTTTACGATTATACAATATTTAAAAGAAAAAAAATTGAAATATTTGTTAATGGCGAAATCAGTAGGCCTACTGGCGCGACTAGAAAATTATTTTTCTTGATTTTTATTTCAAATCACAGTTAAACTCAAGCAATTGTCGAAAAAAGGTCTATTATTGAGTGAACTGAATTAAGATAAACAATGCATGTCAATAAGTTATTACCTACCGCATCCATCCATAGTAATTATGCCAGAGGGCAGGTCTTTCACTGCAATCATAGCATTTTCATGATATGCTTTGCAGCTTTACTAGGGAATTATAGTTGTGGTAGCTTCCCGTTGTTTTCCACACCGGTGAAGGTTGATGATGATGGCCGGATGATTTTCGGGGACCGTTGGGCGCTAAGCTTCCTGACATTTGTCTTCCAGGTGAGGAAAAAACCCGAAAAAACCTCACCCAGGAGCCTGTCCCGACCGGGAATTGAACCCGGGCCCGCTGCGTGACAGGGTAGCACGCTACCTCGAGACCACAGCGGTGGACACCTACTGCATATTGGCGTATAATTTGATGCAAATTTACGTAATCTCTACTTGTTCATTTTTCCATGGATGTTCACCGCTGTGGTCTCGAGGTAGCGTGCTGCCTTGTCACGCACCGGACCCAGGTTCAATCCCGGCTCGGGACAAGTTTCCTGGGTGAGGATTTTTCGGGGTTTTTCCTCACCTGTAAGATAAATGTCAGGATACTTTAAGGCCCAAACGGTCCCCGAACATCATCTATCATTATCATCAATATCATATTCACCTCATTAGATTAAGTTTAGATTTAAGGCCTCTCTTGGCGAATCATTAACCATCGTCATCACCCATTGTATCATCGGGGTAGTGTAACCCCGCATTCCTGGCGCCCCAACCTCAGAAGTGTGTTAGAATACGTCAGTGCCAGGAGAGAATAATTGAAACGTCGAATGACAAACAGGTGGCATTTAAAAAATATATGCGTAGGTATTTAGTACCATCTTCACGGTATGATGCGTTTTCGTATTTTATTTAGGGCCTAATACATAGAACTCTCTAATTAATTCCCTCTACAACCAAGAAAACCTGTCCCAGGAATTTCAGAATTTACAGTCCATTGAAAGTTACGTGATGTGTAAACTAGATATACCTATATGTTTAATTACCTACAGATTAATAGAGTACATCATATGACTCGCTTTAAATTTTATTTTAAAATAAAGATTTTCTTATATTTATTACTACTAGACCTTCCTAAAAGATGTTCTTATTCAAGAATCAGGTTCATCATTTTTATAACTATGCATAGGAAATATTTAAAGAGAAAGAAGCCTCATTCTTACGAGTTCAAGACCTGTGCGTAGCTCGTACAACATATTTAAAGAAAACGTTCAGGCCTATTAGCAGGCCCCTTTTAAAATAGAAATTATATATTTTTAACTACTTTACCGAATGAGATACCCAAGCAGTAACGTTTGCTTCGCAGGAATCATTTTAAGATCTGAATACATGAATGTTTTAAATTATAAAATTAACATTTTTAAATTTATATTCATTATAGTATTATGCAATATTTTCAATAATTTGATTTCTCTTACGTTTTTAAGATAATGACAGGCCCAATCTTTTACTTGGATCGTATTAATGAGTTTTATTAGTTTATAATATTAGAACTTATAATATTAATTCATAATTATAAGATATTCGTCGAACATAATCTTATGCTAGGTTCTTCATTAAAAAACGATATTTTGCCCATAGCAATTGCATTATAATACCCTGCTGAGATGTTTTAGCAATGTTTGATATTTCATTAGCATATTGCCAGCTGTTTACGTACTTATGAGTGGGAATTATCCTTCTTAAACTTAATTACAGCTCAAAGTCAAGTAAAATAGCACCGATTACAAGCATTATGCATTTTTATGTTCTTTTTCGCACATAACTTGTAATGATGTTATTTTTTTAATACAGAAGTTCGAGAGCTTGTAGAGTCTAACTAATTCATAATTGTGTAATAAAATTATATGTACAAAATTATATAGATATAAGTAAATACTAAGGAGATTTTTAAAATGCAGGAAGCACTTGCTTATTAATGTTTGTTTATATTTGAGAATTTCCATCATCATTGAGGGTTTTCCCCAACCAATCTTAGTAATTAACATGAACTAAAGAAATAAAGAAATAAATATAGGCCTAAATGACTACGGACTTATAGACCATCAGTTGGCAACAAAAATTCACAATTTTCCCTTAATTAAAGTTCTCCATCGTTCTGTCCTCTGTGTCTTCGTCTGTTACACGAAATTTCCACATTGAATTTTGAATGTTGTTCTTTCAGGTTGTTCTTGGTCTTCCTTTTTTGTTCCTTCTTTCAATTTTCCATGCATAGACGGCCTTTGGTACTTTTCCATCCTGCATTCTTCTTACGTGTCCATACCATTTCAGCCTTCTGTGTTCAATCTCATCCATTATATTTCTTTCTGCATTAATCCATTTTCTAATTTCTGCATTTCTGATTTTTTCCAGTCTAGATTTTCTGGCAGTTCTTCTCCAAAAATCCATTTCAACTGAAGTTATTCTGTTGACATGTTGTGTCATTGTCCAGACTTCCGATCCATATATTGTTTATTAATAATGGTTAAAATTGTGACTAGCAGTTACATTTAAAACTAAGCCGATATCTACGATTTTAAAGAAGTAGGATATTTTAATTATCAGCAGCATCAAGGATTAGACCTGCTGGTCTGTTCCGATCTCATGTTAGAATTGGTCTATCCATATTTTACTGGATCTATTGTTATCCATTCTATTGATGTGGTCCATCCATTCATCTCTGCATTATGTAATTCTATCTAATAATTTGAATATATTCAGTTATCTTCGAATATCCTCACTTCGCCTTTGATTCTTTATTGTATAGCCAGCCACACTCCTCAGAAATCTCATTTCTGACGATTATATTCTTCGTTCCTGGTTTTTGGTTAAGACCAATGTTCCGATCCATATAGTAGCGTTGGAACCGCCATTGTTTTATAAAATTTTAAAAGTGTCTCCTTTCTAGATCTTTTGAGACTTCGTTTTATGGTGCCACACATATAATTAAATTTATTTTGCTTTCAATGTCTTCACTTTATCTATATGATACATTGTATCCCAGAAAATTAAAATTGCTCACTTGTTCTATTATTTTATTCTCTAATTGAATTTTTACTCTTAGTGGCTCATATCCTCGAAAAGCTAAATCTTTTGTTTTTGTTTGAGATTTTCAAAATTTGAAATTCCGCGTCATAATCGTGGTACTACAGTAATAAAATTAGTCCGTATATTGTTATAAACAAATGTAAAAATAGGAATTGATTGCGGAAAAGTAATACAAACTGATAATTTATGTGATTAAATACGTATAAAATTGTAATATTGCATATTCATTTAATTAACTAACTAACTCACTGGCACTATCGAACCCGTAGATTCATGTCTGCGCGGACATAAGCTCTCCATACATCCCTATCCTGAGCTAACATTTCCAATCATTCCCTGTATAATCTACTTCCCTCAAATCATAGTTAATATTATTCTACCACCTCTTTCTTGGTCTACCAACAGGGCGTTTTTCCTCTGGTTTTCCTTCAAGAAGCTTCCATGCACGTCTTTCATTACCCATTTGTGACACATGTCCTGACCATCGCGGCATACGAGACTTTACTTTTCTTATTATATCTGGCTTCCTATAAAGAATATATAGTTCACTGTTATGCAGTCTTCTCCATTCACCCGTCTGTTCATCTTTATTCTCAAATACTCGTAATATCCTTACCTCCCTTAAAGATCTATTGAAATTTAAACAAAAATATAATAAAATGTTATGCTTTATGTAATAATAATAATAATAATATTATTATTATTATTATTATTATTATTATTATTATTATTATTATTATTATTATTACATTTTGACAATATTTTGTAAAATGTCCACCGTTATGGTATGGGGTAACGTCGTTGCCTGGTACGCAGCAGGTGAGGGTTCGGTCTTCGGTTGGGAGAAGTTTCCTAGGTGAGTATTTTTGGGGGTTTTCTTCATATGTAAGTAAAATGTCAGGAAACATTATGGCCCAAATGCGAAATAGACTGTGATTGGTTGTAAATCAAAATTTATTGAAATCTGATTGGTCATTGACTCCCATTTGGGGCATTAGTTAAATAGTCCTCCATAATTCCTTGTTTGATATCGTCTTTGCTCACCAGATTCTCAAAATAAATTTGAGTCACCAAATGATGTCAGTCAGTCACACATCACATATTAGGTCATAACTCTGGTGTAAATTATGATTTAGGAGCCTTATTTATTTATTAATACTAGCTAATAACGGGCGTGCGCTTCTGCGCCTAAATAAATGAAAATTAATATGTTTTTATGTTTAGTTGAATAAGTAAAAGGAAAAATAAATATAAATTTATGTCGAAGGGAATTATTTTTAGATACTCCGTGCTCATTACCGCCTTTGCCCGGGAATCTACTTATCCCGATTTTTTTTGGATAAATGAGTTGAAAGAGAAAATTCGTTTTTGTGAATTAACCGTAAAAGAATACCCGCCCATGCGCTGCTATGCTAGCTCGGGAATCTACTTATCCCGATCTTCTTGGCATCAATGAAAGACAAACAATGGTTATTGTGAGTTATCCGTTAAAGATAAACACATGCTGTAGCTTTTTTGTAGGGTTTTTTGAGATATTTAATTCTGTGTATATTAATGTCGTATAATTTGGTATGGTTTAGGCAGCGTAAGCCATTTAAGCGTCCAAAAAGGGAGTTTTTCGCCTTTTTTAAAAGGGCTATTTTAAAGGTGAATGGGTTGAGTATTAGCCTACAACTCTCTTATAGCCTATGTTCATCCCCGGAATCTCCTGAACATTTTGTAAAAGCCCCATCACAATCGGATGAACGGTACGGCAGAGCATAAAATACGAACAAACAAGCGTGCATTTTTTATATTAGATGAAACTTGAAGCATACCCCCCCATATTTGGAAAATTGAATTATGAATGACATCTCGGAAAATTATGTAGATGACCATGTTAAGGAACTTGATAAATTGACAGTTATGTCAGTCAGTCACACACACTTTAGTAGTTAATAAATAGCATTGTTTTAATCAGAAGTTGTGTGTTTATGTATTGTCTCAATCACACACTTTTCCTCTATCAGATCATGTACAGTAGAGAACATCCTTCATTTCAGCCAATTGTTATTTACGCAACCATTTTACTGCACAAGTGTACTGTTGATGTCATTCAATCACACGTAGAATTTCTCATTAATCCCACAATCGTTGAGTGTACCGAGGGTTGTTATCAACTCATTAATTATACCTTATTTAGTATTAGACCTAAAAAAATCTGTATTATTGGTAAAACTGCTTCTATTTAATTTAATATAGGTCACATCTAAATCAATGAGGCGGAATGCAATGTTAAGATTTAGAAATTCCAGAACTGTTTAAACAAAGGAAAATTATATCAGATTAACGTATTGGTTTTTATTCAGATTTCTACATTAATACAATTAAAATCTGTATACAGTCAATATGCCCATTTGAGTCAATATCTGGTCTTGAGAATGACAGCTTGGCTGTGGAAACTTGTTGACCATTTTAAAACATTAATTGGTGTAATGGGCATATTGACTGTATACAGATTTTAATATTTTATCACCAAGAAGATCACTTGTGTATTAAATTAATACAATATTTATATAAAATAATAGTTTTTTAAAAATAATTTAATTAAATCTAGTTTACTTATATTCATCCAGACATTTCTTACAACATTTTTACCTTTCTCCTCTTCCATCATCATAATCATCTTCTTCCTTCCCATTTGTTGAATATATATTTTTCAAAACTATTTAATTCATGTCGAAATGGGGGTTAATGACCAGTTATATTTCAATGAATTTTGATTTACAACCAATCACAATCTTTTTCACCTCGATTTTATCAATTTAATTTTATCATATTAAAATCAAGCTCCTCCTTTTCAACATTCTGAATAGGTCAGAGCATTATTTTGCAGTGACTGACTCTCTAAGAAATGCGTTGAATTTAATAATTTATATATTAAAATGTATGAATCCTAGAATGCAAGTG